>CP135546.1:6774232-6797602 GCA_032402905.1 Khaya senegalensis | reverse complement strand
CATTGCTATTTCATGTCCATAATTACTAGACCACAAAGGTTAATAAAGACATAACATGACATGGGGTGCTAAATAATGTTTAATATAATGCAAGAAAAGGACTCTATTAAGTTTAGTTTAATAGCTATAATGATGGCAATTAAGGCTAATGTTGGGAAACATTAGCACTTGGACTACTAAAACTAATTCCAACCCACATTTAAATTGAAAATTAACAAATTTAATTTTTTTGAAATAAAAAAATTAATAATTTTAAATATATTTTTAATTAAAAAGAAAAAAAAAAGAAATTTCTCTTTTTTTTAAATGAAATAACATGTGGTCATGGGCAATATGCATGTGGGTTGGAATTAGTTTTAGTAGTCCAAGTGCTAATGTTTCCCAACATTAGCCTTAATTGCCATCATTATAGCTATTAAACTAAACTTAATAGAGTCCTTTTCTTGCATTATATTAAACATTATTTAGCACCCCATGTCATGTTATGTCTTTATTAACCTTTGTGGTCTAGTAATTATGGACATGAAATAGCAATGAAGTAATAAAGATGATGGGGTCCAATGGTGAGAGGGGTACCAATTGCCTTAAATATACGAGAAAAATGCATGGTTATGCGTGTCAAAGTTAATGAGAAGGATGGTAATAACTGTGATAATATAATGTGAAAGATTGTACAATGGCTCCTCCTCTCATGCATTTCTACAAACAGATGGTAGGTCTTTGCCTTGCTCACGAAGGAAGAAGTCATCAGTTAATGTGCGGGGACTATTGAGTGAATTGCAATCCTTAGCTTTCAAAGATGACTCACTAGTGAAAGATAAACAGCATTAAACAATGATTAAAGCAACTGGGTAATGGTTGAAATTCTCTGTTTTTGCTTTGAGTTTCTCAACCCATCACATTCAATGACTCATGAATTAGCTGAATTTCACATGCATAACTAAAGTAGTTGCTTAGTGGTTAAGCATCCATTGACCCACAAACCATCGTAAAAATTATAATTGAGGGTTTTTAGATCATCAAATATGACATCTCAACCAAACTTGATGAACCAAATTTTAGTGTTGACTGATGAAACCAACATTTCAAGCTAGCAACTTTGTTAACTAATCATATGTTAATCCCTTTTTTTATATTAAGGGTAAACGTTTTTTACACCAATAACATTTATACAACTTTTAATTATAATCACACGTAAAATTTTACCGAATATATTACGGATCATTTATATATTAATTAATTAAAATTTTATCATATATATATTTTATTTAAAATATATAAATAATTTTATTAAACTATTTCACCTAAAATTTTATTTGTAAAAGTTGGATGGAAGGATAAATGACCAATCACCAAGAACAAACAAATTGTCCAACCAAACCTTGAATATTGTTTTATTCACCTAATAAGACAAGACACAATGTAATCACAACTTACCCTTACCTTGGTCTTAGGTCCACATGAAAGTAGTTCACAAGCATGTTGTACTTGTTACTTCATGGACAAGGTGTTCTAATTTTTAATAATCAAAGCACTCAAATTTGGCCAACTAAACATGTTCTAAGAATCGCATTAAATTTCAAGAACACGTGGGGCGGTTAGTACCAACTCCATGTGCAAGGATGATCATCAGTCTTCCTCCAAACACTATCCTCAGCAATGGTCCCTCCCCAACCCAATTTGCATAAGTTGCTATCAAATATCATTTTAAGTAAAATATAGTCTTATCACAAGGATTATAGCCATCTCAATATCTCCATTCCCAACAAAAGAATATGAGAGGAAAACTGAGTGAAAATCATGATATTCTTTCCACAGATGATGAAGCAAACCATTTCCAGTCCATAGAATTACAATAATGTGGAAATAATACCTCTCAATATGACTAATTCTGATACTTCCTTATTTTCCTCGTCGCAGGATCGTCAATCAGCTTGTTTGAAAGATTAAGTCAGTGTTCCCTGCTGAATGAATGGCAGTGAGAATAATCTTCCGAAATGCTCTAAAAACTGTTGATTAAATCAAGAGCTCTAGACTGCACACCGCATTTCACTGCATGGTTAATTATCATGAGACATCATAATTTACATCTCCAATCCTGAACAGCATCTTCCGGAATCCTCAACATCTAATCTCGGGTAGCTGTGGTTTAGACCATGAAACACAAATCTAGATTGTTCTGTGATTTTGCTTCCATTAATTACAAGTTCATCCTTGCTGCAGCAAGATGACAAGAACTAAATAACGAATACTCAGATTTCTTCGTCTGAACTAACAATGTCTAATTCAATCATCTTTCCCGTTCCCATTTTAGTTCCGTCAGCCAATGGTTGGCCGTGGTCTGTTTTCTTTCTATTGGTATCTGGTTGTTCGTTTATTACAACAGATGGATCCGGTTTCACAGTAGAAGGTTTCCTGAGGTTTGATAGATACATTGTCGATGACACAAAACAATCAGCACAATTGATTAATAGACAACATCTACCCAAAGGTTAATAAATACATGCTTTACCTCTTCTCTATGTTAGTAATTTGTCGGCCTGGCAATATAGTTTCTTTATTTACCCATTTTCCCTGCAATAACAAAGCAATATAAGTCATGACATTGCTTTAGTTACAGCTAGCATAGACAGAAAATTTTGCTAGGATATGCCTGAAACAACACAGTCGCTCAAAAAGTCAAAATATCAAAAATCACTAGTGTCAGAGCTGCTATGAAATGAAAGCAGAAATTCTATCATTTATATTGATTATGGAGATTCTATTCAGCTGATAATGGATACGTGATTGACAATCTTGTGCTTAACTGGAGATTCTAGATTTCAAATAAAACTAAAGCATGCTATGAAATAGCTTTGTAACAAATTAGAGAAGAAATGATAACTATTCACATGTACAAGGCAAAGCTTCTGATTTAAGTGCTTGTAACCTTCTTTCCCTGTAATTCATCACAAGATCATTTGATGCACATTTCCAATCATCTACCATATACTGGATTCACTGACTCAAGCTTACTAAGCAAAGTAAGATTTTCACATATAAGTTGGTCATAGAATAGCATATTATTTTCATATAGACCAACAAAGTATTTAAGCCAATTGCAAAAAAATGATTATCTCACAAGAGGGAGAACCTCGCAGATAGTTCACAGAATTTAGATCATACAATAAGAGAAACTTTGCAAACCAAAATGGACAAAACACCATTGAATTTAAAAGATTACTCATGTAAATTAACCACATAATGACCATCAACTACACTCAGACAACCAAAGCTAGCAATCCTGTGATGAACATCACTATCCAAACGCCGATATAGGCAATCCTTGCAAAAGTTACCAAAACAGTGGATAAGAGCAATTGCTGAGGAACATCATTTATAAAACAAGGTGAACTAAGGGCAGCCTACAACATACTTATTTATGACAACAGTACAAGCCATTCCATCCTTTCTTTTTCCTTTGCAAACTCCATAGTCAACCGAGGTACACACTTTAGAATTTGACTTGCAGAGGTAACACTTAAAGAAAACCATGGTTCCCACAACAACAACCAAAATCTTTTAACATTTTGGAGAGAAGTAACTAGCATAACCTTATCGACACATGACAAGTTGATAAGGTGGTGTCTTGCGGACAGTGCAATTGAACAGTGCAAAAACTGTTCCAGCCTGCTCTTTCCAGTTCTGCTGATAAGCATCACGAAACAAAAAGACAGAAGTATTATTTTCATCCATACACCCAATTTTCCAAATACAATAGTTCTTCCCTATAGAACTAGTCTTAGGATGGCCTTTCTCCGTCAACACTCCAACAGTTGCCCAACAACCTGCAAGGGTATCCCCCACTAATAAATTCCTACAAGTACCCCAAAGAAAAAAACACTACCATATTGCATTTCAAATCATAATATATCTCACTCGGTTAGCATTTGTAAGTAACTTTGTTATGAATAATGGAGAGTCAAATAAACAAAAAAGCAAATGAAGTCCAATGAAGTACTTTATGGTGGATAACTGAACAAATCTGATCTCCGAGAAACGCTCACTAAGCTCTGCAGGAGTGACCACTCGGTTCCTGAAGCAAAAAATATATATATATATATATATTTTATGGTTCTCTTGTCTCCGAAGAACAAGAAAAGCATGAAACCACATTGCCAAGAGTATTCCAATAATTTTTTTATAAAAATTCGAGTTAGAGTTCACCTCAATTTACCTTATACACAACCCAGAAAACTTCTCAACCTCGGGATCATTTGAGTTCTCTGATAGTTTTGGTTTTCTTGTTTCTTCAACTGGTTTTGGGTAACAATCAAGACAGTCCTGAACAACATTTCCAAAAGCAGACATGTCCACCTGTCCTCTTTGCCTTGGAGATCCATCATAAGGTAGATAACCTAGAAATCCCACATAAAATTTATAACAGACAATATCGAAAATGAATCATTTCTTAAGAAAATAAACCTGCCTCAGATGAACATAATAAACTACCAATAGCAATGTATAACCCAAGAATGAGCCTAATGAAATCAACAACAGGAAAATACAAGACATCCGGACACAGATATAGAACAAAGTTTCATATAATGTAAAAGCAAACAGATCGAGTTTTAGAGAAACAAAGATAAAAACAAAAGCCGCACATGGAAATCTTATACATTAACAACATCACACATTCAATCGCAGACCCCAAAAGTAGACAAAATTAAGAGACACCCAGATCGAGTTTTGGACTAACAAAGCGAAATTGGCCATATTACGATAAAATTGAAACTCAAGTCTTAATTTGGGTGCCGATGATCAATAAGAACATGAAAATAAACAAAAACGCACCTTATTACGCACCTGGTTGAGAAGAGCGGAGATTTGAAGGAGAACTAGAAGGGAGTTCTAAGACCCTGTCTTGCAGAGAGAGGAGAAGGTCAAGATCTTCTTGATGGCTCGACATTTTTAATGAATTCGTGAAGAAATTCGCCGGAAAGAATTTTCGGTGTTCGTTCTTTAAATTATTAGAAGAGAAAAACAAAAGGGATTTTGTTTTGGCGGGGAGAGTTTAGTTTGTTTTTGGAGGGAAAGATTAAACCGAAATGCTCTTAAACTAACACTAAACGGCACCGTTTCTTTTTAATTTGTTAATTGCCGGTAAGGCCGTGTTTGGTTAAAGGTTAATATGACCGTTAATTGACAGAAAAGAATGCTTAGACCAGTTTCAAACTTCCGTTAATATACCCGCCACTTTCGAAATCTTGTTACACACATAAGCGGATGAACCGATTCTTAAGCACATCCAGTAATAATTCAAACCTCCAGCTCATAATGTCTCCAATATTAGCATCAATACAGAGGGAAAAGGTTTTAATGGAAACAGATAGCAAGATCAAGAAAGAGAAAGAATTTTCCATGAATTAGGCTCCTGGGTTTCCTCCAAAGCCTTATATTGACCTTTCACTTCTCCTATATCGCTTTATTGCCCAAGAAACAGTTTCTGCTTCCGGGCTCCTCCGTACAGGATCAGGAGGTCCCATTTTTTGTCCTGGAGGATAATCCATATACAAACCTGGATTCCAGAAAGAACCCATTGGGGATTCTGGTTAGGGAGGAGTTGTGCTTAACAACAATGTGGACTAGACGGTTTCTTCTTTTAGCACTCCTTAGCCAGCTGATTTCATCTGCAATTGCTGAAGAAAACATGACAGTTGGTGTAACTTATGATGGGAGGTCGTTGATCGTCAATGGCAAGAGACAGTTGCTTTTCTCTGGCTCGATTCATTACCCTCGTAGCACTCCCGATGTAAGACTTTGATTACGATATTTTGGGGTAATTTGATGAGTTCTGTGTGGGATTTTGAACTGATGATTGTGTTGAATTCTGACTCAGATGTGGCCAGATATTCTTAGTAAGGCGAAACGCGGGGGCTTGAATGTGATTCAGACTTATGTTTTCTGGAACGTTCATGAACCAGTGCAAGGCCAGGTTTGATAAGATTTTGTTGTGAAAGTTTTAAGTCTTTTTCTGGGTGTGAGGTTGATTGTTCCGTTTCAATTTGCAGTACAATTTTGAAGGACAATATGATATAGTGAAATTCATCAAGTTGATTGGGGAAAATAAAATGTATGCAACTCTCCGGGTTGGTCCTTTCGTTCAAGCTGAATGGAATCATGGGTATGATTCAATTTCTTAGTATATTTTCTCCCGTAGATGTACTCTCTGTGTACCCTAATTTGGTTTTCATTTTAAATCTCAGAGGGTTGCCTTATTGGCTAAGGGAGGTCTCCAATATCACGTTCCGTTCTGATAACGAACCATTCAAGGTAAAAATTTCTGTACTTTTGTGATTCAAGAACAATGTGGAAATCCCATTGTGTGACTACAAATTTTCCCATTTGCAGTTTCACATGAAAAATTATGTTACGATGATCATCGAAAAAATGAAAAAGGAGAAGTTATTTGCTTCACAAGGAGGCCCCATCATCTTAGCGCAGGTTCAATTCATTTCTGGCTCTATAACCTTCCAATATTTTACATTTTTCATGCATTTCTTGTAGATTGAGTTCTGGTAATGACATTCATTTTTAACCAATGCAGATTGAAAACGAGTACAATACTGTCCAGCTTGCATTCAGAGAAAAGGGTGATAGTTATGTGCAGTGGGCTGGAAATTTGGCTGCCGGGTTGAAAACAGGTGTGCCATGGGTTATGTGCAAGCAGAAAGATGCTCCTGATCCAATTGTAAGTACTGTGTATGACAATTTACCAGAATGAAAGATAATATTCAAGTTGCAATTCTATAAACGACTAATTACACATGATTTATTGTGCAGATCAATACTTGCAATGGAAGGCACTGCGGAGATACTTTCACTGGCCCCAATAAACCCAACAAGCCTTCTCTCTGGACTGAGAACTGGACTGCTCAGTGAGTATTTGGCCTGAAGATTGTCAATGCAAACATTATGAGTACAAAATTTTTAATGCTAATGACATAAATGTTGAACGGTTACAGATTTAGAGTATTTGGAGACCCGCCATCCCAAAGATCAGCAGAAGATATTGCATTCTCAACTGCCAGATTCTTCTCAAAGAATGGAACACTAACTAACTACTACATGGTAAAAATAAAAACAATAATTCTTTGATGCTTTTCTTCGAAGGCCTCAATACAAAACATATGAATTTACATGAAGATTGTGGTTCTGTTTGCAGTACCATGGTGGAACAAATTTTGGTAGAACAAGTGCTCATTTCGTAACTACTCGATATTATGATGAAGCCCCTCTTGATGAATTTGGTGAGAATTTTTTAAAAAAAAGTTCTATCATTGATTGTTCAGAAAATTTTCAGGATTTTACTAACGTTTCTAACTGGATTCGATTTTATGTGTTGCAGGTTTACCAAGGGAACCCAAATGGGGTCACCTCAGGGACTTGCACAGGGCTTTGAATTTGTGCAAGAAAGCTCTTCTTTGGGGAGCTCCTACAGTACAAATGTTGGGCGAACATCTAGAGGTAAACAGACTCGGGCTATATTTGGTAATATTGTGCTTCTACTTTGAAAACAGAACCGTTAAAATATTCGGTAAACGCCTACTTCTAATGGGGGCATTCATATTCATTTTTGCACTAGTATTTGATATCTAGTGATTACACCCATGATAATTTTAGCTTCAACAGCTCGATCTCAAACAAATTTAGAACTTGCTTGTCAGAAGTTCTCCTCCAATCACATCAGAAAATTGGCAATGAAAGAAATGAAGATAAAAACTGATAGTCAAGTTGTTTCTGTTCTTTGCAGGCTAGAATCTACGAGGGACAAGGATCTTGTGCTGCTTTTTTGGCTAATAACTTTACCAATAAGGCACAAACTGTTAACTTCAGGGGTGTGGATTATTACCTTCCCTCAAAATCAATTAGCATCCTCCCTGACTGCAAGACTATAGTTTACAACACTCGAACCGTAAAATCCTAATCCCTTAGTGTGTTTCAATTGATATCAAAAGAAGTAGCTAACACCAAATGTTGATTATTGCAAACAGATTGTATCACAACATAATTCAAGGAATTTGGTGAAATCAGCTGCTGCAAACAAAAAAATTTCCTGGGACTGGGAGATGTTCAGCGAAAGCATTCCAGACTTTGACCAACTTCCACTAAAGGCAAGATTTCCATTGGAGCTCTTTAGCCTGACAAAAGATACCACAGATTATGCTTGGTATTCTACAGCGTAAGTAAAATCTAAATCAGATAAAAATAAAATTGCAGGGCGTGCTGTTATTGTATCTAGTCGTGCCAAGATTCGAACATGTTTTTCTTCCCTCTTTTTTATTGGTTTTCCGCATTGCAGCATAACTTTGAATGCTCGTGACTTGCCATGGAGAGATAACGCTTCCCCAGTTTTAGTGATTGCCAGTCTTGGACATGCTTTAGTTGTTTTTGTAAATGGTGAATACGTGGGTAAGTACATCACATGACTCAAACAAACACTTGTTCCTTTAGTTTTTCAGCTGAGCAGATTGAGTTCCATCTTCATTTATCTAATGGTGGGTTGTGAAATCTTAGGATATGGACATGGAAGCCATGTTGATAAGAGCTTTGTCTTCAGAAAGCCAATAACTTTGA
The DNA here is from genome assembly GCA_032402905.1 of Khaya senegalensis. NCBI lineage: Eukaryota > Viridiplantae > Streptophyta > Magnoliopsida > Sapindales > Meliaceae > Khaya > Khaya senegalensis. The sequence goes on along the minus strand of CP135546.1, from coordinate 6,788,986 downwards.
AGCCTGGCAAAAACCATATAGCAGTCTTGGGTACTCTAGTTGGATTTCCAGTAAGGGCACCATAAATTTTATTTTATTAATGTTTGACTGATGAAATTTATAAGGGGAACAAATAGATGAGCTCTTTATTGCTATAGGATAGCGGAGCCTACATGGAGAAAAGATTTGCAGGTCCTCGTTCTGTGGAGATTCTTGGTTTGAACACTGGAACTCTTGATATTACAAACAATCATTGGGGTCATCAGGTAATCAAAGATCTTCAACTCGGTGAATTCCATTGAATTGACCTGCTTAAGACAGAATATTACCATAACACGGTGAATATTAATGCAAGTGTTTGGTGTCTTATGTGCAGGTAGGTTTGCATGGAGAAGCGGTCAGAGTTTTCACTCCAGAAGGATTAAACAAGGTGAACTGGACAAAGCCTCAAGGCAAAATGCCGGGTCTTACATGGTTCAAGGTAATGCGGAAACTATCTGTAACTTCAAAACTGTTAAAAAGGAAGAACATTTTGACAAGTAAACATAGGTCTGTAACTTGGAAATTCAGGGTTAAGTTGAGACAACTGAAGTATATGACAAACACTCATTTTCACTAGATAATTAATGTGTATACTGATAGCTAGTCGTGGCTTCAAAGCCACAGCACAGCAGCACCGAAAAGAGCCTTAGACTAGGGATTTTGCTTCAGCAGTTGACAAGTGATTGTGTTTTCTTGTGTGTAGACAACCTTTGATGCTCCTGAAGGAAACCACCCTGTAGCCCTTCAGATGAACAAGATGGGAAAAGGAATGATTTGGATCAATGGTCAAAGCATTGGTCGCTACTGGATGTCTTTCCTATCTGCTCTGGGCCAGCCTACTCAATCAGAGTAAGTTATTACACGCTGTTAAATTTGCCAATATGCATAGGCTGCTAGGAAATTTATATAGAGAAGTAAACTGGAGTTTTATTCTTTGATAAATCAGATACCATATTCCAAGATCTTACTTAAAGCCAAAAGACAATCTCATGATCATATTGGAGGAAGAGGAAGGAGCAAAACCTGAAGAGATTGAATTCGTAGTAGTGGACAGAGATACAATCTGTAGTTACATTACAGAGAATCATCCACCTCCTGTGCAATCATGGAAACTGGACAGTGGATTTAAAACAATGGTTAATAATCCGAAAACATCAGCTGTTTTGACATGTCCAGACTACAAAGTGGTCACCAAAGTGGAGTTTGCTAGCTATGGCGTATCAATAGGTATGTGTGGAGGATATTACAACGGAAATTGCACTGCTCCAGCTTCAAAAGAAATCGTTGAAAAGGTAAGAAAACACAAATCTTACTTCCAGAACCATTGCAAAATCATTCTAACTTCCTTCTAACAAGCTTGTTGTTTCTGTGTCTTCGATGAGCAGTTCTGTCTTGGAAAGAATACCTGTCAAATTCCATTTGACAAAGAGTTATTCAGCAGGAACTTTGATCCTTGTCCAAATGTGAAAAAGAGTTTGACCGTCCAACTCAAGTGTGGTTTCAAGTAATGAGGGTGAGGAGAGGATGAACTGCAAACATGGGTTTGAGAGAGAAATAGAGAGATGTTGCAGCAGCTTAAACATTTACAGCAGTTCAATTTTAATGGAAGAAGTAGATTTGGAAATTTGTTTGACCTCAAAACCATTTTTTTGGCACAGGAAAAACGAATACAGTGGTCAATCTAATGATGTGTAATCACCTTTCTTTCTGTTACTTCATTTATTTTTACATATTATGTCATAAAGACATCTATCATATAATTCTTTTATTAGAGATGTAAAGGTTTCCCCCCACTTGATTCATTCTTTTTCATGAATTCTTGCCATTTCCTGTTCATTTTCTTTTCCTCCTACGTATGAACTTTCTTCTCTTTCCTTAATCTTGTTGCTACATTACTGTGGCCTCTCACTGAACTACCAAAACTTGAACGAAAAGAAACTTAACATTCCAACCAAGATATGTGCACATATTCTTATCAGTGCAAGCCATTGTTGCCATTTTCACCGCAAAAAATCCCCAGCCGGCCGCTACAGCATCACTAGCTCTATCTCCTAATTCGAAGGCCTCAAATTCTTGAATGTCGTCGTTGTCGTCTCCCTCGCACACCCACTGCTAATGTACAACGGCAGTGATCATTTCTTCGTTTGAGATTGTGATACTTCCATTAATCCCAAGAACACATAATCTTTCAATACCCAAACAATCCCTCGATGAAGTATTTTTGTACTCTTATTAAATCTCATACAACATAAAACTTGAAATGTTTTACTTAAAAGATTGAAAACTCTACTACAATATCTAAAATTTTAGCATAAATTTAGGCACTTCAAAAGTCGAGACATCTACCACAAAAGTGGAGGCATTTTATATGAAAATTGAAACAAAAAAAAAAAAAAAGAGGTGTGAAACACTGAGTATTGTGACCAACGATTTTCATGTTCTAACAAATTTTAAACTAGACACTGGTATATCTCCTCCCATCATCACCCTACACTACTATCTTTACCTTACAACATGGGTAACTCAAGAGACTTGTGAGACGTAGACCCCAAAAATATTTAAACCCTGGGCCTCTTAGATGTATCCAAAGGGCCTTTGCTACCCATCTCAACCCCTTGGCAAATCCGGCTAACCAATTTCCAACATTGTCCAATTCAATGAGTTAACAAGAAGGCATGTACCAATATTCCACAAGAGGCAAATGGCGTAGGAAAGATGAATAATAAGAATTAAGATTGAAATTTGAAAAAGAATCAACTTAAAAGAAGGCAGCATAATAACATTTCAATCGTTTATTCTTCCCTTGCATCATTTTATGCCATACATGCTTGTATATTCTACCAGCCAATATCAACCTTGTCAATTACGGAGGGGAAAAAATTCTAAAATTTCCTATTTATTTACAGGTCCCAGCAGCCAAAAAACAGCTCCACAAATTCCCTCTCTTAACAGCTCTGTTGAGAGTGTGGCAGCCTGACGTCTGACCTGGAAAAATTATTCAACTGAAACAAGAATCACCACTAATCTTATATCAATAATGGGTCACCAGATTGACAGAAAATAGACTAAAAAGAAGATGGAAATAGAAAACCTATAAATAGATCCCCATCAGACTTGCGACCAATAACAAAAAGAACTTAGAACAGACTTGAGAGATGGAAGCTAACCTTGCCAATGATGCCAACATTGAGAAAGGGCCAAGGAAAGCAGCCATTATTTCACCAAAATATGATGCTTCTTTAAAAGACGAATAATCCTCAGGTAAGAATTGACCTTGATGGGGTTGTGACATATTATGTAATATACAAAGGTCCACCAGTTAGTTTCAAGAACTCATGACAAATCAAACGATCCCTGCCCTTCACTTATTGCATAAAGCAGCTTCTTGTACATAATGTCCTGTTCCAAATAGAGCATTTATTGTTGAAGTAAAATTTATTAGTAGCTGTATAATGACAATGGATATAACTGACATTTTATTAACTAGCCAAATGTACCTTGGTAGAGTAAGGAGGAAGCTTCAGGTAATTAGCACAAGTCATAACACTTGGCAAGTCATCATCAGCTGACTCCGAAGCCCCAGTTCCACTGGATGCTGTATTAGTTGTGGTGGAAGAATGCTGCAGTGGATCACACCCAGAATGAGTGCTATATATGTGTGTGTGTGCAAACATAAAATAACGGGCAAGGCCAATCAATAAGATTTTATCCATAGTTAAGGACTTTATTAGAAGATATGGACCCAGAACAAATGGGATTTTGATAGAATTCATGTTGATGTACCCTTTGGTCTTGGAATGAGAACAAAACTGCAACTGCATCAAATGCAGTTTCCATGTCACCCCTCCAGGACCCAAAATTTAGAATATCAAAAGCATTTCAATAAGTGTGCATGTGCACAGTGAAATGCATACTTCAAAATAGTATTCAAAAAATCAAAATACGCATTTCTGTAGGACCCAAGATCATCTTGCTACCTTTCTAACAATGGTCAGCTTTGGATTCAGGACTGCCAGCCCACCCGGTGGAAGCCGGGGTGCACCAGTAACAAACTGGCAGAAGGCCCGCTGCTGATCTGGTGTGAATTCTCCCATAATCTCAAGCAACTGGAGATAAAAAATAAAACGTGTCAATTTCATATCTAAATCATTGTTTCCAGGAAGAAGTTCATCACTGTAGCAAAGAAGCATACATTAACAATTGCAGGGCTCTTGGCATTGTATCCATGATCGAATTTTATATGCTCAGCAAGGGTTTCAGGCTGCACAAGTCAAAGACAGTTTCTCACCATAATAACAAAATACACTTCGCATATCTTGCTATTTGTAGTAATGGAAGAGTTACGTAACAAAGTACCTCCCACAATTCTCTACGGCCACAAAGCAGATGGTCCAGCTCATGGGGAGTAAATATTTGCAATGAAGCAATGTCAAAGACCTGCTTGTTACATGCAGCGGAGTAAGTTCCGGAACTCAAATATAAGAAACAACACAAGAACATTCACATTCCAACAGGAAACTTAAATAAACTGAAGGGAAAACCATATTAGAATTTGCAAGACCTTGTACTGAACACAAATCAACTTATAACATAAAATTACAATAATAGCCCAGATAGCATAATAGCAATTCGCATGTAGATGATATGACCAGTTAAAGGACAGTGAAAAGCAGCCCTTGGGTTCAAGATTTTACCAAGCACCCCATAAAATATTATACCCAAAGTCCTCCAACAAAACAAATATAAATTGAAAAGCATGAGAAAAGATATTGACTGAGACAGCTGCAACTAGCCTGTCAAATAATATGGTTTCTTGCACCTTTGTTTTCAACTTACCACAAATTTTCCACAAGTCTAATTTCCATTAATGTTGCCTTCCCTCATAATTTCCAAAAGATGTCAAATTATACCCAAAAAAATCCAACTAAGACTAGAATGTTTCAGTGATGGTCATTCAAGGCAAATAAATTTTCAAGAAATTCTCCAGACTCGGCACTTTTTGCATAATTATAAAAATCATCAAATATTAAAGAGAGAAATTGACCTGATTGAAGCCCGCTCTAAAAGCTTCAATTTGCCGCATAATGCCCGTGTTGACAGTTGCATTAACTACCAAGGAAATGTATTCCTCCAAGTTATTGATGTCAACCTAAAAATTTAGCAAACATCAGAAAAGATAGAATTCTTTTTTTCCTGGATATGAATCAGGAGAAAACATAGAAAATCAAATGAGATAAATGGCATGGAAAAAGATAAAGAAAGATACAGTACATTTTCATCTCCTGGTTTCAGAATGTAGTCTGGATAACCAGGAAGAGTAAAATCCAAGCAAAGATCTTCGATTGGAGCCCCACGAAAACGTAAGTCCGCAATTGCTGCGCAATTATCACAGCTCATTGATTCTAAATATTGTTTCCGACAAACAAGAACATGCAACTCTTGCAAAATCTTCCCAAACTCAGCATCGAAAGAAAGAATATCATGCAAATCAAGCTCCTGCAAAGAATTAGAAAATAAAGGCTTTAATGAAAAGAAACCTAGCAATACATATTGGTTAGGCTAAGAAGAAGCCAAAATTTTTCATCATCTTGAAAACAGTTCCATCATCAAACTTACTTGACCAAGCACAAGTTTATAGAATGCCATTGACAATGGCAGATCTAAAAGCCTCCCATCTTGAAGAGCTTTAGCCATCACACGCCCAACTAGCCGAAAGTATTCGATAACTTTATAGAACTGGCTACCTTCAGAAGCATCCGCATTAGGAGGCCAAGGTCGAGGGAACAACCCAAGAGGAGCTTGGACTAGATCCCCAGAGATATTATGGGTTTTTCCATTTTTGTCTTCATCCCAATCAATTTCCATAGAAGATTTCTCTGATGAAGAACTTGACCTCCACATTCCAAGTCCAACTTTCTGTAGGTCACGACTCAAAAGTGTATAGAACTCCAGTGTAGGACCCAAGCCGGTACCAACTTCCCCAAAGTACTCTACTTCAAGCACTGCTTTTTGACTAGAATACATCTCCATTACTTTCGCAGCAGAATCCAAAATGCGATTTCGGGAGACACGAACTTTCTGGCGCTCTAATCTCCCAACCCTTACCTCTCTTTCGCTTACTGATCCATTACCATCAGCACCCTGCTGCTGCTGAAGACGATACAATGCACGGGATAATCCAAAAGCAGTTGAATAGAAATATTGTCGCCGGGTCTCAAAAGGAAACAAGAACGGGCATGCTTTTGTTAACTGGTAACACCACGAGGGAAGACTGCCACTACATAAAGCAAGGGCATCTTGAATTTGCCGGGCTAATTTGGGAGTGAGCTTACTGTTAATAAAGTCCTCAGAAGGAACCCATACACCGGTTCCACTCAGCTCATCTAAACTTGAACTTTTTCCCTCAGCATAACTGTCACAAACTATCTGGGTTCTCAAACGAGGTGCAAGCTGATTCAAACCCTCTAGTACCCGCAACAATGCCAGAATATTATATGTAGGATTAGATTTTTCCAAATCACAAGGAAGTTTCCCTTGTAAGATGCTGTCTAACAGTGACAATCGATGCGATTGTGAATCAGAGTTGGAATTAGACCCAGAACCAGATTTAGTAGATTTTGATGGAGCAGAAGAATTTGATCCTCCAATCGACACTCTATCAGCTTGGCTGTCTGCCCTCTGGTATGTAATAGTGTAAATATCACTCCATATCCTGCTTCCATCACTTGATATGAAATCACTGCCACCATACCTCTCATCATCATCCTCATCCAGCACAAGCTGCCGTTGGATGGCCTGATAAATAGTCAAATGCCTATTAAGCTGTTTCCCACCAGCAGTGAAGATTAACTTTGGAGGCTCATTGGAACTGCCAAATAGATGACGTCCATGCCGATCCCTGGCTCCCCTGACACCTCTACCATTGGCAGAACCAAGGCCTGCCATTGCAGCAGCAGCAAACGACATCGCAACCCTTGAACCACAGGAATTCCCACTCCTAAAATCAGCAGAATCAGAACCCCTAGCTGTAGCCCCTCTGCTACTGGATCCAGAAGCTGGATTAGTCTGGCTATCACCAGCCCCAGGAGCAATAGTATTATCCTCGGCTGCATCTCCCAATTTTACATCATGCACTTTGTCAGGCATGCAAAGAGGAAGAGTATCATCTTTTAGCACCTGAAATAAAACAACAGCTTCATCAGAGATTATTATAAAAATAACTCAAAAAGGAAATAGTTGCAGTTAAATTCAAGGAGCACTAGTCCATCTTTTTCTATCACTAAGTATCGGTCCATCTTTTATTAAAATGCATAAACCCATTAAATTTCTTCTATTATCTTTGAACTTTCTACAAAATTATGAATCATGAATGGAAGTACACTTACCAAATGATAAACTATTCATCATTGTGCACTTTTAAAAATTAAACTAGTAGTACTAGTGCTAAGGGAAGAAGATTCTCGGTGACTCATTAAAAATAGCTAATAACTTAATTAATACACAGGATATGAATATGCAGTCAGAATTACAATATAATATATTGGAACCAAGAATAATGAATTAAACGTAACAACACCAAAATCCTCACGCTTCAAGAAATGGTAGGAAGAATAAAAATAGATAGCTTACATCTTCATGATCATCATCTTCATCATCTGAGATATCATCATCTTCAATTACCAATGCATCATCAATCTCCACTGGAGAAATATCCAATTCATCATCCTAGAGAGAAAACAAGTACTTGGTCAGAGTTCCAGAGACTGGACAAAAGATACAACAATGTTTAGACAATAGTGGACTATGGGAGGGCACATGTACATTTAAATTCATCAACAAATGAATATAAAGGCAATCAATAATGGGTTCATTCAAATTACATGTTTAATTAGAGATTACAAATGTTGATGCATCAAATTATCATTGTACCACAACTCTACCACTTCCTCACATTCAAACACTAACTTCCTATAGCATAGAGTGGGATTACTTTGCTTTCAATATAAAGACTCATTATTACAAATACAAAAGCTGAATTAAGCTAAGACAGTGTGTTGTTTAGTCAAGTGTATTCAATAATATTTGCTTGCTCACATGAAAAAAATCTCATAATTTTAATCAAGTTGTAAATTGACTCAAAAGATATGATAACATTCAGCACTAGATATGCTGTTGGGCATTGTCTCAGCCTCCTAAATGGTGAAAGGAATACCAGGACTGGAGTAGAATAGAAAGAGGGATATATATAAAGCACAATCTTTTGACTTCTCTGTCAATGAATGAATCTCAAACTAAGCGCCCACTACTATACATCAATTGGTCTAATCTTATAATGCACTTAAGGAAGACTAAGTTATATAAGATCTACATTTTACTTTTTGAGAAGGATAAGATCTACATCTAGTAAGAATAATTAAAATCAACCATATAATATAAATATTCAAGTACCCAGGGAGATGTTTATATAATACAGTTCTACAGTAGTTGGGGTTATACTAATTTAAACCTAAGAACTCGTACTTTCAAGGCATCACAGAAAATTCAATAGTTTAAGTACCCAGGAAGATGTTAATATAACACAATTCTACAATAGTTGGGGTTATACTCAAACATAAGAACCATACTTTTAAGGCATTACAGAAAATTCACCTTCATTTATAAATCAACTGGTTAGAGCAGACACGACCAACTTCGAGAGGTTCTACTATGAGTTAAGACTAATTGGCATATATTTTAATTTTTTCAACTTACCCTATGCTAATGCTCTAGATGTACTTTAAAATACACAAAAACAACACAAATTACATTCTCAACCCACCATTCAAAGGCTAAAGTGAAAAACACAAAGATTCTGCTTCTATTCAATATGAAATAAATAATCAAAAACCAAAAACACTGGAGAACACAGCATACCTCAGAAGTTGAATCTCCATTCACTTGCTTCATTTGTGCATCTTTATCCAGAGCTGCTCTTCTACGAACAGCATTTCTTGTTTGAGGTCCTCTTGCCTCATCTGGGGCAGACTTCAAAACAGCTTTACCTTTTCCCTTAGATGAGTTCATGCTTTTCTCTTGTGAAGGCTCTTTCTTTGTTGCATCTCCTATATTAACAGGCAATCTAGATCTTGAAGGATGACGGCGAGTGTTGGAAGCAGGAGTAGATGTAGTAGGAGATGATGCTCCGGCTCCTGCAGCTGTAGTCCCAGATTCAGAATTCCCTATGGATACAGAGGGCTTTTGGACAGATTCACCTCGCTGAACTCGGGGCCAAAGAAATTCTTCAACAGCTGCTAAACTTGCCAATGGGTCGATCAGTACAATTTTTGAAGAATAATCACGGAGAGATTTGTCTCCTTGAGCTCGACAAAGGCGCAACTTAAAAGGCTGGGACAGCGCACTCAGTCCAGATGAGAGACGAGCACATCCACTAGAAGATCTAGATGAATGGCTCAACACAACTGGGAAACGCTCTAAAGAGGACAAAGCATTTTGAAGCTTCTGAACTAAGATTGTCATAGGAGCTACACTCCTTGCATCCAAACTAGATGGAAGTGCCACAACAAGAAATGACTTAAATCTTTTTAGTGCATGTTGACGAAGCTTAAGCAAATTGGCTTCTGAAATTCTCTCCTTGGAAAAGCAGCCACAAGAAAAATAATTCAGAAAAGCTGCAACGACACCACTACCAATAAACTCAAAAGTGGATACACCATCCCCTTTGCTTAGTTCTGCTAACATCTCAGATATCACCCCAATCAAGTACTCCTCCTTAGTAGCTGATATATCAGCCAGATGAGACCCAGATGCTTTAGATTTGCCCTTAGCTTTAGTCCTTTGGTCATCAACACCAACATTCAACTTCATGCAAAGATTCTTTAGATGTAAAAGATGATCTGTGACTCCAACTTCAGCTGACCCAGGATCTGTTGGAAAGTACTTCTCCTTAAATGCTTTAGCACATGCACTAACTGTAGTTCGAAGATTGGAATTCACTGTTGGAATTTCTACTGAACTTGGAGGTGAACCAACATTAACAGAAACAGGATTCTTTGATTCTTCTGCATTTCCATCAGGATTCACATTACCACTGCGTCGTCTATAGCGCCTAGAACGTGAGCTGGTTCCAGATGTAGAGTCATTATGCTTATCAGAAGCAGATGCATGGGAAGGAACGGTGACAGGATTACCAGCTAAAATAAGTTGGTCTACAGCATGCACCACGCCTTCTCTAACAAACATCTTGGAAAAAGTACCAGGAAGTTTTTCCATAAGAATCTCAGCAATCTGGAGAGCAGGAACCAAGACGTGTGGATCTTTCCATGCCAAAACACCAGCTAAGAAACTATAGGTTCAAACAAATAAGTATATACCATTATTTTCTACCCACCAGTACATTAGCATCTCAAACGATTATTATTGATACCAAAAGATGGATACCTTGATATGTTTGTTACACTTAAAAGTGACTGAATCATCTCAGCACTGCTGAAATACATCAATTTTCCAATCACTGAAAGACATTTGTGGCGAACCGGGCTGTTGACACTGGAACCATAGATCTGCTTGCCAGGTAAATAAGGAAGATAAATATACTTACTAAAACAAGTTAAAGGTAAAATCTAGCCATTTGAATGGGAAAAACACCTGTATTAGAACAGGAAGAAGATCCATTCCAAACTGCTGAAGAAGCTCAGGCTGATCATTCAGTAATTTCTCCCTAGCAGAAACTTCGGGATCATTTCCATTGGTATCATTTTGTTTCCCAGAACTACCGGCAGGAGACTTTCTCATAACAGGACCTTTCACAAACATATTGGAGCTGGATGGCAAAGATATTGTTCCTTGTGGCAATGGAGGAAGAAGTTCATTTGCCAGGTTGACAATCTCAAAGATCTGCACAACAAAAACAAACATAACCCATTAAATGTATATATGTCAAACGCGAAAATAGCACAGCCAGAGGATCTCATTCTTCATTATCTGAAAGGTGCCCCAGGAACATGTAGAAAGCACAAGAGTATACTTAAGAAGCTGGCAGAGGCTGCATGTTTCAGGGTACAGAAAAACCCAGACATCTTATAGCTCATGTTACAGTGATCTATACCACAAAGACAAAAACTTGATATACTAGAATTATCTACCTACATAGACAAAAAATGGCCAAAAATGGCCAAAGCAGCAGTAACTACCTGCTCTGCTGGTCTACTCAAAGCTGGTGGAACAGATGAATTAGCAGAAACACCAGATCCTGATAGTATATCTTTAAGGTTGCCACTGATTCCAAGGTAAAGCAAAGTTTTGGTACAAAGAGGGGATCCACTTGCACAAGTTGAAAGCAATCGAATTAAGCCCTGCATTCCTTAAAATCAGAATTGCAGCCTTCAAATATAGAACAGGAATCAAAATATGACAGCAAAAATCAAATTTACCGTATAGGTTGGTGTGCTCAAAGATGCCTGTCCACCTCCCGAATTACTGGTGGAAATAAGAGAGGCAGCTTGAGTAACCAGTCCATGATTGCACAGTTCATCTAGTTTATCTGGAAATGACGCAAATGCTTCTGCAATTCGAGTCAAACAAACAGAAGCATGTTCTAACACCTAAAAACACAAAAAATTGCAAAGGAAGAAAATGATGAGGAAACAGTAACCAATACAGATTTGTGGCCTCTAATCATGAAACTATGAAACCCATGACTTTACCTTTGCATCATGGTACTGAAGAAGGTTTGTCAACAGGGGAACAGCTTCCATAACAAAGTCGGCAGCATCAGAAGGGAGCTTCTTGCACATGTTTGCGGCTGTGGACAATGCTACTCGCTGTATCATAAGCATGAAACAGAAAGAAACCCAGAGTAAGTATCAGGGATAGTAAAATGGAAATGTTCTCTACAACATAAAATCAAAAATCACACCTGAACTCCTGTGGAGAAGAAATCAAGATATGAAAGAACGGCCATCAGAGCACCTGCTCTCAAACAGGCAGTTGGGTGCTCCTGAGATATCTTCTTTAAAGCTTGTAGAGACTGCAGACACAGTACCCACTATAAATAAATAACAAAATCCAAGACTCGGAGGAATGCTCCACATTTTTGACAACTTTAACAGTAGAAATAAGATTCCAGACTACAATTATATCCAACAAACATAATTCACATTGTACAAAGAAATCAGCTACTTTCTGGCAGCAGCAATAGAACACTTAATTATATCAGTTCTACCCGCTTAGTGTTATGGAGAAACAAACCTGCTCGGCCAAGTCCATGTACTCAATTGTGAGCAACCGCGCAACAAAACAAGTAACCGCCCCATAATGCACAACAGCAGCACACGAAGACGGCAGCACATCACACAAATGTGTCAGAGCCCTAGCCGCTAGCAACATGATATCCGGATTACTCTCGTGATTCAGCAACCCAACCAGAACCGGCACAAACGAATCCACAGAGAAAGTACTCAAACTCTCCTCTGTCCCAATTGACAGCATCTCGCAAAGCTGCGTCAATGCCTCCACTTGCTTCCCCTCCTCACCGTCCGCCCTCAACCCCGATAAAATCTTCTTCAACCTCCCACTCTGATGGGACGATGATGCTGATCCCATGGCCGATGACGGCAAGAGATCATCCAGTCCAGCCCCGAGCTTCCTCAACAGTCCTTGTAACGCGCTGCTCGCTGACGTCAGATTCGGATGCAGGATCCCCACTCCACCTTCACTATCGTTATCATCGTCGTCCATATTCGTATCCATATTTAACCCTAACGCTCTTCCCGAATTAGGGATTTCGGAATTAATATTACTGTTATTATTATTGCTATTGTGTTCCTTTTCCTTTCCTTTGTCGGCGGAATTGTCGGTGTTGGATGAGATTTTCGCACGGCGAGGGTGACGTGAACCGGAAGATTCGGTGGTGGAGGGGTCCATAGAGAGAGCACGTAGGGCACGAGACTTGGTGGTGGTAGCAGCGAAAGAGGAAGAGGTGGCGACGTTTGCGGGGGCGGCGGTAGCTAAACGGGGACGTTTGTTAGTATGAGAACGAGTTGTGGGACCAGAGGATGATGAAGAAATCGAAGGGGCAGTTGAGGAAGCCTCCGCCCGCTTCCGTCTCCGAGTTTCCATACAAGAACGCCTCCAAAATCGGTACGACGTCGCCCGCTCGATTACCCGAGCGAAGCGATCAGACGACTTCCGATCCGATTTCAACCTGCATCTCACAGCGCAAAATCAAAACCCTAGATTCAAACCAAGAAAAAAAATTCACAAAAATGAGCAAAATTCTCGTCAAATTACCATCACCCAATTCAAGAATCGATACAATCACACTGCAATTCCTCACAATATAGAGAACGAGGGATAGAAGAAACTGTGAGGTATAAGAAAGAAAGAAAGAAAGAAAGAAAACCCTAACAAGTGAGGGGAAGGGGGAATAACGAGGGAGAAAAGAAATGGGAATTTTATATTTTTATAAGGAAAAGAAGTGATGACGATGATGATGAGATAAAAGCAAAGAAGGGAATATAAGGTAGTGAGCTTGCATGGCGGTGAATACTTCTCAACCTCCTCCCAGCTTTGTTTGGCACAAAGCTTCGCGCTCGGGTGCGTGCGTGCATGCGGGCGGGCGTGCGAGCCAGGGCTACGTTTCGATCTGGTAATGGTTGCCAAATCACTAGTTGTTAAAAACCTATTAGGTGTTTATCGTAATGCAGTTTACTTGTTTGATTTAATGTCACACCCAAATCCAATGAAATTTTTTTAATTAATTAATATTAATTTTTATTGCCTTATTATGCGTTAATTAGTTGATTAATTAACACGTAATTATGATTAATTAACATGCAAATATGGATTATAGTAATTAAATTAAACTGTTGAAAGGTCTATTTAGTAATAATGATAATAATAATTAGTCATTAAACTTTGCACTGTACCAAAAGACTCTAACCATTCCAAGAGCGGGTCCATTCAACGAACCTAGTCTTCGGGTTTTGGGCTTTTGCGTTGTTGAGGTAAATACCCGACCCATTTTTAAACGGATCGGAAATCCGATTATTTATTTCTAGAAGATGGGTAATAACATTTCGGTCCTTGGAGTTTTATATTTTTATAAATAAAGGTATTATTTATCATAAATAGGTTCTCAACCTTTATTAAAATAACAAAAATACATATAATATGACTATTTAATTAATAAATAAAATAAATTAATTAATTTAATTTAATTTTTTTATCTATTATAAATAAATAAAATTATTTTTTATATTAATTAAATAATTCTATGATATTATTACAGTTATTACTGTGAAAGTGTCGTATTTAAAATTTTATCTTATCTATATGTGATCTCATCTAGGATAATTTTACCATTTTTTTAGATATTGAGAATTGTGGATCATTAGTTTATAAAAATTAAGGACTTGGCTACGGTACTTTAAGCACAATTGCCCCCTTTGTTATTTTACTTATACAAAATTTAAAATATTTTTTGTAAAATTTTAAATAAAAATATATTAAAATAAATATAAAATATTATTTAAAATATATAATAAATAATACTTACAATATACATAAAAATTTAAAATATCTTTTAAAAAATTAAAAAAAAATAACAACAATACTTTTGAGTATCATAACATAACTCGAATAATAATAGTAATAATAATACGTGCAGGTAACAAATTCATTAAGAAAGAATTTATAATATTTAAATTATAGCCATTCAATTTCTATTATATTTTT
>CP135546.1:6650734-6774070 GCA_032402905.1 Khaya senegalensis | reverse complement strand
TTATCTTTGCCATCTCCCTCGGTCGCTGCTTCCTAACTACTCTTTCACCTTCTCCCCGGATCTCCTTCTGTCCTGTCTCGTCGGTCAAGGTCAATTCCGTCATTTGACATTTGTATAATATCATCTGATCAGATTAATGCATATTTAATATACTTTTCTTTCTTCTAGAGATTTGCCAAATGAACAGTTTATCTGAGGGAGAACAAATGAGAAAGTTTTAAGTGCTGTTTGTATAGCGAGAAAATTAAGAGAGAAAGTGAGAGATGGGGGTTATCAGTACAATCTTAGGTTTTTGTGGATTTAGTGTCGGGATTTCGACCGGACTCGTCATTGGTTATTTCTTTTTCATCTACTTCCAGCCAACAGACGTTAAGGTAGTTGAGTTTTTTTTTTTTTTATTTGGTTTATTTTAATTTGAATTATTGCTTTACATAAATTGTCTTCTTGTTTATTGTATTGGTTATGGATTTACTTCGAGAGTTTTCAGATTCAGTTTTGCTTTAATTCTCTTTTACTCTTCTTAGTGTTTGTTTAATTAGTGCATGGAATAGAATTACCACCACGAATTGCAGTTTCATGTAACCGTAAGCTGTATTGGTAATTGGCTTGTTCTAAATCTGGGTATGTTGAAAACAATTATTGGATTTCATTGATCCATTCATTTTCAGTTATTGAGCTTATGTTGAAAAGCATATGCATGGCCACAATGCGAGCAGTTTAAAGGCATAACATACTTCATTTACAGCAAGTCAAACAAGTCAAAGTTGAGTTGATTATTAGAGACTGGAGTTGTTTAGGGATTAAGATGCATACTCTATTAATTTAAGTAAAGCTGCTACTGTTGCTCATTGACGGCATTTTCCCCTGCTATCTTCTTTTTGCTCCCAACTCTTGAATTTTTGGGTACATGTAGTGGCAATATTATATGAGGTAGCACTTGGGAATAGGAATTGTTTCAGTTATGTAATGTATAAAGAGATAGATGGTTCTAGTATGAAATGTACTGATCATTTGAAACTATTCACATTTTTATCTGTATTAGCAGAAGTTTATGTGGTTGATTGTTTGCTTGTTCAGAAACCTGAGATTCGTCCGCTGGTAGAGCGTGATACAGAGTCTTTGCAGCAGATGCTTCCAGAGATACCACTTTGGGTGAAAAATCCAGACTATGATCGTGTAAGTAACTAATGTCCCTGACTTCTGTCTATGATATTTTCTGTTCTCAGTGTTGCATTTTATCTTGATTGTGTCATTCTTCTTTTTTAAAGGTTGACTGGCTGAATAAGTTCCTTGAATATATGTGGCCTTATCTTGACAAGGTTTGATTTCTTTGTCTAACCATGCATATGCTATGTTATCTGTTTGTAGCTGATTCTTTTTATTCTTTGTTTGTTGTGTTTGACTTGTTCCTTTTTTCTAACAGGCTATTTGCAAGACTGCGAAGAATATTGCAACACCAATAATTGCAAAAGAAATTCCTAAATATAAAATTGAATCTGTTGAGTTTGAAACACTTACTTTGGGGACTCTACCACCAACTTTTCATGGTCAGTAAACCTGATATGCTTCATAACATTTATTCTTCTCAGAATCATTTTTACTGGTGTCCCTAGCTTTTGAGATTAAGGAAAATTGTTAGAGGAAGACAAAAACTTGAATATTACTTATTCAGATGTCTGTGTTATTGGGAATAGATTTAAAGATGTTTTCATGTGAATTCTTATATTTGCTAGGCATGAAAGTTTATGTCACTGATGAGAAGGAGTTAATTATGCAACCATGCCTGAAGTGGGCCGGAAATCCTAATGTCGCCGTTGCTATTAAAGCATTTGGTTTGAAGGCAACTGTTCAGGTTGGTATTTTCTTCCACTGAACAGAAAATCTTTTGTCTCAAGTTATTTATTTCTTAGGAAGTGAGTGTTTTGAGTGCTGCTGCCCTTTAATTCTATGTGGTTTGCAAAATATCAGCTGGTGGATTTGCAAGTTTTTGCTGAACCACGTATTACTCTGAAGCCCTTGGTTCCTGCTTTTCCTTGTTTTGCCAAGATCTATGTGTCTCTCATGGAGAAGGTTTGTAATGATTGAATGTATTTATTTATTTTAAACACAGAATATGAAAAAGTTTGTTTTACCCCTATTTTAAGCTATCTATTTAAGAAAGTTTAAAGAACGCTAAAGAATGGCTATCCTGGATGGTTTAGGAATTTCCTTAGTTGGACTTGGACTTGGACCTTTGGTGCTGGTTCATAGACTGAACATTGAAAAAGATTAGGCTGGAATGCAACCTGTTGTGCATGCTTTTGAATGGCTACAAATTTATACAGACATGAAAGATCTTAAGTGGACAATACCAATTGAAAGTACTATTGAGAAAAGAAAGTCTATTATGCCAATATAAGTTATTTTATTCTCTTGGTTATTCATCTTTCTGTTTGCAGCCCCACATTGACTTTGGACTAAAGCTTATAGGGGCTGATCTTATGTCAATACCTGGTCTTTACAGGTTTGTTCAGGTATGAGATTAATGATGTTTAAGTCATGTTGTAGTCTTTGTTTTGTGTCTGTATGCATCTATGTAGTTTGAATATAATCTTGTATTAAACTCTTAAGATGATATCTATGAAGAGAGATGGCTCTTTTATCAATAGCTGGAAAAAGTTTAGAGATTTTTGTTTATTTATTTATTTTTTTTCTGGTCGAGTAAATATACCAATATTATTCTTCTCCTATCAGTGACCTATAATAGCCTATGTGGAATCTCGCGATGCTTGTTGCTCTTGTATGTTCTATTTATGGATGAGCTGATCACTCTTTTTAGGTGTTGTAAGAGGTATCATTCAACAAATTTTCTTATGCTATTCATTTGTCTACTTGTATTATTCGTTGGTGTCTTAATGTGATGTGGTAGTTTGATTATTTGGTCAAGGTTTTGCAAAGTTGGCTTATGTGTGCCTGATTACTTGTTAAAGGACATGAGTTTTCCGTTACACAAATGACATAAGATTTTTTTTTTTTGTGTTTCATCTTGCATACCTAGATTATTTATATAAATATTTGCCTATTGTTAGTTTTGAAAATGTCAGAGTTCTTTATGCAGGAGCTTATCAAAGATCAGGTGGCCAACATGTATCTGTGGCCCAAAACCTTAGAAGTACCAATTCTGGATCCATCCAAGTATGTTCCTACAGAACTTGAAAATTCTTTTAGGAGTTCTCTTTATTCGAATCACTTTTATGTTTTGACTGACTAAATTAACTGCAATTTGCAGAGCCTACAGGAGACCTGTTGGAATTCTCCATGTGAAGGTTTTGAGGGCTATGAATCTGAAAAAGAAAGATCTTCTGGGTGCATCAGATCCATATGTGAAACTAAAGCTCACTGAGGATAAGCTCCCATCAAAAAAGACCACTGTGAAGCACAAGAACTTGAACCCTGAATGGAATGAGGAATTTAATTTTTCGGTTAGAGATCCACAGTCTCAGTCTTTACAGCTTAATGTTTATGACTGGGAGCAGGTACATTATTTTAAATCACTGGTTAGAAGTTGTACTTCCTTTCCATGTTCTCTAAGCTATTTTTTCCTTTTCTTAGGTTGGCAAACATGACAAGATGGGGATGAATGTTGTTCCTTTGAAAGAACTTACCCCTGAAGAGCCAAAAGTTATGACTCTTGACCTTCTCAAAAACATGGATTTAAATGATGTTCAAAATGAGAAGGCACGTGGACAGCTTGTAGCGGAACTACGTTATGAACCATTTAAAGAAGAGGACTTACCAGCAAGTTTTGAAGAGTCACAGACAGTGCAAAAGGCTCCTGAGAGTACGCCACCTGGTGGAGGTTTGCTTGTAGTTATAGTCCATGAAGCTCAAGATGTTGAAGGGAAGCACCACACTAACCCATATGCACGACTAATTTTTAGAGGGGAGGAGAGAAAAACCAAGGTATGCTAACACTACCATATAATTTTTTTCATTTGTTTAAATATTCAGTTTCTATCACTTGGTGGATAAAAGAAGTCCCATAAACTGTTATGATTAACCTGAAAAACTCTGCTTATATCCTACTCTGCCTCATATTTGAAACAATATTTGTCGTCTTTCAATAAGTTATTAAAGCCATTTGGTTGGTAATATTGAAGGGTTTTTGTTGATTCTTACCCAGTATTTCTTTATTCTTTTACATACATTTTTGTTTTATGTACCTATAGTATTATCTAAGTGGTAGAGAAGGAGAAGTATCTTTCTTGATCTGTTTTGGTGATATAAGATGGTTGAATATTTGAATAGCAATGTAGAACTTTCTTGAGGTTTTCATCATTATTTTGAACAGAAAAATTTTGAACTTGTGGAAAATATTTTCAAATCCTGAGATTTTAGAACAATTGTTCATGTATTCTATGAATGATGTTGGCCTTTCTCTTGTACAGCATGTAAAGAAGAATAGAGATCCAAGATGGGAAGAGGAGTTTCAATTCCCGGTAGACGAGCCTCCCACCAATGATAGACTACATGTGGAAGTTTGCAGTACCTCATCAAGGATTGGACTGCTGCATCCAAAGGTATTGAGTGCAAATTCTTTTCCTTTGTTTTTCATCTTTTACAATTAGAAGGCACAGACAAGAATGCTGTTGAAGGAAGAATGTCATGTTCTGGTGGTGAAAATGGTACTGTACTTTTGTACCATTTCTATACTGCATTTTAAACAACTCTAGTGAAATCTCCATTAAGATATTTAGTAATGATATAGAAGATGATTGGTGTCTGTGTTCTATGCTAAAAAGCGAATTGGTGTAATAAAAACTTAAAAAGTTTACTTCATAAGGAGAGAGGGATTTGCGTGATTGTTTGTGGCCAGCCACATAACACAAATCAATTACTGTGATCCGAGACTTATTTTGCTTTGTTTAGATCTTGGGAAGTATGAGAGAAAAGCAAGGAAAAGAGTAGGATCTATCACAAAATGAATTTATTGCTTGAAGTAACTTCACATGTTTCCGCTTCTTTCCTGTGTTCTTTCTTCGATATAATCAAAGATTTAAAATATAAATTTGAAACATAAGGAGACATGAAATTCCGATGTCGAAATTACCTGTTTACAATAACCTCTGTGTCTTTGGCTTATTCTTGATGAGCTTGACCAGAATGTTTTCTGTTCTGGACGCTGTAAAGCATTTTTGTCCATCTTTTCTTAATTTTGACTGTCACCCTGCATTTTGTGATCAGGAAATTCTGGGTTATGTTGACATCAATCTTTCGGATGTCATTAGCAACAGGCGAATCAATGAGAAGTACCATCTCATTGACTCGAAGAATGGCCGAATCCAGATCGAGATGCAATGGAGAACCGCTAAATGAGGTTGTTGAGTTTCCTTTTCTTCTTTCTTTTACTGGGATTTTGTTGTAAATTTAGTAAAGTGAGTGCATTGTGCACAGAATACGGCTTCTTTTGTGTACATTGCTGTAATAATGACATTAATATCACATAGGATACCTTGTGATCACAGGCCTTGCTTTCTGTGATCTGGACTTGAGATTTTCGATTTGGTTTGTCCATGGCGGCTAGATTCTTAATACAGTGGAAGAAGAAGATTGTGGTTTATTAAAAAATCATTGTTAATCAAAAATCCACGAGTCAAATTAGTTCAATAATCGCAATTTAAAACGACAGCGTTTTGGTGACTCGTAGTATCTTAAGTCAATAACTTTCTGCCACCTAGTGGTCTTGGTCGGCATAATACGAGGTCGACCGCAGGTAAATATTGTAAGAAAACCATTTCCTCTCACGAAAACCAAAGCGCTCTTTAACTGTCATGGTTCGTGAGAGAGAGAGAGAGAGAGAGAGGGAGAGAGGGAGAGAAATGAGCTACGATGGCGTTACCGGTCGTTGACAATGAGTATCTGAAGGAGATCGACAAGGCTCGTCGTGATCTTCGTGCTCTTATCGCTCATAAGAACTGCGCTCCGATCATGCTCCGTTTAGCGTACACACTCTCTCTCTGCGTTCGTGTTTGTTTACTGAGAAAACGCAAGTAAATATTGTAAGAAACTCATCGTTTTTATTTTTATTTTTTGTTTTGTGTTTTCTTGAAGTTGGCTCGATGCCGGAACGTATGACGTGAACACGAAGACCGTTGGACCGAATGGCTCGATAAGGAACGAAGAGGAGTACTCTCATGGCTCCAATAGTGGCTTGAAAATGGCTATTGATTTTTGTGTTGAACTTTTCGCTTTTCTTATACAAATTTAACTATGTATATGTTATATGTATTTCTGTAGTCATAGTCATGCCGCATGCGTGAATACAAAGTGATTATATAACATCTTAACTGAAAACAACAACCAATAGTGACCGGAAAAGTTGCTATCTATTTATGTGTAGCAAGAAACAATATAGCGTAAAAATGAATTAATTATCATTTCCACCTGGTGGATTTGTGGTGATTGTGGAGCCGATGAAGTAGCTGCAGTTATAATCATGTTTGTGTCATAATTGATGAGATTGACGAGGATTGATTGATATTGTTAATATGGGTCCCATTGAATAATTTGTATCAGCAAATTAATTGCTGGACATGAAGTTCATGTGATTAATATGTAAGTTATGGGCTTCAGGGTTTTGAGCCTTTAATTTGGATGGTGAGTTTCGCGTTGCATTTGCATTCTTCGTCAAAAGTATGTGTTACCCAGTCACAAGCTTAAGTTTATTAATGAGCATAGGCTATATACAGGTCCCTACTTAATACTGATGAGCTTGAGTTGAAAACAGGGTTGCGTGCTTTATGACAAAAGCATTCTTAGTAGTCAATTCAAATGGAAGATAAATGTAGCTATCAAATGACATTTTCTACACGAGCTGTAGTAGACATAGTAAGCCAGATAACTTGGATGTGTTGAAAAACATTCATGTTTTCCACCCTTTTTAAGGCGTGAATATACATTATATTTTTCATAATTAACTCTATACTCTACTATAAATACATACTTATGCTGATGATTCTTTAAACTATATTATGGTACTGAAGCATTACTATCATTTGGACATCTTTAATTATTTGCTCATATTTAGGTGCAAATAATTTCGTTTGATGATTGTATGTCATGTTAGAAGATTTTTATCTTGCATACAATATGCTGTTGGGTGGTAAGGTTATAGATGAAAAGAATTATTCTTTGACTGTTCATATTCTTCATGGGAGTACTGAACTCATTGTTCTTGTCTTATCATACATAATTTTCTCGAATAAATGGTCTAATGAACATTGAATGTCATGTACTTCATTAGTATGAGTTTGGTTCAAAATTT
The DNA here is from genome assembly GCA_032402905.1 of Khaya senegalensis. Taxonomy (NCBI): domain Eukaryota; kingdom Viridiplantae; phylum Streptophyta; class Magnoliopsida; order Sapindales; family Meliaceae; genus Khaya; species Khaya senegalensis. The sequence goes on along the minus strand of CP135546.1, from coordinate 6,766,767 downwards.
TTCAAGTTAATTATATGTGAGAACCTGTAATAATTTATCATGTAAATTAAATTGACATGGCTTCTCAGTTAAATGGTGTTTTTTTTCCATATGCCAGAAGAAGTGAAGGCTAAACATCCGAAGATAACATATGCAGCCAGATGAGTATGGAGTTGAAATAGTTGGTTTGCCAACTATATATATGAACATTTGTTTTTAATATTCTTTTTTGGTGGATGGAGAGGTAAATGTTAGCCTCAACAGTTATAAACAAAGGGACATACATCTTGACAGAAATTGCAGTAAATAGAGTGTTTTCATTATGCTGTTAAACATCGATTTGGATAATTAGGCCGGATCAATGTTGACAGCTGAAGGGACATCCTGAGGCTGAGGTATGTAGGGAATAACCTGAAATGGTATAGTTGGACAAATCAGTGCCATTTTTGAGGAATCATCTGGAGTACACAACAGAATTGGATGATGGTAGTTGCACTGTCAGCTCATATCAGATAAATTATATATGTAGAGTTTTATCTTTGTGGCTATTAAGCTTAATGCCAGTATGGTGCTCTTGTCTCAGTGTTCAAGAATAAATTTTGTCCTTTGCATGTGTGAAACTGAACATTCTTTCTGATAACCTTGTTCTTTTGGCTTGTGGGTGTTGTTGCAGTTGAGATCACTGGAGGTCCTATTATTGACTTTGTTCCCGGTAGAAAGGTACTATATTGTGGCTTTTTTGAAAATATAGCTTATATTATGTATCACTTTTAACTAATTACTTGCCCATTTTCTTAGGATTCAAAAATTTCTACCAAGGAAGGGCGTCTTCCAACTGCGAAACTAGGTTCATTTCTTGGTTTACTTTATTATATTCTTAAAATTATGAAACAGTTTGTGAATGTCAAATATGCTTTTATGTTTTCAATTATGCTTTTACGGCGTGATAGTATAGGTTTGGTCTTGATGGCACACTTGAATGGCTTAGATCAGATCAATAGACTATGCCTCGGAAAACTCTTGAAGCGCCAGCATAGCATGCTCTGCGATGGATCTGCAAATTATCATGAGTTTATGCATTGTGAAAATTCAGAATTAATGAACCCACAGAAATCTAGAAGATGTTTTGGTTGAAGAGATATTCCAGGAAAGATTAGGCCTATAACTACTCTATCTAAAACCATATTTTAATTAGGGTTCAGGGCTCTGTAGTTTTTATTATTTTGAAGCAGAGAAATTCAAGTTATTGTCCACATCATTAAAGTTCTCGCGTTTGACACCCCCTGGGTGGTAAATTTCACATATCCCATTCTAAATTTGGGTGGTAGGTGCACCTCATCTAAGGGATATCTTTTATCGGATGGGTCCGCCTGACAAGGATGCAGTGGTACTCTCAGGGGCCCATACTCTGGTAACTCTCTCCACATGTTTGTAGAAAATCCTTGGAAAAATAATTTTGTACCTATACCGGAGATTGTGCGTTGCGGGTGCATGAAAGTGAACCATTTTTGTTGGTTATTGTGTACTAGGGAAGGGCACGTCCAGAGAGATCGGGCTTTGAAGGCCCTTGGAACCCCTGAAATTTGATAACTCCTACTTTGTGTAAAATTTGAACGGAGCTTGGCAAAATATTGCTTATTTTATCCTTCTAGTGGGAGTCACTTAAGAGTATAATCCAATCGGTTATTCACAATTAATGTTGACTCCAGGGAACTGCTGAATGGTGAATCAGAAGGTTTGTTACAACTTCCAACAGACAAATCTTCATTGGAAGACCCAGAGTTCCGTCGTTACGCTGAGATGTATGCAAAGGTATCGTGCGCTTGTCTTAAACAAATGACCCTATTGTCAACGAGGCTTCATTCGATCGTGCAATATATTTATTTCTGGACGATGAGCTCCTTTGATAATGTTTTCTTACGCTGCTACAAGCACAATATCTCTGCCCGATTATTCAATATACTTTCTATTTTTGGAAATACTTCTGTAGAGTTAAATTTTTTCTTTTGCTAAACAAGGCTCCTCTGTGCATCCATAGCTATTGGCAGAATCTGGGGCAGACATTGACCTGCCAGCCCATTTTGGTGAACCATTGATCAAATGGGCCAATTTAACGTTGAGCTCAACCTTTCTAACAAGAGGTTGGGTTTGGATTAAGACCTGAATTCGGCCTATCTGAAACGTGGCTGCTGGCACTTTTTCCCATGTCGCTATCTCACATATTCTTTTGCTAAACAATGCCCACCCGTGTATCCATAGAGATTAGCAGAATCTGGGGCATACATTGACCTGCCAACCCATTTTGGTGAACCATAAATCAAATGGGCCAATGTAACCTTGCGTTCAACCTTTCTACGAAGAGGTTGGGTTTGGATTAAGACCCGAATTCGGCCTATCTGAAACCTGGCCGGTGGCACTTTTTCTGATGTTGTCTCACATTCATACCATTAGATACTTCCATGATTTCTTAAAGTAGACAAAGTATCGCATTTCGTTGTTTGTTTGGTAGTTAGTTGGGTCAGGGTTATTATAGTGTTTTGAGCTGTGACCTGAAGTTGATCAAACCTGGCTCATTGCCGGCGCAGTGATTAGCACCCCTTCCCATTGCTGTAACCACCTTAGAAGTTAAAAATTTAATGTTGTGTATGCAATATATTGCATTCCTGGACAAAACCCCAACAGTTACCCAACTACAGACTACATAGCACATAGCGAGTGTGATCAAACTTCTTGGGTCGAATTCTGCGTTCTTTTATAGCCATCATTTCTTTAAATAAATTTCCCGTGGAATTGTTCTCTCTATTTGTTGTAGTTTTCCACTTATTTCACCCAATTTCTGGCCCATGTCAGGATGAGGAGGCATTCTTCAGAGATTATGCAGTATCACATAAGAAACTTTCAGAACTTGGGTTTTCTACCTCTGCCTCCAAAATTATCCGCAATGGTTGCACCATATTGGCTCAAGGTGCTGTTGGAGTAGCAGTTGCTGCAGCCGTGGTCATCCTAAGCTACTTCTAGGAAGTATGCAAAAAGATGAAGTGAAACAAGAACAAGATTACTCCATGTATCTGAATTGGAGCCAGTACTCAGTGTACATTCTATAGGCTTTACCGAAGCCTGGCAGGTACATAAATCTACTGAAAGACATAATAAAAAGGAAACTACCATTTTGTGCACATCCTAGTTGTCATGTTTGAACTAGTAAACCTAATATTTTGTCCCACCTAAAACTAAGGGTGCTAATGCTATAGTCTTCTTTCCATAGCTGTATTTCCATGACCCGAAAGGAATGAACTTAAGCAGCTTTTTAAAAGTGCTTTTGGCCTGAAACTCAAGCAAGAAAATCCTCCTTTCTTGAAAACGAGGCTAGGAATAATAATAACGTAAAACAAGACTCGAAGGATCTCTTAGATTAGGTGGCATTAAGTGATGTTATTAAATATTTAAGATAATTAATACAAGGAAAACTTTATCCCCCATGTGGGTCACTGAAAACTGACTCGGAGCTAACAACATTGGAAGAGAGAAGGGTCCCGCTTGGAAGGGGCAGAGGCAGCCAGCCAAGCTGCCCAATGAAATGAGTTAGGTAAGGATAAGGGCAAAGTCGTAAGATTGAAGGACAGACAACCCCACGAATCTTGTTCTGTTCTGTTCTTCTCTGTTCATCACCTAATCACATGATATCCACGTGCTGCTTTGCTGGCTGTCACCATACATTTCCCATTATCATTTCCCCAATCTATTCCATGGCCTTAACCAATCACATACTGATAAAATTATTATTGAAGTTATAGCATTACAATCCCTAAATTCTGGATTTTGTCCGTGGTATATACATACATATATGTGTGTGTTGTTACGTTATAAAATTTTTATTACTATTAATTTAAAATATTCTTTATAAAAATTTAAAATAATATTAAATATTTAATATTTTAAATATTTATAAAATATGTTTTAAATTTACAGTAAGAAAAATTTTAAAATTTATCAATATATACTATAAATAGATTTAAAATTTTTATAATTAAAAATATAATTTTTTATTCACTTGTAATAAAATAAACAAAATTACTCTTAAGATATTATATTTTAAACAACACAATGTTACATCCATGATCCCCTAATTAAATTGAAGAAATTCCCTTTGCAATATTAACTTTTTTTGTCCCTTCTATAGGGATTATTTATATAAACAATGTTTTCATTTATAAATATCAAAAAATTGGGGATCTGAATGTTATTAACCCTATCGTTATTACATCTAGGACCTTCTGTTACTTCCTAATTCATCCCCTTTTTGTAGGCATCATGTTGTTGTTGTGAAATGTGTGGGGATAGGGACTCTAGTAAATTTGTGTATCACTTAGTACTAAATTCTACCTAACTGATTGATTGATACAATGAGGGCCGTCTGATCAATAAATGATTGTTGGTACATGTTGGATCAATCATGTTTGTACATACTTTCACTCTATGATCATGTACTTCTTTCTTCTGCTTAGTGCTTACATCCATTTTGGGCATACTATTTTGGTAGCTTAAATTTGTTTGTTACCTTACCTTACCTTACCTTACCTTTGTTGAGTTAAATTACTGAAAGCATACACATTTGGCATCATGTAGGGGTAAAAATTAGGTGGGTTTTCCTTTATGTAAGTGTTCATGTAATAAATACATCTAGATGGGATTGGTAGCTACATAGTTCAACATCAAGAAGAGGGGAGTGTTGAATTGAACTAGGTGGGAGGAAGGGAAGAGGGAAAGGTAAAAATGAAAATGAAAGTAAGATGGAAAGAAAGTAGGTGAAATGATCACAGATAATTACACAAATTGGGCTATCAATGAAAACTACTTCTGCCCATGATCATAACTCTTACCAGCAACTTGAATGAATTCCATGATGAGTGAGTAAGTGAGAGAGAGAAGGGGAGGGAGACATCAAAGGAAGATTTTATTTTATTGTGTGAGTGTATGTGTGTGTGTGTGGATGAGTTTGCAAATGGGATTGGAGAAGATGACAAAAAAAAGGTGAATCAACTTCTCCATCCCTAACCCTACCCCATCATATGTTGATATTGTTGCCTAAACTTGCACCACAAGGTTTGTGAGAAATACACACCCAAAAGACAAAAAGTGGAAGGTGAACCAAAGCCAACATACAACCACAACCACACTCATTATATATCTTTTCTCTCTTTTCAATTCTCTTTTTTATCTTTTTTCTTTCATCATCTTGCCTTTCAACCCAACCTCTCTAACCCTTCTAGAAACTCTCTCTCTCTCTCTCTCTCTCTCTCTCTCTCATCCATGATAGGTAGTGTACCAATAGAATAAAGAACAACAACTACCATTGTCCATGCTTGTACAAAAGAATACCCAAACCCCACTCATATCTTTCTCGTTTACCAAAACCACACTACAATTAACTCTCTACCCCTGTATATTGAATCCAATTAATCAATTTAAGGTAAGTTCAAAATTGGCATGTTATGAAATAAAATGATCATTTATTAAACATTTTAACTGTTGTATTTTTAAATTGACAATAACCTACATAAATAATCACAAATTTTGGTACTTTGCACACTTGGAAACAAGATTACAATTTATAATTTAAGACACTCAAGAATCAAAACCCATTTAAGAATAATGAAATATTATGAAATGTGATAGGTCATTTAATTCATAAACCCACCCACACTGGTGTTAGTTTCAACAATAAGACATATACAATAATGATAGCTATTGAGTTTTTGCATGTATTCGGGTATGTGTTGATTAGTGATGGGGAGCTGGGGGAAGACTTTGATAGGTAACTGAATCACCAATCTTAAAGTATATAATTTAGTTTAGTGGTAGTTCATTGAGAGAAGATTAAAATAAAGGCTAAATGATATCACACCTTCTTCTTCTTCTTCTTCTTGTATACAAATTATAAAATACTTTATTATAATATTATTTGTAGAATAATAACAATTAGACCCTTAAATTGTCATATTATTATCCACTTTTATATTAAACAAGCCCTTAAATTCATATTAAATATAGTCCGACTATTCTTATAATATTAAATTTTTATTTTTACAATATAAGAGTATGAGTATTTCGATTATAGATGGTTTTAAATGATGTAAAATTCATCGAGTGAATAATATATTTTTATAATTTAATTACATCAATAGAATTTATTAAATTTATAAATCTATTTTAATATACGAATAAATTATATTTTTATTTATAAAATTATAAAAAAAATCAAGAACCCCAAAATGTTATTATCTAAAGTATGAAAGAATGAATGAAGTAAAGACTTAATATACAACCTTACTCTACAACTACCTAAAGTCTACCTATAGTTAATGTCCCTTTAACTTATTATATATGATTGATGCTAATATCATCAAAGAAAGTGAGAGAAGATTAAAACAATAATAATTCTTCATTAAAAAAATAAAAATAAAATAATAAATAAAAAAAGGCCACCACACCAGCCCATCCCTCAAACCTGTCTCACCAACTCACATCTAGAAGCAATTAGGGTCACTTCCCTCCTCCTATTTTCTCTCTTTCTCTTAGTTCTGATAGTCAACAGCCTATATAACAACTCCCTCAACTTCTCAAAAGGGCCGGCCATAATGTTTCGGCAACAAAGAGAACAGGAACCTTTCGTTTCTGCTTCCAAAAACAAATAGTAGAGAACAGAACTGAGGGCCAAACTATTTGCTATTGCTTTGCTTGTGCTACTTGGTTTTGTAGTCATTCTTATTCTTTTGGCTCTCTTAATCTTCCAATGGGAAGATCCCCTTGCTGCGAGAAAGCTCACACTAACAAAGGTGCGTGGACCAAAGAAGAGGATGATCGACTTATTGCTTATATCAGAGCCCATGGTGAAGGCTGCTGGCGGTCTCTCCCTAAAGCTGCTGGACTTCTCCGGTGTGGGAAAAGTTGTAGACTTCGCTGGATCAATTATTTAAGGCCTGACCTGAAACGTGGGAATTTTACTGAAGAAGAAGATGAAATTATTATTAAATTGCATGGCCTTCTTGGTAACAAGTAAGTGTGCGTAGTAGTTAATTAGTTTTGTGATATTATCATCGGAAAACTCTTGGAAAGGTTCTTATTTTGATGGGTTTTTATTTTTTTTTTGTTGCAGATGGTCTCTTATTGCTGGGAGATTACCAGGAAGAACAGATAATGAAATAAAAAATTACTGGAATACACATATAAGAAGGAAACTTTTGAACAGGGGTATTGATCCTGCAACTCACAGACCACTCAATGAACCCGCGACAGCAGCTGTTGCTCAAACTGCTGGGGCTGCTTCTGATGTGACAACAATATCTTTCACTACTACTACAGCTGCTGCCGCTGCCGCAGATAAAGAAGTGAAAGAGAAGAAAACAATTGGGTTTGCATGGAAGGAAGAAAAAAATCAGCATCATCATCAGGTTAAAGAAGAAAGATGTCCAGACTTGAATCTCGAGCTCAGAATTAGTCCCCCATCACAAATCAATCAGCCGGCTTCTGATCAGGCATTGAAAATTGGAGGAAGAAATCTCTGTTTTGCTTGCAGTTTGGGATTACAAAACAGTAAAGATTGCAGTTGCAGCATTAATAGTATTGATAGAAGCAGCAGCAGCAGCAACACTTGCTATGATTTCTTAGGATTGAAAACTGGTGTTTTGGATTACAGAAGCTTGGAAATGAAATAAATTCTGAACTGGGGTTTGATTATTAATCATGTAGCTCAACAGATCAAAGATATTAATATATAATCCCTCTCAAAATGATCCCTTTGTCAAATTTTCACTTTTCTTTATCTCTGTGTCATTACTACATATCATTGCATATTAGTAAAACAAAATATTAGCACAGGAGAAACTATTGCAATATTATAATGTGTTTCGATTCCTTTGATTTTCCATTTTTCCTTCTATTTTAGTGTAGGAAAAGACTTTACTATTTTTGGATTTTTGCCACTCATTTTTGCCAGGATAAAGTTACGGTTTGTCAGATACCCACCAGAGTTTCAAAGGGTTACGTTATAAAACTGCTGCTGTGTACTACATACTCCAGCTCCCGCAGGCAGCAGGTATAATTCCATTAATCAAGCAAGAGGTAAAGAGTTGGATGATCAATAATAATCTAGCATTGGATCTCTATCTCTATTTCAACTCACTGATTTGTTGAGAAAAAGAGATTAACCCATCTTCCATCTGTCTTTCCATAACACAACCTATATGGCTTTCCAAGAAAATAATTTTCAAGCAGAGATCAGAAACGGTGATCATTCTTTTGCATGAACACAAAATAATCTCTCTTCTTTCAACCCTCTAAAAGCCCTTTAAATTCACTTGTATGATGGTAAAATTCATTGCTATTTTTCTTTCATCATGTGTGCAAGGTTTGTCTTTATGGGAATAAATTGGGATTTTCATTTGAGGAAAAAATGGAAACGGATAAGCTGTGAGAGGTTGAGAAATGACGAGAAGGAAAGGATGTATATGAATGAATTATATGATAAAAGTGGTGGTGGGCAACCAATCTCTTCCACTTTATCCATCATGAAAATTGAAAGCAGAAAAACAGAAACAAAGAAAACATGGTGTGAAGAAACTAATGGGTTAATTACATTGCCCCATTTTCAGTACCAAACCATCCCTCTACCAACCTGCAATTAATGCATCTATGCCCATATGACCCAACCAACCAACCAACCATACACACACAAAATTATTGTAGATTTTGGAAAACCTAGCTATGGTTTCGTTGCTTTGTTTCTTTCAAGGCAGGATATGTACTACATGCACATATATTACTTTTAACTTTCTAGTTTAAAACGTTTTGTGTTAGGGTTTTTGCAACCAACTCTTGGTGGGTCGATTCTCATTAATGATATGATCAATTTGGTAGAAAAGAAACAGTTGGCATCATCATCCATGTCTTTTCACAGCACGAAAAGTGCTTTCAAATTTGTACCAACTTGCCAACGAGCAAGTCATGGCTAGGATAAACATGATACAATGGATGTGAATTGAATTGAAGGAACTCCAAAAGTCCAAATGTTGACTATATTCTTATGAACATGCAAATGTAATAGTTAAGTAGTAAAAATAGGTAATTTGTTCTAGAAAACATTTTGTGGTACTTGCAAAGTTCATTGAATGTAGCCGCAAAAAGTGTACCCACTTAAGGGATAGTTAAAATCAATCAATTAAATTATATGTTAAATATGTAATAAATAAGATAAAAATAAATTCTAATATTATATTAGACAAATTTAAAAATATACTAATAAAATATTTATTCACCGTGTACTAACAAATTTATTATGCTAGTACATGAATTTCTAAAACAAAGCAAAATTTGTTTCAAATGAAACTTATAATTGCAAAATCAATTGAGAATATTAGAGTTGTTATGTTGACATGGCTCTCTATGAATTAATTTAGATTGACCAACTAAGTATGTGAGGTCAAGGAGGTAGACCCAATTAAATCCAAATTCCTACCTACCATCATTAACTCAAAGGTCTTGTCACATGGGGTCAAGTGTTGCATGGCCTTTCACTAACTTTGGCTCTCTCCATGAACCACCGAATCAAAATCATTCATAACAAAAACAATAATAATAAGATAGGATGTTATACCAACTTCATATTAAAACAATATATTTTCACTAGCATTGAGGTGCTAGAAACTTAGAATTGATTAAAATAATCTTTGGTTATAATGCTCTGCTTACAATCATCCAAACAAGAAAGAGATGAAATCAAAAACCCTAAAAAAATATAATTAAAATGAGCCAATTGCAAAAGGACATGAGTTGTAGCTACTGTGAAACAAAAGAATGGCCATATCCCTTGTAGAAAAGCTAGTCACTTTTCAACAATTCGACACTTCCTTTTCCTTTTTCAAAGGTGTTAGGTAGAGACATTAGAAGCTTCTATTAGATATTTATATATATATAGGTACACACACACACACATCCTCTCATTTTCACCCCTTATCTCTTGCTTTCCAAGAAAATTATACAAGAAGGAAGCTAGCTAAGCTAGTTTAGTTACACTAATCAATAATTGCCTTCTATCTTTCCATCAATAGGATAAGAATTGCTCTTACCTTCATCCTTAATACTTCCCACTTCCACCAACATCAACATGCTATCACATGCATTACCCTTGATGTGGGCCATTTGGGTTTTCTTCTTCATCCTCTAGTTTAGCCATAATGACTTATAAAATACATGTAATTATTGACTAAATGCATGCGTTGACCCTCAACACTCAATCTTGATTTATGAGATTTAAATGTGTAGAAAGATTAGTGTGATTCACCATCTTTTCAATTTCATGAAGTCCATAAACGAGTCACAAAATGTTTGAAATTAGAGAAACGTTTTCTTATCCAAGAAAACGTTTTTCATGTTAAGGAGAGACGGTTGAAAAAAAAAAAAAATTGAGCTGTGATGGCAAGGATGTAAATACATAAAAAAGTGAGGGTAAATAGTAAAAGAGGTGGGGGTTGTAAAACGTCTGTGTCCCACACGCCACCAACTCCACTCCTTTTGGGCGGTAGCTGGCAGCCGTCCGACGTAGGCTTCATGTGCGCGGTTGCGGCGGCGGGCCCACCGTCTGTCTCTCTCCCGTCTCCGTCTTTGGGCCCCACCTCCTCCCACCTTATTTCTAATTCATATCCAAACTCCTATCTTCCCTTATCTACCATTCTTTTTCTTTTTTTAAATAAATAAAAAAAATTATAATAATATGTCATAAATTATTATTTAAAATTATATTAAAATAATTATTATAAAAAAATATAGAATCCTATTTTTGATAAATTCATAAAAAGGTAAAAATAATTTGAATTTAATTAATTAATTAATAACTAATGGAAGTCAAATCACATGGCTAATAATGCTCCTCCATTGTTTCAATGCAATAATGAAATAAGCAAAGTCAAGTCAAGCACATGGCTATATTAAGTATTAACCACCCTTTCTTCCAAGTCATAACATAATTAATTATATATAATTAAACAATCCATTTCCCTTTCTCTAAGCTTATTATGCATAATTATGTTAAATTTATGTTCCCCTTTTCAACCCTGTTTACATTTATATCTTCCAATCTTTTTTCATATTTTTATATTAATACAATACAAATTGATCGTAATTATTAATTATTTATAATAATTATAAAATAAAAATTTGACTTAATCATATGGGTATATAAAAATTAATTAATTAATTATTATTTTTTCTAACTAAATAAAAATAAAAATAAAAATTAATATACTTATTTTATCAAAAATTTTGTTGTTTTCCAAACATTTAATAATTGGTATGTGGAGAAAGAAAAAGAGAAAGTGGGGGCACAAGTAACACACCGGCTCAAGATAGCAAGAATCCAGCTGGTGGGAAAAGTTAACAGAGTTTGGTGAGATTTGTATGTATACATGCATATATTTAATTGAATGTTATAAATAATAACAATAAATAAATATTAAAATAATAATAAAAAGAAAGAAGGAAGAAGAAGAAGAAGAAGAAATGGGTGGCATACTTGCTTGGAAAAGATAAGGGAGGGATAAGCATTAAACAAACAAACAAACAAATGGGAATGGGATGATGAGAAGAGATGAGGATAGGATTATTATTGTGTATGGCTAAGATGCATCAATGTTGATATGTTGTTAGGTGGTGGTCCATCGTTTGATTGATTGATTGATAGTATGATTGTGATTGATCCCAATAAGTCTCTTAGTCAAACCCCCACCCTTCAATTTCAATTCCTATCTCTTTCACTATACAATTTTCTTTATCTCATGTGAGTAGGTATACTTTAGTTTCTTCTTTGTATTATTGGAGACCCCCCACCCTAAGCTTCCAACATCCAAACCCTAACCCTACCTTACCATTGGCTCTTTCATACACATCCCATATTGTTCTTCACTTCATTCGTACATCTGTCCACCTGCCCTACATCTTCCCCACAATACTATCTACTAATTTAATCTCTACACCTACTTCTATGTATGTATACCTACAATATTCAAAAAGTATTAAAAAAAAGAAGGAAAAAAAGATGTGTATCTCAATAATAGGGGTTAATATTGATTGTATCTTTAAATGACGTTGAAAGTTTAAGTTGTGTATGATATGAAAATATGTAACAATTCAATATGGAATCATAACACCTTGACATTGACTTACTAATAACTATTATGAATCTATATATAATAAAATACCTACCTATAAGAAATAATAGTAGTTGAGTCCTTAAACTTTTATACTTTTTACAAATAAGGACACTATTTATTCATTTATCAAATATTAGAGTATGCAACTACTTACAATAAAAGGGTATTTCAATTATTTTGATAAAATTTAAAGACCTATTTGTTATAAATAAAAATATTATCACTTTATTTATGAAAACATAAAAGTTAGGGACTCGAATCCATTTTTACCTAGTGTTATATGCTAAGAAGTTTAAGATGGTGTATTGGTAGGTATTTTAGTAGCTAAAAGGGTATTTCAATTATTTTAAAAGAGGTAAAGGACCTATTTGTTATAAACAAAAACATTATTTCTTTATTCACGAAAACATAAAATGTTTGGGATTCGAATCCATTTTAACCTGAGGTTACATATCAAGAAGGTAAGAAGGTATTGGTAGGTATTTTATTAATTAAAATATGAAGAGAGAAGGATGTGCATCCATGTATGTGTAGGTATTGTCATAATCCAAGTAGGCATAGCATATTGCGTATACCCACACCTACATTTAACAATTTGATGTTGAAATTTATTATTTTAAATTTAATAATAATTAATAATGAGAATGTGACTATTCAATCAGAACCGTTGATTGGTATTTATCATCTATACATATTTTATTGAAGTCATGAGGTATGATGAGTCAAATTGAATGAGACATTTGTGTGGGGAAATTTCTCTTTACATATTCTTGACACACAAAATTACATCTTTCATATCTAATTTCGTGTCATACACTTAATATAATAATAATAATAATAAATTCAAAGTAGTGATGAAGATGAAGTAGACATAGCATCAAACAAGTAGTTGTGTTCTAGAAACTAGGGTTGTCTTTTGGATCCTTTTGCTTTGGAGATTAGCATGTTTGTGTTTATACACACACACACATCCCTCTATAATGTTTCCGATATTGCAATCTTGAGCACTTTCCCGTAATTCATTAATAGCCAAGAATTAAGCATACAACGATCTATTTATTGATATATTTACAACTTAAAAATATAAAATAGTGGTTAAAAATTTAAGTTCTTTGCATAATTACTCATAAATAAAAAATTTATTATTAAATAAATTACTCACAATTGTTTAGCTGGAATCGATACAGAGTAAATATAAATTTAGAGAAAGAGCAAGTGAAAAAAGAGGATGTTATATTGTTAATGAGAATCGAGAAATATTATTTTATTTTATTTTTATAAATTTTATTCTTATTTATAAATTATTAATTAAATTAAAAACTATTCACTTAAATATTGAAGGATTATCGTTAATGACAAATCAACAACTTTGATGTTGTTTTATTTTATAGAAAATAAGATACCAAAAAATCAATAACTAGATTTTTATTCATTGTCATCTTGAATTCTAAATATCATTGTCAACAATATGGTTAGTACTTTGCCCTTCAAATCATGTTTACAATTTTCAACATTATTAATTAAAGGAGATTTGCAATGAAATGTTTAACCATGTTGGAATTAAAGGTTTGATTGTATAGTTCTTGGGTGGAAAAAAATGGGGCACATATATTTTACTGGGTAGCAGTTAAGTGAAGGATTGAATTAGAAGACCAAATTGACAGCAGCAAAACAGTGGCTGGCAGCTAGAGATGGGCGAAATTTTCATTTAGAATTCTGTCAAACTTTATTATTTTTTACAGTTGGAATTATGCGATCAACCTCTTTTGTTGACATGATTTTTCCTTTTGATTCTTAAGGACTTAATCTCATGCAAGTGTTGATAATACATCATGTTGGCGGCGGCGGCGGCTGCGGCAACCACCACAAGGCTGCGGTGACCATCGCTTTGGCTCAGCTCAATAGTGCTCCTCGTACAAATCCGAAATCAGTCTACAAATACATGAATTGGTGAGAGAAGATTTCCAACAAAGGCCCATGAAGGCCTATCTTTCACTAGAAATATTTCTCTTATTAGAGGAGTTAAATGGCCGAGTTTTCTCTATGTCTCGAACCCTCTTATTCTTCAGACCTGATCAATAGGTAGGATACTACTCAACGTTGTCTATCAAAATCATCCTTCAATCAATTCATATGCAACAACAATCTTCGTCATGTGAACCGAACCAAATTCATGCATTTCCAGACAGATGTTATTATACATTTGTTCGATTTCATAATGCCACGCAAGTTTGGGTGAAAATGGTGAAAGAAAGAGTTGGTATCAATAAAGTTTATAATGACACAGGAAAATACCATCTGCAAAACAATAGAGTGCCAACTTACAAGCAAATTTTGAAAGGGGCAAGGCAACTATGAGCACTGTTTAGCACACTAATCAGAATCCCAAGAAGAGAAATATAGTGTTTTTTTTTTTTTTTGCACTAAATAGATCTAGGTTTATTTTGGAGGGCCCTTCTTTGCAGCCTCTGCTGCGGCTTTCTCAGCTTCAATCTCGGAGACAATGGCATCAATTTCTGCCTCTTCAAGTTGCCGCAGGCCATGCTCTTTCGTCATCACAGCAATTTCTATGTTCTTGCCCCCGCTCTCAACAACCTAATAAAACAAGCAATACAAATCAAGAGTTGTAAAAGAGAAAGAAAGATAATTACACATTACAGATAAAATGATAATCTAAAATTTTAAACCTTTACTGATGTGATCGCTAAATTTTACAGCTTTACCTTTCTCTTGGAAAGAATCCTCTTCTACTGAATTATTCCAGTCATGCAATCTCATAACATCATTTTAATAGAAGCAAAAACCGGGAATCGAGAAAATGTACATGTATGATGTGAATAACTTGCCTCTTTACATTTAATCATCACATGCAACGATGAAGAAATGATACAAAACAAAGAATACAAGTGCCAACAATGACCACTTTTAAGTTTATAAGTGAAATTGATAGTAAGAGACCAGTGATGTGCCAGGACGAGGCCATGTCAACTCAGATTGTTCAAATAAGGAACATCACTATGTCAACATGAGCCACAGCCTTAAAATATTTAAATTTGAAAATTCTACACCCATTACCTATATAAATTGATGAACACAAGTCATCAGCAGAAACAGTTTAACATGATTAGCTTTGTATACATGAAAAAGTTCTTCCTATACTTTGCTTACCATCCGTCTAAACAGCTGAAACTTACAAAGCAATAGTCTGATACAGCACATTGCATCACATTCAAACATTTATTTTTTACACAATATCAAATGTTACATCCAACTACACTGAAGTATTAAGGCCAAGTACTGTAGGTTCTGAAAATCCAAGTCGAAAGAATCCCATATCTACTAACTGAAATTGTTGGCATCAACAGAAAATAGTCACACATTCAAATTAAAAGTCAAAAGTGAGATGCACACACATGTGAAATTAACAACTTACTTCAAGCAAAGCACGAATGGCCAACTTCACAGTTTCTTGTCCTGAAGTTTCTTTATAATTCTTCTCCAAGAACTCCCTAATTGAATTCGAGTTTCTACCCGTAGAGTTGGCTTTCCATGCTGAAAATGTTCCTGATGGATCAGTCTGATAAAGAGAAGGGACAGATGTGTATGGATCAAAACCAACAATCAAGGTTGAAAGACCAAATGGTCTCACACCACCACTCTGTGTATACTTCTGCTGCAGTCCGGCAATGTAACGTGTTATATATTCAACAGTCACAGGATCCTCAAGTGTAAGCTTATGACTCTGACATTCAATGCGTGCTCTGTTGACTAAGACACGAGCATCCGCTTTCAACCCAGCACAAGCTAGCGCAATGTGATTATCCAATGATACAATCTTCCTTACCATTCTGTCAGCAAAAGCAAAAACAAGAAGAAGCTAAGGATGCAAGCCTATAACAACCTTATACACGTTGATTACACAAAGACATAGAATCAAAGATTAAGCATACTTTTAAAGTGCAAAACCTTTTTTAGCCTATATAATAAAACACTATCGAGATGGTAGAGATGACGTCCACAAAAAACAAGTTAAGCAGAGTTTAATTGGTATAGTTTGGCCATGCCCAAGTCAACCTGCTGATGCTCCATTTTTGAAGAGCAATGCTCTGGTAGGGATGAAAAAGGGATACAGCATCCCGGAACAAGGCAGACAGAAGTACAAAATAAAAAAATGTAGTTCTAACCAATTTATGCAGGAAACAGTTCTGAACTATGGTCCAATAGATAAAGAGGATTCAAGTGGCTGGACCAACCAGTTCGGTCCTTGGACTTAATTGAATTAAGTAACGAATTGAAGCACAATAACTTGCCTTTCTAATGTGTGAATAAGCTATAACATGACACAGGCGGCATGATTTTTCTTACTTTACGATTAAGAAACGAATAAATAATGATATAATTCCGCATCAAATGCCACAAAAACTTAAAATTTCAAAGTATAAAAAGAATATCTAAATCAAATTTGTGTCCAAAACAATCTTTTGGCACATATTTCTCCATCTTTTGATTCTGTACATAAATCATTGTACTTCATGTAGTATAGAATTTTGCCCTAAAATCAAAGTCTTTCACAAGATTCAGAGTGACATTTCTAGAAAACTCAATTCATAATGCAAAGCAGAACATTTATGAATGTAAAAAACTGATCTTTAAACTTAACTCGTACACACTATAAGCCTGAACGAAAGCATGTATGCTAAAAATAGCCTGTACGAGTAAGATATGTACGAACCTAGAGTCTTGAAGCTTGGCGGTGGATTTCTTCTCGACGCCGAGGACGACGATATCTGTTCCGCGAACTCCGACGGCGGCGTTTCCTTTACGCACGGCTTCGAGCGCGTATTCCACCTGGAAAAGATGGCCGTCTGGAGAAAACACCGTGATCGCGCGGTCGTATCGAGCCATCTTGTCGTTCTTATTTCGATTCCGCTTTCGATTTCGATTCTGGTTAGGGTTTTGTTCTTGTGTTGTGTTGTTCTGATTTTGCTTTGCCTGCGATCTGGGTTTTCAAAGAAGTGCAGTGAGCTTCTTGGAGGACAAGCCAAGACAGTGGAAGACTAGGTCGAAACGACGCAGTTTAACCCATGATTCAAACGATGTCGTTGTGCTTTTAAAAAAGAATTTTACAGGACGAGATTTAATGTTCATTATATTGTAGCTGACTCTTCAGATCACGTCAGCCGCTGCAGCTGATGATGACTGGCGGTGCGTCCTCCGGTCATCGTGCCGTTGGCAGTTGACTGGGGTCGCCGGGCTCATTCTGAACAGGAAAAGACACCATCAATAATAATAATGCTCAGCTCGGTCCTGTCGCTTGAGACCTTGTTTCCTTCCATAAAAATGCCAATTATGGGATGATATCTTTATCATGCATTGGGTATACATGATGCTCATCTCTGATATGTCATCGTTCATGGACCAAATACTCAAATGCCCATGTTAACACTTGATCAGAAGGATAAGGCAACAAAAGAAAGTAAAAAGATTAGGATCTGTAAGCACGACAATTTGATCAGATATTTTAAATATTTCATAATAATGAAGAAAAATTATTCCATATCTCAAAATTTTCGGATATCTTGCAGTATTATCGGTCCTAAATTTGTGTAACGCGTGTCTAAAATGGAGTATGTACTTCCCAAAGTGGAAAGATGACAAGTTATACCACTTCAATCATCAAATCAAATTGAAAATGAGCACCTTAATCCACCTTCCACTAGTGGAAACACACCAATTTAATCTAATGCTATATATCCCACATGTCTTGAGTATTTTGTAGGTAGCAGAGCAGCATTAACCTGTCCGAAACTAAAAGAGAAGCAACGAAGACCATATTTATGTCAAGCAAGCATAAATGTATAGTACTTTGTGGCTATTCTGCTTGATATTACTTCATGATGGCATGGCATCCCTCTACCATTTTGTTAGCAAGTTAATGGCATTATCTTGATCTGAAATGCTATAGTATACACCAATATTTTGTGCTGATCTCCTATCTAATACAGACAATAAGAATGATTAATCCATGGTCCACAAGAATAGAACTTTGGATTTCAGTAAAGATGGGGAAATAAACATGTTGATGAATAGTATAAAGTTGTGTTGTTGCCACTTTGATTCAGAAGATTTTTATGGGCATGGTCACAAAGAGGAGAGCTAGCGTGATACATGTTTGCACTACCATGTTCTGTAGATTCAACCGCTTTCTCAAGCAATTCTCTTCCTCTATAAATAGCTCGGCTTTCCATTCTTTCAGCACCCATCTATTTCCCTATCCATTACTTTCATTAACTCTTTCCTTCTAGTTCTTCCTTTCGTAATTCCTGACAGTTGCAACATTCACAGATATGTTGACAAGGAGTCGAACTCTTCCAAGCAGAATCCACCACAGCGCTGTAAGATCAAACCCAGCTAACTTCTATTTCTTTTCTTTGCTGTAATGCGCATGCTTTTGTCTTTCTGCTTATTCTGATACTTCATGTTTGTATACAGGTTGAAGAAAGACATGATATCAGGCACTGCTTACGAGTAGAAGTCCAGCCTAAAGCTCATATTAAGAGGGAAGCCATAAACCCTCAAGCCAACCATTCCAAGTGCTTTGATGATGATGGCCGCTTCAAGAGAACAGGTTAATAGTTCTACTGTTCTGGGATATGGTTACTTTTTCACACAGAAGTACTTTTCACAATAATTTACATTTCCAACTACCTGGATTCAACAGATAATAGTAAATATATGTATCTTTAATTATATATAATATTGTGGAATATATTTCTTAGGGAATCATTTTCCTAGTTTTTTTTTTTTAATATTTTCCTATAGTATCATATAATGATCTCATCATTTACCTGGAGACAGTAAAAAGGCATACTTTGTTACCCCTATAAAATAAAGTAGGATCCTTTCTTGATCAGAACTTCTCCAGCTTTTACAAATTCTGTGTCAGGTGTTCATTAGTATTAGTATATGATTGAGGATTTATTTATTTTTTATTTTTTAAAAACTGCTCATATCAGCTGAGAATCAAGATTCCCATATTCGAAATTGCAGGAACCTTTTGGACTGCAGCATCGCATATAATAACTGCTGTTATAGGGTCAGGAGTATTGTCATTGGCATGGGCAATAGGCCAGCTTGGCTGGGTTGCAGGACCTACTGTCATGATCCTATTTGCCATCGTCAATCTTTACACTGCAAATCTTCTTTCTCAGTGCTACAGAACCGGTGATCCTGTTACCGGACAGAGAAATTATACCTATATGGATGCTGTCAAGACTAACTTAGGTAACAGAAAGTTTCAATCATTTTCAAGTCTGGCAGATTTCTAACTTTGATATCATGTAACATCCATTTTGAATTTGATTTCAGGAGGAAGGAAGGTCATGTTATGCGGGCTGATCCAATACTTGAATTTGTTTGGTGTTGCAATTGGGTATACAATTGCAGCATCAGTGAGCATGATGTGAGTTTTCTTCGGTAAATTTTTGGCTTCACCATTCTGTTTTAGGTGTTGACTTATATGGTTCATATGTTATTGATTATGGTGTTTTAGGGCAATAAAGAGATCAAACTGTTTTCACAAGAGTGGAGGGAAAGATCCGTGCCACATGTCAAGTAATGGTTACATGATAACATTTGGGATCTTAGAGGTGTTATTTTCTCACATTCCAGACTTTGATCAAGTATGGTGGCTCTCAATAGTTGCAGCTGTTATGTCATTCACATATTCTGCTGTTGGTCTTGGACTTGGAATTGGAAAAGTTGCAGGTACAAATATGCTTGCTTTATTAGACACCTAAGAAATGATGGCATAGACATGAACAACTTACAAATTCATCTTTCCAGGAAATGGAAGCTTCAAAGGAAGCCTGACAGGTATCAGCATAGGAACAATAACAAGTGCTGGAACAGTTACTTCAACACAGAAGCTATGGAGAAGTTTGCAAGCTCTTGGAGCAATTGCTTTTGCATATTCTTATTCCATCATTCTTCTCGAAATCCAGGTACACATTTTGACTGTGATTTAGTAAAATGATGGTAATACATATTAATCTGTAACACACAAACACTGATTTTATTCTACAGGATACAGTAAGATCTCCTCCTGCTGAGCAGAAGACCATGAAGAAAGCAACTTTATTCAGCATCACAGTAACAACTTTATTCTACTTGCTTTGCGGATGCATGGGCTATGCAGCTTTTGGAGATCTGGCTCCTTCAAATCTTTTAACTGGCTTTGGTTTCTATAATCCCTACTGGCTTATAGATATTGCAAATGCAGCAATTGTTATTCACCTTGTTGGTGCTTATCAGGTATTACCCAGTAAATCAAGCCACACGTCAAAGCAGACACAATTTTCCAATTATTTACCACAACGAAATTTTGTAATATGCAGGTCTATTGCCAGCCATTGTTTGCATTTGTGGAAAAATGGAGTGCACAGAAATGGCCTAATAGTAACTTTGTAACTGCAGGATATGAGATATCAATCCCATTTTGTGGCATGTACCAGCTGAACTTCTTCCGGTTGGTGTGGAGGACTATCTTTGTTATTCTGACAACCCTAATGGCCATGCTCCTGCCATTTTTCAATGATGTTGTTGGATTCCTGGGAGCCATGGGATTCTGGCCATTAACCGTTTATTTCCCTATTGAGATGTACATAGCACAGATGAAGATTGGAAGAGAAACAACCAGATGGCTTGGGCTTCAGATTCTAAGTGCGACTTGTTTCTTCATAACTGTAGCTGCTGCAATTGGTTCTGTTGCTGGAGTTGTTCTAGATCTCAAGACTTATAAGCCATTCAAAACTAGCTACTGAAGCTTGAAGAATATCCATAACAGTACGAATTTGGTAGAAGCATATAGTCAGTAACTCGTGTGTGTGAGTATGAACTGAAAAATTTAACAGTTCAGATAAGGAATAAGATGTACCTTTTACAATAAAAAATATCTTGATGTCGAAACTTAGTAGTGTCATTGCACCATCCATTGCAAAAATAAATAAATAAATACAATAGCCTGTTTTAAACTAACAAGACCTCAACCTTTGAGAGAAAAGCCCAATAATTTAAACCATTCATGCTATCATACAGAGTAAACAACCAGCAACCAAAATTACCTGTTGGTATTACTTCTTTGATTTAGCATTGAGATCAGCAGCATTTGCTGTTACTGCAGCTTTTGCAAGAGTTGTGGCTTTGAACACTTTTAGGATTGAGAGCCTTTCTTATCTTCAAAACAGCCCAAGCAGTCCCAATTGCATGTCCAGCGGCATCTAGCCCTTCATTTGTTGCCTTTGCTGCTTGCTCCCCGTACCTGCAATGACAAGGATATGATCATTACTCAAATGGCTCAAATAGTCCAATGTCAAATAGTGAGAGCCGTGATCAAAATGCTTAACACAGATGATGGGAACACTGTTCCAAATTAGGTTTGTATGAGCTAAGCAAAGTATAAAGATAACTGGTAAAGTTTCTCTAAGCCACAACCAGACAGATTCTGAAAGTGGAAAAATACCAATCTCAGTGAAACAACTCAATTAACATGACCATTATGGCATTACATAGATCCCACAAAGGTTGCCAACTTCCCCAAGATAATGATGAATATGAGAACTTGCTGATAGTGATATTTGCACTAATCATGATGCAATGAAGCATTAAGTATACAGTTAAATTGATATAAATACCTATCTGAAACAAGTCCAGTTGTCACAACCGATTTGGTTGACATTACATTCTTTCCTGCAACTTCAACAGCATCACAAACCTTGTCTGCAAATCCACACACAGAAAGAAAAAATGGGATGATCAGTATTGTAAGCAGAACGTACCAAGCATGATACAATTCTACGCATATACAAAATTAACAGATAATATATCAAATATGAAAATAAATATTGGATAGCCAAACAACCATGCATAAGTACCTAAAAAAAGTTCTGCCAGAAGTTCATATTCAACATTGGATAAGACGCCTACTGGGAGCTCAAATTAACAATTGCAGGAGTACAGAATACTTTTCCAACTAAGGATTTGCATGCCGCATATAAATGAAAATAAACAGTTTGAGAAGAACTACTTACTAAATCCATCCAAGGAAGCAAGGATAAGTTCTCCAGGTAGAAGGCTAAAAAATTTCTTTCCTGCTTTGGAATTCACAATCGAACTTGTGAAGAATCCAGACACTTTAACTACACCAGAAAGGATTCCAGTAGCAACTTTCTCAGACATCTTTGTCAATTTCTTAACCCAGAATATATTAGACCATTACATGCATCAACTCTCCGTAGAAGAGACCAATGACCAAAGACCAAGAAAAACAGGGTTGCAACATCTATAGTCCAAATTAAAAGCCTCATTCAGTTCCAAATTTCTTATCCTTGCACATCTGTAGTCCTAAATTGTACAACAAACATACAAATTAGGGCAAAGAAATGGGCAAACCTTTTGATCCTCGTAATTGTATCAGGACTTACATCCGATTTAGACCCTGGTCCCATCCTCTTCCTCAAAAATTCATTCCCCCACTTCAATCTATCCACTGTCACATCACCACACCATAAAATCCCTCTAATCAATTGCCCTGATCCTGCGGCAATCATCCTCGCTGCCGTGCCACTGTAATCCTCTACATTCGGGGCCAATGTAGTCCAATAAGCCACCGAACCCTTCTCCATCAATTCCTTCTTCTCTTCTGACTTCAACTCCTCCGGCGACATTTCTTTCGCCACGACCTCCCAATTCTTCGTGCCCTTTACTTTCTGAACCGAAAAACAACTGTAAGTTTCCAACACTCTGTCCAGCTCCTTCAACAAACGCTCCTGCCCTTTCGTCGCAATCGTTAACCCATAATTCAAAATTTCGTAATGAATTTGATCAGTATCAGGCGACCCATTTTCAGGTACTCGAAGAGTGAAGAAATAGTGAGAACTGTCCAGCTTCACAGCAGCTTCGTCTTTAGCCAAAGGCCACTGAATATCATCCCCAATACGTGCAAACTATGCTAAGCTCACCGGAAGCTAGTTCAACGCTGTTTTCTCTCTCGATCAGGTGAACTACCGCACCTGGTATTTTCACCAGAACTTGCTCGGACGGTGGAGCTTTGGCAGTAACACATGAAACGGCGTCATCTTCTGGGAAAAGTTTCTCTGCTAAGTTTTTCATGTCATCAGAAGGATACAAAGAAGACGAAGAAGTAGCTGTAGAAACAGAAATGGCTTCTGGATTTGAGAGATCCACTTCTGGGTAGAGAGAATTTGTTGAGGGTTTTGAAGAAGACATTATTATGAACCAATTTCTTTTGACTTTCAGACAAGACAAAGTCAAAGAGGAGATCTATCTATCTATCTTTCTATCTATCTATGGCTTTTCAAGGTTCTGGTAATCAGACAAGTTCAAGGAAACTGAAGAGGAAGACATGCAGGTTTGGATTTCCAGGGAGTGATAATTACGTGGCAGAAGACAAAGAAGCCACGTAAGGGCGAATTAGACTTGACGGTTGGTTGATAGTTCTTGCAGAAGTAACTGAATTGTAAGAATGCCGGAAATATCTCCCGCGCTTTATTAATTTATTAAATTAAATATAAATTTATATATTTGAATAAAAGATTAAGCCGGGCCAACTCAAAGCCCAGATTCAGCCCCGTTAAGCCCAACCGTTGAATATGTAGACCAAGTTAATAACAGAAAAAACTGTAGGACACACTACCCGCCATCAACACCACGTCGCTCTGTGCTTTTGAACAAGATCAAGAGAAGTGCTTTCACTTATTGGCGATTCAATAAGTTCTTTGTTTCACGTATTTTGCTCTGTGAAGAACGAAGAGAAGCGATGATCTAACGACCAGTTTTAATGGATGTTGTTAGTTGATTGAATTACAGAGCACTAAGCTCATAGAGTGACTTTGCTTGTTATTGTCTCTGATTTCTCCGAGACAAAAGTTTATGGCTGTATTTGTTTGGTGTTGCAGAGGGGTACTAGTACATGAATGTTTAGTAACAGCAGGAAAGTTGCGGCAATCGGATCTGTCACAGGCATGCTTAAATGATATACCAGTAAGTCAGGGTCATGATGCCCATTCCTTCACGAAATTCTGATAGATATACTACAAATTTTAGAAGTAATAGCAGCCAGCCTGAAACCAATTAGTTTTTCTTACTGGGTGTAACAATAATGGCATGGAGATACTGCTGTAAATTCGCATCTTGTCTTTAACAGTTTCTCTGACTTGCTTAACCTGGTTTTGTCATAGCTTTCCAATGAATTACTCTGTTAATTTTAACCTTGACATTATTTGCATTTCTTTCAGGGCATGGTACCGATTGGCAACTAAAGTAATAGGACAAAGGTTGTCCTGAAATGGCTTATGGATACCGAGTGAGATGGAGAACAGAATAGAGGTCCACACAACTAAAGCAGAAGACTGTATTCCAAGGAAGAAAGCAAATAAATGGTAAGAACCATCTTTTGTCCTTTTTTCTTTTCCACTTTTTCGGTGCTTCTTAAATAACTTTAAAGATGTCTGCAAGCCTTAATTTGGCATACTTTCTTTTTATGTACCTGAATTCTAGCCATCCAGCTTGTTTCCTTCAACCCATCAACATCTGCATCATTCATTTCCCATACCTGGAATTTTTCCATTACTTTCTAGCACTTTACCTTTTCGTTAATATTACCTGCCCTATATATACTCTCAATATTTCCCTGTTATTTGTACCAAGCCTCCAAAAATGAGGGTATCAGATACTCTGGCATCAAACTGGAATTATGTTTGGGCTGCTAGTATCTTGTTCCTCGAGTCCTTACAACTCTGTCACTTTTATTCCCCTTTTTCTACAGTTTTCTCTTTCATTCTCATATCTGTGGCTCTTCTCTTCGACATAGCCGCCATACTTCCCTGCAATTCAAGTTCAGTTCCAATGGAAACATGTAAAGGTGGAATTTGTTGGCACAATTGTATGTTTTCTAGTATTGTTTATGATGAAAATATTATGCAGTTATCCTCTCTGATATCTACATACTCATATGGTTGTATCTCAGTTGCTTAATGCAAGTTTTGGTTATTCATAGCAATATTAATGGTAATTAGGTAGCATCAAAGGCAATTCCATGTGTCAGTGGTGTGCAAGGAGAATAAAGAATCAAATCCTGAAGCATATATCACACCATCAACTTCAGGTTTAATTCTTTTCTTATCTCCTTATCATATGGAAGCGATAACCCCGCATCAGATTCCACCCCGGAAAGGTACTTTTACAGTGGTTTAACTATGTTCAACAGACAAAGCCAATCTAAAAACTGTTAATGAAAAGCACTTGCTGTCTGCACTAAAAGCCAAGAAATCATATCTGCTTTTAGTAGGTAAGATCCTGTCAAAAGCAAATTAAAACTCCAATGAAACCTGTGGTTTCAAGCTTATCAGTCAGATTAATATTCATATTGTCTGATTAATTGCTGCTTAAGTTACTTGTGAATCAAATTTTCAGAAGGGTTGCTCCATTTTTCGATAAAGTTTCACATTATTTAATAAGCTTAAACAAATATTAATTAATCCACCCTCAAAGCTTTCAAGAAACTTGCAAGCTAAGTACTTCCCCATAAAGCTTTTCCTTAAATTGAGTTAATTATAGGCTTCCAACTAATGCCATAACAGTTTTTTTTTAAACAAATAACTATTCTCTCTTAATTTTTTATATTATTAATTTTTAAAAATTTAATAATAATTTTTTTTAAATATAACAATTTTATTACAATTAATATAGTTAATATATTAAAATCATCTAATCGATGAAATAAAAAAAAAATTATTTATTTATAATAAATTAAAAAAATTAAAAAATAATTTTATAATTTTTTTATCACATTAATTAAATAATAATTTTTTTTAAGTTCTATCATTCACTACTAATAAATAAATTTTTTTATTTTATTAATTACATATTTTAATTACATTATTTATATTAATATAATAAAACCATTTCATTGAAATTTTTTTATTCAGTGATATATAAATATAAAAAATAATGAATAATTATATTTTATTTTAATTATTTTTAAATTTTTTAATAAATAAAAATAATTAAAAAAAAAAAAAAGATAATCTGAATTCTTTAAACACTGAGTGTCCCAGCATAATAAAGAAATGACTATTGGTGGATGCAAAATTCTGTGGGGGATGAGACCTAACAATTTTGTTTCTTTCTATGGATGAAATTGGAAGGCCAAGTAGCATCGTTGTGTTTATATTCAGTCTTATCATGTTCATAATTACAATATCAATTAAAAATGGGGTCCCTCTATTTTTGTTTTATTATTATTCAATGTGGGACACGTGAACTAAGTTAGGTTAATGAAAGCATAGATTATTGTAGGGGCCTCAAATTTGAATCATTCAGGTTTTCTAATGGCCGGAAATGATTATTCAAAATTTAAATAATTAAAAAAAAATAAAGAGTAAGATTTTCTTCTTTTTTTTTGTAATAATAATAAAAAAATACAGAACAAATGAACGGTGGAGGAAGAGGGAGGTAATAAAATCGATTCGATTCGATTCAATTTAATATAATAAATTAATAAAAAATAATTTTAATTAATTTAATTTAATTTAAAAATTAAATTAATAATTGATAATTTAATTTTTAAGTAAAAATTAATATAATAAAATTTTAAATTAATTAATTTAAATTATTTCGATGTAGATATAGGAAAGAATATTCCAAAAGGAGAATGGGTGGTGAACGTGTTGTTTTCAAAGTCAAAAAAAAGTCAACAATGGAAGACAACTACCAAATTCTACAGACGACTACTCCGAAAGGTTCAGTAGTCAAAAAAGTCAACAACAGTGCAATATTGCTTCCATGTGTTTGGTTTTGAATGATTAATGATTGTCTGCTCTGGGGACCAATATGCAAGAGTTTTAGATCATTAGTCATTATTCCTTAATGCTAGAAGCTTGGGGGGTACCTTCAATATTTTCAAAATTCGCAAGAGATAGGACCAATTTTTTGGATAATTTTGCTTGAAAAGGCCACAATTAACGTAAAATTGAGCATATAAATAAGCTTTGCTCAGTTTATACAACAAAGTACAACCATAACCTAAGAAACAACAGAGGAGTTTCGTCTCTATGCATAGCAACTTCTATACATATTGAGTCAATCAACCGACCAACCTCGTCGATCAAAAGCAATTGATCCATTTCCTGAGTTTTACAGCGGAACCAGTTGAGTAACCACAACTGGGCTCCTGACCTCGTGCTGCCCATCCGACCAAGAAATTGAACCGAACACAGCGCCCGAATCGATCAACACCAGGTTCTGGCTATCAGCTGTTACTGTCACTATGAAGCTTTTCTTCTTGACAGCCTCTGTGAATACCAATCTCGATGGTTTCACACTCACAGTCACTCCTCCCTCCGGGGACTCGATTTTCAGTCTGTACACGGTGTTTGGCTGACCCACGTTGGTCACTGTCCTCATAAACGTCTTGCTCGAAACTCCCCTGGACGTTGTTGAGAACAGTGCAGAAATTGAAGGGTAATTCAGATGCTCGGCTACTGCCTTTTTTGCTGGACAACGAACTGGTTGTTGCGTGATTACTTGAATTACCTTTGGCCCGTAACCTATAGCACATAAAAAGTTGATATAATCATCGTTGGTGATATCATAAACCAATCCCGGATCCATGGCACGATCAAGATTAACATGGCCAGCACCAAAATCATATGGCGTTGATGGTTTTCCAGTAGATTCGTCGGTCATAGTCTGGTTTCGGTTATCAACAATCCTTGCAGTAGTCATCATCGCAGACCTTATTGCCGCCGGACTCCAATCCGGGTGGGCAGATTTAAGCAACGCAGCAGCACCACTCACGTGCGGACAAGCCATTGATGTTCCCGACAGAATATTGAACTCTGTTTTCCTAGCATCGGAATCTAATCCAGTTGGCCCAACAGCATCAGTCCAAGCAGCGAGAATGTTAACACCGGGAGCAATCAAATCCGGCTTAAGAATTTCAGGGTTTAACCCGTTTGGTCCCCTGGCAGAAAATGATGCCACCACCGGCGCCGGCTTGATGCCGAGAATAGTTCCCTTGAAATCAAGAGTAGCCGTCGGATTAGCTGTAGATGAAATATAAGCTTTTACTGCATTTCCCTCATTAGAACCAACAGCACAAGCTGGTAAAAGATGAGCATCGCCAACTAAACCTTCGCCATTTGAAATTCCATTAGCCAAAATCATGCCTACACCGCCAGCTTTCTTCACTACTAATCCTTTAGCCACCCTCGGACTACTTCCTCTGTCACAAATAACAATCTTTCCCTTCACCAATCTAGGATCCAGCGAATTTTCCATACATAAAGAAGCAGCTAGAACTCCTGATTTTCCCGGATAAACCACAGGGTACATGTTTCCTTTCAAGGGCGCACCTGAGTACAGAGATACGCCGAAAAGTCTACGCCCATCGCCAAGAATAACCTCAGCGGGGAAGTTTCTATCAATCGTGCCAGCACCAACTGTGGCCAGCCACGGTGCTAGATTAGTCACTGACATTCCAGTAGGACCGTCGTTTCCAGCAGATGATGAAACGAACACGCCTCTCGAAACAGCACCGTATGACCCGATAGCTATCGGGTCGAGGTAATAAGGAGACGAAATTCCATCACCACCACCGATCGAGATTGATATGACATCAACTCCGTCGTTCACAGCAGCGTCGAAGGCGGCAAGAATATCAGAATCGAAGCAGCCGGAATTTTTCCAGCACACCTTGTAAACCGCCAGTCTTGATTTCGGCGCCACACCTTTCGCTATTCCAAGAGCGTACCCTTCCATGCTTGCACCGAACGCGTAACGGCCGGCTGCGGTTGAGGCGGTATGGGTCCCATGACCATCAGCATCTCGCGGCGACATGAACTCAACCGTTTCATTTATTCCGCCGATGGGTCCGAGAGCTCCCGCCTCGTGTCCTTTGGAAAAAAACCTCGCTCCGATGATTTTTTTGTTACAATTCTTCGCAGTAAATTTGACCCCAGTTTGGCATACGCCTTTCCATTTCGAAGGCACAGGCCCGATATTCACATCTAAAAAACTACGTCGTTCCGGCCAGATACCAGTATCGAATACTCCGATAATAACATCGGATCCGTAATCGGATTCATTCCACAGTCCTTGCTGGTTACGTAATCCTAGAAACTGAGGCGACCGAGTGGTGTGCAGTTCACGCCGCTGGTCCTCGAAGACGGCGAGGACGGAGGGATGGCGGCTGAGAGAGGCGGCTTGTTCCGGAAAGAGAGTAGCGGAGAAGCCAGGGAAAACAGTGTCGTAAGTGTGGAGTATCTGGACTGGACTGGCGAATTCGGAACTGTACCAGTGGTAGTGAGTGGGGAAAACGGATGGCTTGGAGTGAGAATCGATACGGAAAATAAAAGTTTTCACCGTCTGATCAGCGGAGAGTGTTTGAATTCGGAGAAAGGAACCGGAGAGAAAAACGAAGAAGAGAAATTGTAGAACAAACGAACCGGAGAGAAACGCAGCCATGAGAGAGAGAAAGATAATGAGACTGAAGCGAGTGAACGTTGGTTACCGACATGGACAGAGATATAGAAGAGAGATAATTGTCTTTTTGTTTTTGTTAATCTTGATTAATTAATTATTAATTAATTACTTTACTAACTAATAACATTATTTTTCTGAGAAGCGTGGAGCGCGTGTGGATATAATTTTGTCGCGTGATAGATGACCGATAAGTCAGCCCTTAATTTGCGGGCCCTTCAGTCAGCAAAAACGACCTCGTTTCAACTTTTTTTTTTTTAATTTAATAAAATAATGTTTCTTGGAATGCTGAGTGTGTCGCCGTCAGTGTTACCTAGGAATGTCAATGTGGGACAGCGATTATAGTATCACAACGTGAACAAAATCCTCATCAACGTTCAATGACACGGGGAGTTAATCATGACCGTTGATCATCAGAAGAGATCTGAAACGATTTTCATCAGACACGTGTCCTATTCTCACCGTTGTTTCGTTGGGGGAACATACGTTAACTCGTTTCGGGGCTCAGCCTACCCAAAAAAAAAGCCTAACAGGACTCATAGAGCCCAACCCAATCTTTTAAACACCTCCACTCGAAACATTCAGCTTTAAATGCTTCACTATGATGAATATTTCCTTCATATATGCATGAATAATTGTTCCATCCTGTGGTAAAATCTATTACTACCTCAATCACGTTCTCAATAATGAATACATTTTTACTACTTGTATGAACACTAAATTAGTGTAAAGTTTTAAGTAGATGCAAGGGTGGTGTCTCTTCTGATTGGCCAAATTAATTTAAAATTATTGATTTTAATTTGACTCGAACTAATAATAAAGAATAACTCGAATCGAATCAAAATAATATATGTTAATTTAATTTTATTTGATTTATTAATTTGAACAAAATTAATAAATAAAAATTATTTTTTAATTTTATAAATTTTAAATTCAAAAATAAAACATATTTTATAAATTTTTATGTTAACAAAATTTAAATGAATCATAATTTTTGGTTAAAATAATAAATATAAAATATAAAATTTTATTAATTGAATTAATTTATTTTTTATTTTGAAACAAACTCAAATAAAAAATTAAATCAATACTTATCAATTTAAATTGAATTAAACCTTCAATTTAAAAGTGCCTATTCGACCACCCCCAAGCACATGTTATGACAAAAAAAAAAAAAATTATAAGCATTTTCATGCCAATTTTATTCTTTCGTTACTCAAATAAATTTGATTATTATTATTAAAAAAATTTAATAATAAATGTATATATATAAATTTATATAATAAGATCGATCAAATTAGATAAGAAATTAGTAAATATATAAATTAAAATACAAATTTTTTTTCTACGTTTTGTATAATTTATAATAAAATAATAACATTTAGGTCCTTAAATTTCAATGTTATCACAAATGTATTGTGATGGCTGGCATTCAATAAATTGAGATTGTTTTTGTTATTTTAATAAGAGTAAAGGACTTATATATAAATTAGAGGTAAATATACTTCACGCGCTATACAGGCGAGTGAACTTCTGTATCTATTATCTGCAGATTTTAACGTAGAGTAAGGGAACAACTAACGAGACAGGAAGGTCACATAGAGGAGTTGAAAGGAAGGCTTCTGTTTGTAACAGAAGGAAATTTGACCGAATTTGTAATAATCTAACGGCCGAAATCAACCTGAACGTCCAGTCATAATTAGCTGGCCCACAATTCAGTTTTGATGAACGGTATGGATGATCGCCCGTGCATGTAGATTTGTCGGGTGGCGGACACGTGATCGTTCTGTAGTTCGGGTCCCACATTATTTGATGATCGCTGACATCATCTGACTTTTCGAGCTGGAAAAAGTGACGGCTGTTGGAGGGTCCCTGGGAATGACAACTTTGGTGTACCTCTTTTTGGGAATAGCGATAGTAATAACATCCAAGTCCCCTAATTGCTTATTATTTTTCAGTATAGATCGTATATTTTCCATGTATAACATATAGGTCCCCTGACTTGGACCAAAATGTTATTATCCCAAAAAAAGGACTAAAACACATGATAGTTGCTCTCGTTGAGAATCGAACTCAAGACCTCCCGCTTACTAAACGGGTGCTCTAACCATCTGAGCTACGAGAGCTTGCTGTCTGAAGTGTTTAAAGTCACTATTCGTTGGTTAATGTCTCTGCTTGCCAACCAATAGATAATGCCAAAACAAGAGGAGAACAGTTACTTGTGTCAATAGAAACTGAAGAAATCTGAAACCCAAGTAACAAAATCAATGATGTTGGTTTTGTTGGAACAAGCTCTCGTGTATAATATAGCTCATGACTAAGCCCAAAAGCATTGTGAAGTCCATTTACAAGCTTGTCTTGGGCCAACTAACATGACACTTATGCCACCATTTTTCAAAGAGAATGTATTTTTCAAGGTAGAACCCTAAAATAAAATTTGAGGGTGATTTTGAGTTTTGAAAATTTTGGATAAATTTTTAAAATAGAATTTTATTGAATTTAATATTAATTAAAAAATAAATAATATTATTATTTTATATTTAAAAACACAATTTACTACTAAATTTTAAGAATTACAACCAATTTATCTAGAATAACTATTTCACAACTACTATATTTAAATAATTACAATTAACTTATTTGTGACCATTGTCTCATAACCACCACTAATAAAATTTAAGACCGGCAATTAAAATATTGACTATAATTAAAAAAAAAAAAAAGACTACCACCATAATTGTTGAGGTTAAAATAGTCCAAAATTGAGTGCTTTTGGATTTCCTTCTAAGTGGATTAAAAGACCATTATAGGGTAATTAAAGTAAAAAATTAGGCACCCTTTATAGGTAGCATGTTGTTTCATGAGTTAGGTGCCAAAACATTATTGATCTATTCCTCATAATTTACATCAATTATTTGGATTTAACAATTATGTTCTTATTGTTTTGCCTTTGGTTGCACCTAGGATAGTCAATGAAATGTCACAATACCATATTGGATTAGGTCATTTCACCAAACCTAATCAAACGTGTCCAAAATCATGTAATTTTTTATATTCAATTATTTTTATCAAAAATATTATATTAAACGAGTTAAATAATTTAAATTATTTATTATTAATACAGAATTGGTCAATAAATCTATAATTATTTAGACCATATTAATGTTAAATACTTAATTGATTAATATTTAAAAGATAATGATAAAAAAAAGATGGGATCATAAGATTCTTTGTCCTCAGATTAGCAAACAAAGGGCATAATTATTATTACAAATTAGAGGATTGAATAACTTACATTAGTACCATCCCATAAATACTATTTAAAAAAAGCACTTCTGACTGGAGTTATTAAACAAAAGAAAAAAGCACTTCTAAGAAAAAGCACTTTGTAGTTAATAATCACATAAATTCAGTATGCCCTGCCTGTAATCACATCAAATCCCATCTCAGTTGGGTCTGTTGCCTGAACTTCATAGTGGATTCCATCAAGAACTCTTCTTATCCCATCTTTTGAAGTTGCATACAACATCTTTGCCCTGATTCTCGACGCTGTCGGGGACCTGCTCATCATCATGATTTTTTAGTTAATTGTATTGACGTGGAAACCATTCAACGGTTGTGATTTACTGTTTATCCATGATTTAAAACTTTGGTGGGGTCAATTTGTGATCAATTGATTCTTACCATAAGATTCTCTTCCAAGTTCATTCAATTTGAGAGTTATTAGTAAAAGCACTTAACTTGAAAGTGCTTTTCCACGCATTGAAAATATTTTCAAATGATCTAAAACTGCTTTTTGGCATAATAAAAGCACTTTTCTGAGGTCAAAATAGTCAAAAAAGAGCAAATATATTTAAGGAAGCAAAGGTGACGGACCATGCAATGAAGAAGATCTTGCTCTTCCGGCAATTATCAACCGTCACAAAGTCGAAATCAAACACCGCATATCGGCAATCGTCGTCGGGCAACGACGCCGCCAGATCATCGTAACCCTCACCGGCGCCGCCGACCTTATCGACGGTGACGAGTCTGGATTTCTCGTCGATCTTGAACACTATGTACCTATGAACTTTCTTCCATTTCATTTCCATGAACGAATTCTTGCATTCATCAGTCACCCACATTCCCGTTGTTGCCTGAAAACATTACAGCGTAACGTATTTAATGCAAAATATGAAAGAAGAAAGAGATGTAAAATTACAAAAATACCATCTTGAAAGCCATAGCCATTGTTGCAGTTGCAGGAGACGGAGGGGTGGCTGTGTTGTTAACGACGGAAGTTGGTCTGCAAATGATAGAATGCCAATTGGGTCTTATATAAGCATGCGAGTTTTAAATGCCATTCAAGGTCATAAATATTACAAGTTTGACCCTCTGTTTGTTTTCATTAAATTTAATTTTAGGGTTAATTTTTTTTAAATTATATCAAATTTAGTATATTCGAAAAAAAATTTATCAATTAAATAAATTAATATTTAAATAATTTATTTGCTCTCCTTTATTAATTTAAAATAATTTCACGACGTATTATTTATGTGATTAAATTTAAGGTCAATTTGTGAATGCTTTTATAAAAATAGAAATTTTAAAAATTATTTGTAAATATTAATTTTATTTACATTATAATTAAATTTAAATAATTTTAAAATATATTTTTATATTTATTTTAATTAAATTTATTTGTTATGATAATGACTTTCATGTCAATTCTCACATACCATTTCAAGTAATTAAGGTTTAGGAGTACTTAATCTTCTTTAATTATCCTCTTTCTCCTGTTAATTACTCTGTGTATCCAGCCATCAATCTTATCCCACATCCTCCTCCTCCTCTTCTTCTTCTTAACGAAAGCAAGAAACCTATTTACCAGAGCTTAGCCCACATGGCGGACAGGAGTTCCTGCCGACTAATACGAATAATGCTCGAGTATTGTACTCAGAACTCATGACAGAGACATTGTTCCACCATTTTACCAGCCCTATATTATATTAAGCAATAATTGACCATATCAAATGCATTGGTAAAACAATTGTATTTCAACTTATAGCTAATGTAAGTGCACAAACACGAGGAAGCAAAGATAAATGTGAGAAGTCAATTAAGACATTCCCCATGCAGATAGTACGTTGGTCCCATCTCGGACCACACACAGACTTTGCGTGAAAGCAAAGAAGAAGATGAAGATCATCAACAGAAAAGATGGTTTCAAGGCTGAAAATTAATCAGATAGGTCGAGCTTTTCAGTGGCTGTTTGCCAACTTGGTTTATGCATTCTTTGTTTTCGTATTCCCATGGCTTTTGAGTTTTCCCACCAATTTGTTAGCAAAATGCAGTACAGAAATAAAGGCAATATCCCAACAATAATCGCATAAAATAGTATAGTTTTGCATGTGGCTACATGCTTACCTAATTTTGAAGATAAAGATGACTAGTCTGACGTGTTGAATGTGACAGAGAAGTTGAAGAGAATCCAAACACTAAATCTACAAAAATTTGCAAAGCAATAGAAGGACGGGACATGGAAAAGGAGACATTTCCTTCATGTGGGTGGGGTCTCCTTGGTAGAAAATATGACCATTTTTGCCATTGGCATGGCTTCTTTTCTTTGTTCCTCGAATCCAAGCCATGTTTCAAGTTGTGGTTAGGAAATGTGTAAAGTCTGTTCTAGGTGGGTTTTGGCCCCAGGGATTTTGCCTATTAGTTCTTAACTTCTTGTTAATGCAAGTTTTTCAATTCGGTGGTGCAGCTTAAATCTGGCTAAGGCAGAAACAAAATTCATACAGGGTTTAAGATGATTTGTAGCCTTCGTTAAGAAACACTGGGGCCCTACTTTACTTGTAGTTCTTCTCGGTATTTGACCTTGTTTGCTGCTTTAGGACTGGACTTTTCTGGGAAAACGCCCAGGTGGAGATTTGGCAAGCTCATGTCTTGGCTGCTCTTGTTTAGCTTGGTATTTGATACGATTTCTACAAGGACTGAGGACCCCTGAAACAGCTAAAGTTTTCTACATTTAACCCAGAATCCTAGTAAATGCAAATACTTGCGGCATTATTGCATTAGTTCATTTTTGTTGGTTTCATTTGTCTCTCGTGCCTGAATTCTATAGCACAGAACAGAAACTCCAATTTTTGCTTGGGTAACCTTCGCACTCAACCAAACACAATACAAGACAGTATGACAAGACAGCTGCCTACAAAGATTATCGATGATCCTGATTTTGACGCATCTATCGTGATGTTAATTATGATGCTCCAGAAATGTTTAATCATCAGGCTAGTGATAATGGTTTAACCTTGTTAGAGTACCCAAGTTGTGCACCAATATCACCAATCTAGAGACTCGATAACGCGGAATGTAACCAAAATCCGGGGTCTTGAGTGTGTGTGAATGAGTAAGAAAAATATAAATCAAAACTCAGTCAGCAACATCCAAAGGTTTTTTGGTTTAAATCAAAAGGCATTTAGCCAATCTGATCCTCATCAACTAAAAGAAACATTCCTAGATGATGCTAAACATAGATTTAGAGGAATTTAGGTCCTTCATCCCATCTTTCAAGATCTTAATAAAGGTAAAATAACAATAATATAGTCACGCAACCCAAACCTTGAGACTTAGAAATGTGCTTCGGAACGGAATGGAATGGAAAGATGCCGTATCAGGTTCTATTGGAATCTCCGGAAGCTCCTCTTGCATTTGTTCTTGTTTTGATCATTTACAATAAACAAGAAAGTTCCCTGCATGAAAGGCAATTAAGGACTGGGCAGCATTGGGCAGCACTGGGTTCTGAAATTAAGGCCTTGGCTTGAAGATTCAGCAGTATTCTTAATGGCATCTTCACTTGTCATTCTCTGGTGGCTCATCTTCATTCTTCTTCTGCTGGGATGACTACAATTTTAAAAAGAAAAATATATTTGGTAATTTAGTAGCAAATAATAAATGGATATTAATGCTTTTGCAATAAAACAGATATTAATGCTTTCACTCACCTCAGGTTGACCTTGCAGAGATGCAATCAGATCTTTCACTGAAGGATCATCTGGGTCAACTCCTGGAAGCTGCAAGAAAAAAAAAAAAAGAAAGTCCAAACTTATGTTCATATGCTGCAATGGCTACTCGTAAAGTTCATTAACACAGATGAAAAGTACACTTACTGATGTAAGGATAGATGACACAAATGACTGATCCCCTAACACCTTGCTCATATCTGATTGGTTTGATGAATCTTTTGTATCATCCTGCATGGACATTTGAAGAGCTGCATGCCGTATGAGGGATTGGATGAGCATATGCTAATACCAACAGTTCACTAATAATATAAAACTATAATTGTCAAGATCATACAACTTGACAAATCAGATACCACAAACAAGTCAACAATTGTTCTCGAATCTCAAGTATGACATGCCAGTTTGTAAGGTTTTAAGAAATTTAAATTCAATTTCAGATGACTCTGGTATGATGTGTGTGATTTTGGAGTTCATGATGTTAAACAAGTGTTCATAAAATCTAAAGCAAACCGAACATGACCAGTACCAAATAGATACAAGTTGCACTAAATATCGGCTATGATTATTTTCATTTGAGTTGCATGTAAATGCCATAACCCTTGAAAAACCAAGTCTGAAAGGAGTGAATGTGAACCAAATACCATCAAATAAAGAGAACATAATTTAGGAATGCATTTTATATTCAATAGAGTGACTTCGAAACTGGTGATCGAGGTTCGAATCCCTATTGCTGATTGACCATGACAAATTGAGTACCCAAGTCTATGACAACCATGATGCAACTCAATAAACATATATCCTTCAGAAAATCAAGAAGCCGTGATAGAAGCAAACCTACCCAAGGCCAACTCCTTATCCACATCAGCCGCTTTAGACATATCAGCATCAGCCATAGTGGTATCAGATCCAGGATTGTTCATTGACATATCAAAAGCCCGTTGTAGTAAAGCATTCTCCTCATCCTGTCACAACAGTTTTAAAACAGATTTCAAATGAAATGTTTGTTCATGCAATAGATAATATGTGTTAAAAAAAAAATTTCGTTTGAAACAACTAAAATTTGACTTCCAAGTGTTAAGCATAAACAACAAACATGCACAACACAAACACACAAAACATAAGTATGAAAGTGACACAAACCATTGGATCAGTGGTTTTCTCGGTTGTTTCAGCAGCTGTACTGTTAGCATTGTCAGTCATAGTTGCATCTGGTGGGTTGGATGACGGTTCTTCCCCTTTTCCTTGTCTGGCAGCTTCATCAGCAGCCCTTTTGGCAGCAGCCTCTTGCCTTGCTCTCTCCTCTTCCATAGAAACTCTAAGGGCAAGAGCCAGCTCGGGATCTAAACTGGGATCTACACCAAATTCAAAGTCAGAAACTCCACCAGCTGCAGCTGCGGCCGCCGCTGCAGCAAAGCCACTTCCTCCTTCACCGTCAGAAGTGAATATGGGTGTACTGCCAGAGGAATGGAAATCATATTAGGTGATATATACACCAATAGGAATTGAGGAATTTGATAGATTCCCCTTTTCAAACAGCAATATGTTACACAATCTTTATCATCACTTGCCAATCTTGTGAGCTTTTATTTAATTACAAGTAAAATATCCCAGTAAATAGTGCAAAACGGATGAAAATTCTCCTGATTTTAGCACATATTTTTCTTCCCCCACTTAAAATTATCTACTAGTTTATTCACCATTTTGAAATAAATTGTGATTCTTGTTAATTTGAAGTAGCACTTATCAATTTCTATAGACTTTCCACCATAAATGGAACTAAATCCACAAGGGAAATGGGAAAAAAGCACACCTGATAAGTGCATCAGAAAGAGCATTTGGACCAGGAGGAACATGAACTATGTGACTGCTATCATTGTTGCTAACAGCAGCAAGAAGGGCTTGCAACTTATCTGGCTTCTCTTCGTCATCTTCACCAAAATTAACAATATCAAGAGCAACACTGTTTTTTTTCAATTTCTTCCCTATCATTTCCATTACCTTTTTGTCATATTGGACAGGACTGCAAACAGGGAGCAGAAAAGAAAATCAGATGTCAATAAAAACAAATGAGCAAGTCAAAAAGCCACAAAACATACCTTCCAGCAAAAACTATAATCCTTTGACGCTGGTTTTTGTTTTGGCGATGCTTAAGAGCCAACTGAGCAACTTGGAGTCCAGCTGCTATGTTCATCTCACCCCCCATTTCAAGTTCTACACAAGAAGGCAGAAGTGTGTGTGTGTGTGTGTGTGAGAGAGAGAGAGAGAGAGAGAGCTCAATATCAAACAGCTAAGAAAAGATGAGAGAATGCTTCTTATACTAAATCAATTAAGACGACATGCATACAAATTAAACTGTTGTAATCTGTTGATGAGTTCCACATTTCAGAAAGTGAAAAACTGCCTGGGCCTATGGTTAAACTTTCTTTGATGGTGAACAAAATATGTTGCAGTAATACTGATACATAATTTTAGACAGAATACGGGCCCTGCTCTAAAATATCAATTGGCAAAACCAAAAAACTGCAATGAAAATTCATTGTTCAATAAAGGTCAAGTTTTCTTTGGTCAGCATTGGATGCCCTTGCCGACATGCAGTGCATCCCTTTCTCTTTCCTTCATGACACCCTAGTATAAGTTTCTTTCTGAATTTTACACAAATTTATCTCACCAGCCAGAAAAATAAAAGAAAAATTGATGCAAAATTGTAATGGATTGGATTCCGATGTGCACAAACGTTTCTCTTGCCAATAGACAATTCAGAAAGCAACCTTAAACAATTGTCAACAACCATACCAAAAAACAAACAATCCTAACTTTTCATATCTATTTTCAACCACTATCAGACACAAAACAAAATCTCCTATTGCACCATAACAATGCAAAACACAGAAGGGCACATGAACTTTATTGACGTCCACCCTAATAAAAAACATACATCAACAGCACAAAACCAGAGTTGAAACAACCTAATTAAGCACGCACATAACACCAAATCATCAAATTTAACCACAACAAAGAGGAGAAAAAAGCTACCATGTATACAAGCTAATATTTTTCCAAGATCAGTAGTGGGAGTAGTCAACACACGAACCCCTTTTCCACCCATTGTCAATATCCCAACCGTATTCTCCGGATTCGCCTATTCAAAATTAACACAAACAAAACCCAAATCATTATATCCACAAAAGAAACCATTTTTATTAAAAAAATGAAAACCCCACAAAGACAAAACAGAAATAGCTAAAGAATCACTTGTGTTTTGGCTCCACTAATAAGACTAACGGCATCGGCTTGAGCTCGTAATCGAGAGGGTGAATAATCGCCGTTTCGCATCCATTCCGAATTGTCAATGCATATCATAGTCGCCTGATTTCATTCATTTTGTAAAGTTTAAGATCGAAATCGAAAATTAAATTAAATAAAAGTTACTTAAAGAGATTACCCACCTCGAGAACCATAGCTTCTGTCGGATTTTCACGTCCAAGACGAGTAAAGATTCAAAACCTAACTCGATTTTAATCCCGCTTTGCGTTTGTGAGTTGCTTGTAGCAAAGGCTTTGTTGAGTTTAGGAATTTAATCAGAGGTCCTCCATTTTTAGCTTATTTACATTTTCCCCCCTCACAAGCATGTTATTTGCATAGTAGCCCACTACTTAAAGTAAATTTTAAAAGATACACTTTATTTTAAAACATTACAGAATTAGCTATGATCCATTTAAAAACTGTTGATCCTAAAAAAATTTTAATTTTAATTATAAAATTTAAAATAAATAATAAATAATATTTAAAATACATAATAAAAAATTTAAAATATATTAATAAAAATTTAAAATATATAATAAATTATAAATAATATTTAAAATATAAATAAAAGATATAAAATTGATAATATAAAAATTAAAAAAAAATACTATAATATCTTAATATACCATCCAAACATTACTAGCAATTCGAAGTCAATGCTGAATTGCTAGGAATTCTATAGGGAACACCTAAGCATACAAAGCAATAACACATGCAAAACCATTTTAGATCTTTATTGAACAAGCCTCAAGAAAATGTACAATCTGACAAACGATGGTGTGCACAATTTGCCAGACGGGCAGTTTTAACTTATTGTACAGAGAACAAGAGATTAATAGCAACAAATGGTTTGAATTCCTGGATGGTTATACATTGAGATTTCTAGAGGAAAATGTCGATCTGTGGTTCCTACTGAGGGGTAAATGAACGTAAACCTCGTGCACGTCAGGTTTGTAGACCTCCCCTCTGTCCCGGTCTATGGCATAACAGACGTAAACAGTGTCGATTACATTGTCCAGCACATGGACGAAGAAACCCAGCACCACAAACAGCACCAACCATGCAAGGACAGCCACTAAGTATGCATAGACCCCAAGATTGCTCACACCATTTAAGATAGCACAGACCTGGTTATTCACATCAATAATGAGGAAGTTAGGAAAACCAAATGTTGGAAATATGTAGTACAAGCAACATTGTTATATTTATACAGATGCAACACCTAAAGGCTATTATCAAAGCATACAGAGTTCCATAATAAAATACATGAATGAAACAAATTAACAGTGGCATGAAATATGTCTGCCCTCCCACAAGGATGCCACATGCAAAGCCTTAAATGGCATTCCTTCCATCAAACACAAACGGAAATTGATTTTCAACAGTTAATTTATAAGAAGTGAAATAACAAGGATCTGAACAATCTGCTTACCACAATTGTATATACAGCCGAACAGACAAAGATAATTCCAGCTAACAATCTAGTAGAGACAGTCTCCACAAAAACAGCAGAGAGAAGATTACGCCTTAGAAGCTCATATGTCATCTTCGCAGATGTACAGTAAGCTTCACCAGTTATTGCTGCAAAGTTGATGGTGAACTTGTTAACAAAATCTATAGTCGTCAGTAATGCATTAACACAGCACCTGAGGACAAGGTTCACAAATCCGGGAGCATCATCTTGTCTTGCACTATCAACAGCAGCACGCACCATACGAACTACACCTATAAGAAGTCCAGACAGACAAATAGTGCCAGCGGAGGGACCAAAGGCATTCCTGCAGATTTTTCACAGTAATAAGACAAGAACCATTGAACAAGTGATTATAAGAGACAGGCACCAATGTTTCTCCAACAAAGATTCTTTTAGACAAAACAATGACATGGTAAAAGCAGAGGTGGCACAATCCATAAAAATGAAGAAGACCAAGCTAATTAAGACATTAAAATTTCAACCAAATGTCATTATCATCTAATATGTGTAAAATTAAGCATGACCAATCCAAGAAACCCCCATATACACAATTCAGTAGGAAGCCAGCTGGATGTAACTTATTCAAGTATGTTAAATTTACAAGATAGAGATAAAAGCAAATCCTACTCAGCCTGTCAAGACATGCACATGTAAAACATCTTAAAACATATACATACACATGTATGCCATACCTAAGAGATGCATCAGATTCAAAGTGACTGGTAATCCCACTCTACGTGAATTTCTCTGACAACAGTTTAGTTTGTTGTCAGCCGATGTCACATACTGCTCGTCTCTGTGCAGGAGTTAATTTTCATATCCTTCTCACAAGCATTTGATTTTTTTCATGAACATCGAACTGGTTTACTATACAGGAAATGCTTTCAATGCATTCATAATCACATCCAAAATACGTGTCTTCTAAAGAATGCTAAATTGAAGCATGCAACTTAAAAATGAAATACTATACATCATGTAAAACATGTATCTACTTATTAACTGTGTTTCATAATGTCAAACCCCAGACTAAATTGCCTAGACTGTAACTTAGTACAGCTATTTATCTGACCATTAACTACAATCATTCTCCCAAAAAATTCAAAAATAGAAAGAAAATTAAAGGCACGTGCAAGAGCAGTTGCCACAGACATATGACAATAATGAAAAGAGACAAACAAATATGGATAAACTACGCTGAATAATGGTAAAAATATCAGGAATTCACCTCAAAGAACTTCTAATGCTCTGCCTAGGTTTCGTATCCTCCTTCGAAAAATACCACTGTGCAATAGTCCCACTAATCACATAAGCCTGTGTCTCCACCATCACGGTCAAGGACCACAACATGGTAAGAATTGCCAATGCGAAGTATGCAGGCACCCAACTATCTTGCTTCCAGACACATTTATACTCTCCGCTCGATTCTTTGGGCACAATTGTCCCATTAAATCTTGCAAACACCAAGAACACAACAATTGGCGCATAATAAACCACTAATCCTAGTGTCAACAGTGGCAACACCACAAACAAGCCCAAATTTTTAGACAAAGCATCAGAAGCAACCCCAATAATTTGAACAGTCAACTCAACTCGATGCCAATTAGCAACAAATATCCACACAATAACTCCAATTATCAAGAACACAAAAACCAGCACCAAAATCCGATACGCCAAAGGAAATGCATCACTACAAGAAGAACTAACAGTACATGCAACAAACCAATAAACATTGATAAAAATTGGCACGATGACGAAGAAGGGAAGCGAAACATATACAATCTGCTTTGTATAATGTTTGAGCAACAGAAGGAGTAAAAAACAAATGGGCACGCTTAAAATCAAAGTTATTACAAGAACCCAAATCAAATCTTCAAGGAAACTAGAATTCGAAGAAGAAAAACTAAAATCAACAAAACCCCAATCAGCAAAAACCGAGTCTTTAACACAAGAACCAGAACTGGAATTATAAACGTAAGAAGAGGTGTTGCCGTAGTTAGAATTCCTATTACAGATTGCGAATATACCGAAACCAAAAGTGCAGACAACAAAGAGAATGAAGAGGACGAGAAATGGAAGGTCCTTGAAGGGTCTGGGCCCATAATTGTAAGAGATCTGAAGAAACTGAGTCTGGTCGGGTTCGGGAACATCCGGGTTGGCGGTGGGTGTTGTGGTGGCGGGTTCTTCTATGGATGAAGGAGGCTTGGAGAGGAGAGGTTGCGACGGGGAAGAAGAGTCGTATAAAGAAATGGGTTTGTTGGAATCTTCTTCAGTGCTGCCCATCTCAGGAATAAGCTAAAAGGCCAGAAGCTGTAAGCTGGAAATGATTGCTGTTTGTAGGTTTCGATGAGAAAGAAATTACGTATAGTGCTTGATGTTAGAACATATCTTGTTGCCTGTTGTCTGTCTGTGATTAGCTTCCATTTTATTTTTTTCTCTCTCTTTACCCAGACATTCTTTTGATTTTCAGGCAAGAACTGTTATTTATTAATTCTGAATAATACAAAATATTTATTAAATATATAATTTTAATAAATTGCCACCATTAAAGCATTAATTTAATTTAATCTTCCTAGTTGTTCTACTAAAATACCCTATGCCTTCAACAAACAGTCTGGCCTGAAGAGCCCAACTCAGACTC
This sequence comes from Khaya senegalensis, assembly GCA_032402905.1. Taxonomy (NCBI): domain Eukaryota; kingdom Viridiplantae; phylum Streptophyta; class Magnoliopsida; order Sapindales; family Meliaceae; genus Khaya; species Khaya senegalensis. The sequence goes on along the minus strand of CP135546.1, from coordinate 6,722,604 downwards.
AAAAGGGCTTGTCTTGATTTGCTTGGAATTGTAAGGAATTGCCCATTACATATTAATTCTAATAGACATCTACCAAACACTGTCTTGTTGCTGTATTTTTGAGTCACCATTCTCTGAATCATTGCAGCTTTTAGAGCAGCAGGATGATGAATTTTCTTAAATTTTTAAAAAGTTTTAAAGGAATTCTTTAATTATAATTCTTAACCAATTTGATGTTAGGTAAATTTGAGGTTAAATTTTAAAACTTCATCTATGCACTTGTCTCCAAGACCATCTGCTTTGCTTCAAGACAAGTGCACACACCATTTAAGCTAATAATTAAGAAATTTGAAGCCTAAAGCTGCCAAAAGAAAATCTCGTATGGTCCAAGGAATTAGGTTAAACATGTGTGAAGCTTATTTTTGGAATTCTTAAGAGATAAGGATAGTTGTGACAATGAACTAAAAACAAATGCCTTAGAGAATAAGCAACTTCATTAGTCAAATGTCAAGGAGTTGAAAAAGTCAACATATTGGGTTTGTACAAAGTACTCGTGGATGGCTGGGATCAATTAGCCAAAATTTGAAGATTGCTTGAACAAGATATAAAATAAAGCATAAACAATCCTTGAGCCCATGTTCATTTGCATTAGATAATGAATTAGAAAGTTATCATAGCTAAACCAGTTGGATTAAGATTCTCTACTGATCTAATCCTATGGACTCAACAGCTAGAGATTAGTTGTATCACTGTTGGCATTCGGTAAATTTCCAACTAGGGAATGATTAGATGGGAAAGTATGCGAGAAAGAATGGTAAAAGATTATTAATCCAATCTCTCTAAGAAAGGAAGGAAATTGATACAGAAACTTGAGAGATTTGGTGCAGAAGACTCCATATAAATAGTAGACCCAGTTCTTCACATCAAAAGCTACTGTGAACATTTTGTTTGTATAAACCAAACATGCTCTTGACAATGGTGTCTTCCAGTAGTGTCTTTGCCTTAACAAAGCTGAGAAGGAACAACATTTTGTTTGCCATTAGATCAATCACGGATGCAACAAAGAGGTTAGATTCTGGACCCTGTAAGTCAAAACAAATATTACAGTTGTGGTTGTGTCTGATTTCTTGTATGATTCAATACCAACAGCTTTTTGTCTGTGTCTGATTTTTTCACGTTTTCTAGGCCTGAAGATGTTGCTAGTGTTGATGTTCATACTGCGAAAGATCTCCTCGGCTCCGGCCACCGCTATTTAGATGTGAGGTGGGATCCTGAATATTGTTTCAATCTTGAACTTGATGAGTGAAGCATTAAGGGTAAAAGATTTATTTTTGCAGAACAAATGAGGAGTTCAACAAGAGCCATGTATACAATGCCTTGAATGTTCCGTACATGTTCATCACAAAGGAAGGTAATTTGGAATTCATAATCTTTCTGAACTTTTGAAAATCCTGAGGGTGAAAAGGCTGCGAATCTTCAGACTGACAAGCCTCTTGACATTGTTTCCTGTGGACAATTAGCTTTCCCTTACACAAAATAGTTACTTACCAAAGTCTTCTGTTCTTGCAATATCCAGGAAGAGCGAAAAACCCTGAATTTCTCACCCAGGTGTCATCAGTTTGCAAGAAAGATGATCAAATAATTGTGGTAAAAATCTAATCTTCTGCTTCTCTGTTGGTAAAATCTAGTCTGCCTTCAAATATTTATTGTCTCTTTTCAATTCTGTAAAGGGTTGCAAAAGCGGAAGCAGATCCTTCAGTGCTTGTGTTGATCTTCTGAATGCTGTAAGATTATTCTCAATCTTGTTAATGCAAGTTCAGTTCATGTCTTTGCAATCTTATAAACTACAAAAACTGAAGTAGAAAGATTTGTTGGAAGCAGGGCTATGAGAGTGTGACTAACATGGAAGGAGGATATTCTGCATGGGTTAGCAAAGGACTTGCTGGAGATAAACCAGCTGAAGAGCTCAAAACTTCTTGCTAATTCCGAACTTGATGAGCATTTTGTACGTGTTGTTTTATTGATATGTTGGTTGCTTTTGCAAACCTAAACCTCATTACTCTGATCGTGCTTCTGCAATGGCTGCATGTTGTGGGTTGCTTTTGTGTACTTCAAAATTTAAGCCAAAGTTATAACAAAGTTGATGCACATGTCAGCTGCTTTTGATGTTTACATCCATTGATTCTCTTGTATAAAAGAGTTCTCAAATATTCTTTTGTTTCCCTCTCTTTGCAACAGGACTGTTAAATTTACTTGACAGCTTATATTTACTGGATCATTCATCCATTTATACTAGACAATTTGTGATTCTACTCTACAACAGGTGTGAAAACCACAGCAACTCCCAAACATGTCCTAAAACCTAAACAATTGAACTTACAGTCCTTCAATTCTCTTTGAACTTACTGAAAAATAGTACTAAAACAGCTACTGAGTAAGAGATCATTTCCTTTTCATTGATTACTAATGACATGTTTGCATTTGTAACAGCTGTCAGATACAAAAAGGCAAGATACAATATTTCCAGGAAGAGCCTACAACTGTTGGATCTATATATCATGACTAGTAAAATTTCATGAACATGATACAAAGGGAACCAAAAGTGAATCAACTATCTGAAAACAATTAGCAAACTCAAAACAGAAAAACTTGCTATGGTGAATATGTCAAGGAGTATCATCTTTCCTCGTCCCACTTGTTCTTGGGTATCTCTCCGGAGTCGGCAATAGTTACCTTCTTTCTCGGTTTCCCACTGTAGGTTCCAGCTCCACCTTCAATTGCGTACACAGTGTCCATGCCTTGAATAACCTTACCAAAGACAACATGCTCCCCATCCAACCTGGAAATCAATTTCACTTTAACCTCCTATCAGGCATGTACACACAGACAAAAGACTATAATACCACGATACTAGCTCTCTAACAAAAGGAAAATCTTTCATCGAGTCCAACAAATTGCAAAGTCAACTAATCCAGCATTTCATCTTAATTTATCATATGCCATTAAAGAACTGCTTACCAACTGGCCTTGACAGTGGCGATGAAGAACTGTGAGCCGTTTGAATCAGGCCCCGAATTCACCATGGAAACAACACCTGGAAAGAGAATTGGATTATTCGAAATAAGTAATAATAGAAGAAGAAAGGGACAACATCCAAAATCAAAATAAACCCAGAGCTTCAGGCATGAAAAAGTTATCCATAGTTCATACATAAAGCAAATGATACAATAATACACAGATCACCTGGATGTGAGTGTTTAATCTTAAAATTCTCGTCAGAAAAGGTGTCACCATATATAGACTCTCTGCCCTTGCCGTCACCATGAACTATATCTCCACCTTGAATCACAAACCCAGATATTATACGATGAAATAGTGTTCCCTTATAGTGTAGAGGTTTGCCACTTGGTGCATTGCCTTTCTCCCCTGCAATTGAAGAGAACAAATATACTAAGCACATTGACCATAAGAACAACACCTATTTAAATTATCTGGAACTTAAAAGTAGAAAAGATGACATAAGAAAGATGACAACCCCAATGTACCTGTGCATAATGCCCTGAAATTTTCTGCAAAAAATTAAACGGTTAAGAATTTGGAAATGAAGAAGCATGCCATACATAAGCAAAGAGATATCTCAATTTTGTCCCTGACAAAAAAAATCTATATTTCTGCATCATTTTAATCTTCAAAAAACCCTCATATTACAGAGCGAGCCTACAGGACTCCCCCCCTATGGCATGCACTGATTTTGCATGGTAGTACATATTGATTCGTAAAGCCAGATAGCCAATACAAATCCTGACAAAGCAGGGTCCAGGCAGCAGCATTCTGAACACAGCCTCAAGCTTCAGAAGCTTCACACAAGCAAATCTCAAGACTCGCACGCGCTGCAATTCTTGGGAGTTCAAAAATTTTACTGCCACACTAAGCAGTGGACCCTAGATGATGCACATTAAGCTAAATCCAAAAATTTCCAAATGGTAAGTGCATCATATTGGTCATAAGCTTATAAATTCAAAAGCTTAAGTTTCTTCAACTTAAGAGTAAGCAAAGAGAGACAATTAAGTTTGAGAGTGCTGCAAATAGGCTAAGTTCCTTGGACATCAAATGGATGGTAAATTGCTTCAATTGATTGTGAATTGGAGGCAATGCAGTTGATTTAGACGAACCAGGTTTCATAGATCAAGAAACTTAAGTATTTAAACAGAAGATTGACAACATACCAACAGTTTTTGGTACAACCTGGCCATACAATCCAATAACAATTCTACCTGCAAAAATATCGATGAAAAACCGGAAGTTAATAAGGAATGGGGAAAATAGGGACACATGAAAGTACTACAAAATTGCCAATAGATAGAATCCATGCCAAGTTAACACCTCTCTTGCCAAATTGCCAATAGATAGAATCTACACAACTGCTTTTTCTCTTCAAGGAGAAGATTTTAAAAAAAAAAAAAAATTGCAACCTAATCACAGTCATACTACAACAAAGATTTGAAAGCCATACCTAACCGTTGTTCATCTATATCAACGTCCAAGTATACTCTATGGGTAATTTCAAATACCTCTTCCGCCTTGTCTTCCTCCTGAGCATCAATTCAGAAGCATTAGATCAGTAATTGGCAAATATAAATATTTATTCATCTTCCATCTTTTAGAAACCTTATGATAGTATTATCATGTCAACTTCATCCTTTTGGAGCTTTACCATCAGTCAGGGCACTTCACAGGCAAAAATAATACTATAATTTACAAGCACTTTCTGATCCAAACAAGTAAACAGGGTGAGGAAATATCAGTACCTAGTACACATTTATTTTCAGAAAACAAGTAAACATTGTTCTCTGATGCCAAAAATTAATAAAATTTCTCGAAGCACTAAGCATAAAAGAGTTGGAGAATATAAAGCACAATCGGAAACACTTCATAGACACAACCAACCAGAGGTTATCAGCAGATCAGACAATAAACTTACCTTGCCAATACTGATGGGAAAACAAAACAGAGCTCTCTAACATGACCCCACACCTTAGTAATGGAAAACTACCTCACGTATAATCAAATTTCACAATAAAACAAAAAACCCAACTGGAATCTAATCACAAGAACCAAAACTCAAATAAACATAAAAACCATCAACCCCATTTCAAATATTCAAAACCCAGATCAGCTTTTACCCCCAAAATTCACAATTACATCCGTAAACAAACTCATTTACACATTTAAACAAACGGGTTAAACCAAAAAAAACACACCTCTCGATTCCTAGTGAAAACGAAAATAAGGAAGATAAAGACGACAACGAAAAGGAGGATATATCGTGTTCGAAGCAATTCCGAGATTTCTCTACGCATCGTTTCCCCGTTTCTCTTCTCTATCTCTTTCTCCGCTCAACAAATCATCACCACCTTCTGCTGCTTTCTTGATCCTCTATGAATAATTACCCTTCAATAACCTCCGCGTGTGGAAAACATACACAACGCAGACCCCAGAGAAGTGTCAGTGGGTTCTTTAATCGTTGCAGAGTAGAGTGGGGTGATTGTGTGGCGGACTAGTAAATTTATTATGAATTACGCGGAGGATTAACCAGAGCATTTTCGCCTGTGAAATGATTGATAGTGTTATTGGAAAGATATGAACATAGTACGGTCGGGTGTAGGGAGAACATGTTGTTTCCTATCGTAGAACCGTACAAGTTGGAAAGTTGGAAGTCAACATTGGGCCACAGCTTCACCTGGCCCGGCTCAAACTAGAAGTACGAAATAATACTAAAGCCACCGCAAAGATAACTGATTACACCCTTTTACTGAAAGTAAGGAAGTGTATATAGAAATACAAGGTGTGCATTCGGATTTCATTGCTCGAATGTGGATCATTTGGGCCGGACGTGCGAACGGCAAGTCACACCCAATTACATTAAAATTGGGCCAAACACTAACCGATGCCGATGCTTGGCCCAATAGCTATTAAGACTCGTAATTTTTTATAATTTAAAATAAATATAAAAATATTTTAAATTAATATGAATATTAATTAATGTCAATAATTATTAAGAATCATAATCACTTACAATTAATATAAATATAATAAGAGAATGTCTTTAGCAGTAGCATCACTAAATTTGACTGTTAATTAATAATAAAAAGATAATTAAAATAATTTTACATTGTATTTTTAAATTAATAATTGAACAATAAATATTGAAAATGATGTTGTTGTTGTTGCCAAAACAACAAAAAAAATATAAATTAAGAAGTATCCAATGCTTAATCTAGATTTGAATACATAATCCTCCCAATTAATTAAGCAATTTCCTTAGTTGGAATGCATGAAACATGCTATTTCTTTTTAAAATAAAACGCCACCGTATATAGTTGCACAACTTGGGGTTTTTTTTTTTATTTGACTAATTTTTTAATTAATTAATTAATTAAATACATCAAATCAATGCTTTTCATTTTCTTCCAATCTAAACAACATTCAAGGGTTGAGGTTGGAACTACATGAATTAAAGTTGGAACAATAACATCTAAATCTCCAATTTTGACATTTTTCCATAAAAAGAAATAGTTTATCCATTTATATTAAAAACGGCTTTATGCATGAAATTTTCACTACTATAAATTTAAGAAAAAGTCTTAAATGAAATAATTTTATTACATCAGTATAATTGATGTGATAAAATCAGCTGACGTGATAGGAAGACCATTTAATTAATAAATTAAAAAAATTATGTATTAATGATAAATATAAAAAATTAAATAAAGATTTTATTAATTATTTTTACTCAATTAATTGAAATATTTCATCACATTAGCTATATTGATGTAGTAGGATTGTTTTATCTCAAATTTCTCTCAAATTTAAATAAGTAAACTTTTACTTTGGGGGCCTTTTTGAAACAAAATGGAAAGCTTACATCAAACTTGCGAAAATACAATAGATTAGGGACCCATGTGCTATTATTCCAAATAATATCATTGTAACAAGTATGACCTAACTGCCTGGAAATGAAAAAGAACACAGCTAACACACAACTTAGCAATAAAATTAGGTGTTGAGTAGGTGAATCCTTTACCGTTAGCTGGATGCAGACATTGCAGAATACAGCATATTCCATGGCAAGAAACTCCGTGTGTTTTCTTGGCCTCAATGCAAATGGCTGATATCAGTTTGCTTGTTCGAAGAAGTTTCCCCTCCTGCATTGAAAAATCAATGCGGGGCTCGGGAAAACTTTCAAACTTTTGGCGTTTTGGACATCAATATAGAATACACAAACCATGTGAAATCATGCAAACAAATGGGCATCAATGGTGGAGTTCAAGGCTTAGAATTTGTAGCTCACCAAGCCCCAATAACACTATTAATAAAGATATCCAAACTTAATTAGTTCATAATATTAGTTTTAACTATTTAAAGGCGACACAAAAAGATCGATTTTAATATCTTAATTTTCTTCTCTAACATGAAAGAGTTAAAAAAGATGTAACAGGTATAAATACAAATTTAAAACTTGTTTATTGTTTTAAATATTTTTTTATACTTTTGACCAAATTAATTTTATTTCTTTTCATTTTTACCCTTGATTTCTCTAATTTAAATATTATAAATCATTCTTGATAATTTGGTTTCTCTAACTCTAATTCTTTAAAATTTAATTCCCCAAATTTGAAAATTATGCAAGTGTCATGAAATTCATTGAATGTGCCCACAAAATTTCAAATAATTCTAACAGCTAAATCACAGTTTTTTCGCCTGAAAGACAAATTAAGAATGGGACAATTGTAGCCCATTGGCTAACTTTTTGAAAGTGGTCTTCGTCTAGCCACTTGGGCTAAAATATTAAATTTATAAACTGACCCACCACGCCCCCCGCCCCCTGCCCCACCCACTGACAATCAACAAAAATCAACGGTGCCCGACATGCGAAAACGAAAAGGAAGCTGACAAATCTTGGACGTAACTGCCATTAATTAAATTAATTATTATATAAAAAAATGTGACCAATTTAAATATTAAAATTTTATAATTAAAAAAAAGTTAGGCATGTGACTTAAATTTATCGGATATTTATTTTGATAAAAAAATTTTAATTATAATAATAAAAATTTATTTATTAATAAAAAAAATTTTAAAAATAATTTTTTATTGTATTAATTAAATAAAAAATTTTAAAAAATAAAATTATTTTATTTATTATTTAAGAATTTTTGTTTTGCAAGTAAGTTGGATTATAATTCCAAGTCAAAATCAATGCTTTTTTTTAACTTTCCCATGTAACCAGCGGCTATCAAGTCCATGCCCAATAATATTAGTTGCTATTTATGAATTACCCAACAAGGAATTTCATTTTCTCTACACCAATTTGAAGAAGCCATTATTGACTTTCTTTCACTTTCTCGAGAAAAAAAAAAAGTAATAATTTTCAATTAATCAGCCGAAATTCCATCAAATTGAATTTCCCATTTGCATTGTCTTGTTGCTTTCATTTAATTTGATTGATTAAATTGATTCATAAACATATGGGACCATCCAAGTGCGTGACACCCTTCCTATCATGTATTAAAATTACTATCCTATATAGTTCATATCACTTATCATATTTCACATCAAAGATCGCCCAATTGCATTATATATTATGAATTCACACTTTGTTCTTGGCAGCAAACTAAATACTGGAATTGGCTGGCGGATTTAGCCGAAATTAGTAACAACGATGTATATGATTATGTTCTGATTCTAATATTATTTAATAAAATTAAAATAAAATAAAATAATTTAAAATAAATAATTTAAATTATATATTATTTTTAATTTATATAATAAATATAAATTTAATATATAATATAAATTATTTATTATATTATGTAACAATATTTGAATGAAAAATAAAAATAAAAATATTTAAAAAAGAGTGATTTTTATTTTATATATAATTAAATAATTTTTAAAATAAATAAAATTTTATTAAATTAATATAAAATTTCAAGTGAATGAATCCTATGAACACTTGTCAGCTTCAATTCCGCGTAGCATCGCCTGTTTTCTGACAGCACGTTGCCGGATGTTTATCAAATTGCAAGGAAAGTTCCAAAAGATTATAGCAGTCTAATCAAAGAAAAAGAAAATGGAAATTAAAATGCAGCCGTACGTGTCGCTGTAGTTGGAACAGTTCAAACCAGAGGCTTCATTAATGAATTACGAATTTCTGGCTTTAAATACCCATCTGTCTGAATTCCCCTAAGCATATTACTACTACTTCGTCATCTTCCTCCTTTTGACTGTTGGGTTCATGGGCTTTGAAGTTTCTTCTAAGTCTTCCGCCGGGAAATGGCTGGGTTTCGTGACCGCTGTTTGGGTTCAAGCCATTTCTGGCAACAACTATACGTTTTCGAATTATTCCGATGCTCTTAAGACTCTTATGAATCTCACCCAACTCGAGCTTAATAATTTATCGGTTGCCAAGGACGTCGGGAAGGCATTTGGCCTTCTTGCTGGTATTGCTTCTGACCGGGTTCCAACTCCTGTCATTCTTCTTATCGGGGCAGTTGAAGGTCTGATTGGTTATGGCGCGCAATGGCTGGTTGTGAGTAGGAAAATTCAACCGCTTTCGTACTGGCAGATGTGTGTTTTTCTCTGCTTGGGAGGAAACAGCACAACGTGGATGAACACGGCGGTGCTGGTTACTTGCATACGTAATTTCCGGAGAAATCGTGGACCGGTTTCCGGCATTTTGAAAGGGTACGTCGGTCTCAGCACCGCCATATTCACCGACTTATGCACTGCACTGTTCTCCGACGACCCTGCCACCTTTATATTAATGCTCGCAATCATTCCCTTCGCTGTCTGCCTCTCCGCCATCTTCTTCCTCCGCGAGACACCTCCAGTCACCACCCTTGCTGAAGAAAAAGAAGAAACCAAATACTTCTCAGTCATCAACGTCGTGGCGGTTGTCGTCGCTCTTTACTTGCTAGCATACGATTTCTTGCCGAACAAAAACGAAACCATCTCTTTACTCTTCTCTGGTATTCTGTTAGTGCTGTTAGCTTCTCCGGTAGTTATCCCGGTCTATTCATTCCTCAAGAGCTGGAACTTGAACCGTTCAAGAACCGAAGACGTTGAAGAACAGGTCGTCCAGCCCTTGCTGAACCCGGAAAACACGGCGAATAAAACGGAAGCAGTTGTGGCGGTAGAAAAGCCGGAGGAGCAGCAGGAGGCAGTGGAGGAGGCAAAGAGAAAGCCGGTTCTGGGAGAAGATCACACGATTTTCGAAGCGATTGGGACCTTTGATTTCTGGATCTTGTTCGTGTCGTTTCTTTGTGGGGTCGGAACGGGATTGGCTGTAATGAACAACATGGGACAGATTGGTCTGGCTCTTGGATACGCCGACGTTTCGATTTTCGTTTCTTTGACTAGCATCTGGGGATTCTTCGGCCGAATTATATCGGGTTCTGTGTCGGAATACTTCCTCAAGTAAGTTCGAATCATTACTTCACTCGGTCTAGTTTCTTTGATTACCTGAAAATATTGGTTGAATGTATATACGACGTCGTTTAGTAGTTGGTATAGCATGCATGACCGTTCCATGTGTAATACACTAATAGGAGATTTAATATCTTCGGACAATTCTATTAGCTATCAACCAAATTGGGACAACTCTTGGTTTAGACGAAAGTCTAAACAAGACATTTGGAAGTCTGTTGAATCTACTTGGATCATACTTGGTGAATTTGTCAAGGAATTTCAATGATTTTCATTTTCTTTAACATGGTTTTGGTGAGGAACATGTATAATCTTTCTAGCTATGGAGTTTTTAAAATGATAAAATCTCTTGAGATGACAAAAATGAATTCGGCTCACAGTAAGGTCGACTGGCATAGAAGTAGAGCTGGAGGGGATGTGTGGTGGGTTCAAAATTGAGCTGCTGAACTGCAATAATGGCAAACATATGCTGAAGTAGGTTCAGATTCTTATTGTTGCATAAAACGGGGAGAAAAGTAGACATTTTCTTGTATGATCAAATACTGTGAGACTTGTGTTTCTTTCTGGGTAGCTTCACAATTTATGAGGTCTATTTCTTTTTCTTGCACTTTACATCAATTTTTATGAGCAGAAGCTGAGAGGGAATTGATTCTGCGAAGTCATGGTCTATTGTTCTGAAAAATCAAAAAGCAGAAAAGTGATGCTGGACTTTTATGATTTCTACATTTTGCGTTATGCCAAACACGGACCACAAATTGATAAAAAAATCTCTTGAATTCTAATCCATGGCTACCTACTGTGTCGTTTCCGGTGGCCTTTTTTAGCCGTTATCACTGCATTCACTGCCGAAATGTTTGATTTTGATTGACATGAGCTTGCAATCCATGAATACTTTTTCTCTTTTTTTGGTCTAGTTCTGAACAGAGCTTTCAACTAACCATTACTCTGATCATCTTTACTTATTTGCAGGAAAGCTGGTACACCGAGACCTCTTTGGAATGCAGCTTCTCAGATTTTAATGGCTGTTGGCTATGTTCTCATGGCTTTAGCAGTGCCCGGTTCTCTGTACATCGGTTCAATCATTGTCGGGTTATGCTATGGAGTCCGTCTAGCTGTCACAGTTCCTACTGCTTCTGAGCTATTCGGGCTCAAATACTACGGTCTAATCTACAACATTCTAATCCTCAACCTTCCCCTCGGTTCCTTCCTCTTCTCTGGCCTACTTGCTGGATATCTCTACGATGCACAAGCTATCCCAACTCCGGGAGGCGGCAACACTTGCGTTGGAGCCCATTGTTACAGACTTGTGTTCATCATCATGGCTATCTCATGCATCGTTGGATTTGGTTTAGACATTTTGCTTGCAGTGAAAACGAAGAACATATACACCAAGATATTCAGGAGCAGGAAATCGAAGAAATCATCGTCGATGACGGAATCCAATGGCCAATAGCAACAATAGAAGCAGCAATGTTAGGCCAGGAAGGTAAAGGATTGACGGGCTTATGCGCTCTGTGATATCCTAATTGTGGCATCAGTTTGTTGATCGATTATTATTTTTCTAGGCAGCAAGCATATTATTTTGTTATGACTCTCTTAATGTAGTAGCAGAGTCCTCACCATATGGTGTAATCTGTGTTCATCGCTACGTTTTTGTACTTCAAATGATAATTTTTTGATTCCAAATCAAGTTTCAGCTGAACTCCATGATCATTCAGGATTTAGGACTGTTTCACGATGCTTCGTGGTAGATCATCTATCACGGTTCTTGAATACACATTCATGATACACCCCTCTTGTTATTCGTAATCCCACTAGCATTGCATTCATGCAATTAGAAGTAAAGGAGATTATACCTAAACCAAAAGAAGGGTGTAATCCCGATATGGTAAAGAGGCGGTGCATTTAGCATTGCTTTGTTTTACTTACAGTCCTGAAGATAATGCTGAACAAGCTTAAGCAGTGAATAGGCTGATCCTGACTGCAACCAATCCCGTTGGGCCTACGAGTGGAACCTGTACAATATGGTGGTAAGTGGGTCGGATGTTTTTGAGGGTGCTAAGGACGCAGGGTCCAAAATCTCTCAAAGGCCCCCCTGGGTGTCCAGAGTCCTCTCCATGCAAGGCCCTTACCTAAGAATTCTTCAAATTTGGTCAGCATTATATTTTCATATATTATTGCTTATGTATTCATTTAAGAAATACTGAATTGAAGCATGCGGAGGGGAAGAACAACCCAGAAACCATCATCTGGTCGAAATTGGAAAGCATGCGAATTCATGGTCTCTTGCTGTATCATGCGCGCATGCCACTCAAGTTCTCTGCACTGCAGCCTTAGCCTTCACTTAGAACCAGGCCAGGCCAATGAAGAATTGGCTACACTTGAATTCAGTTGAAACCATATACAGCATGCGCACTACTGCTTTCTTTCGGAGAATAAAGCACAAACGATATGTACATTTCCTGCTCCATACTCCACACCTACTTGTTTGTCAGTCACTTTCTTTTAAATTATTATTTCTTCCATTAAACTAATACTTGCAAAGGTAATGTCACAAAGTATGGGTCTATATTGATTTCTGTTTTGGCTTTTCCGAAATTTACATCTGACAGAGATGCTTTTGTTAGCTCCCAGAATCCCCATTGGTCTGCATTCTCTTGTATCTACTCTGGTTACAACATCTATTCTATCTAGGGTTTGTTGAGGTCTGCGTAGATGAGTGGATGATGTTGTGCAATAGTGCAATCCCTTTTATTTTTTCTTTAACACAACTCTTTTATCAGAAGCTGCTTTTACTTAGTTGCCGAATAAGTGGATGTTGGTAAACGCAAGAATTAATTAATGTCTGAACCGTGGCTGATCTAGGATTGCTAGACGTATTTTAGACTCATAATTCATCAATAAGCAGCAGCTCTAAAACATTGCCATCAATGCGAGAGAGACTGGAAACTATTGAAGCATCGATAAAGCCAAAGAGGAATAAATGCTCTCGTACGCAGCTGGGAATTACTGAAAAGTTTTAAGTTAAAAACCCAACTAAATGTTGAGATTTTAGGGTCACATGAAGCGACACTCTTGTATCATATTGCATGTGAGCAGGCACGGGACTACTCATAGACCCACCACTGTTTCCCATGTGACCAATCCACCTCTCTGAAACTTAAGTACAACCCCTTTTTCTCTGTATAAAATTCCATTAGTTTACAGTGTCAAACCTTCAAGAATCGAGTGGATAGTCACCCAGCTGACAGCATTGTAGGAAAACAACATGAAATTTACTTCTGCTTCTGCTTTTTTTCTCATTTTTACTGGAGTTTCCTTGGCTGTTTCATATGGTACTTTATCTCTCTCACTGGTTTATGTTATTACAAATGGGGATTTTATTACGTTTAAATTAGTTAACTTGATTGAGAACATTTTATGTTGCAGGTTGGCCGTTATATGATTTCACTGCTTACACTGAGGTAAAATTTTAGTTGTGAAAATTGGTAATAGACGTTTCCAAGTTAAAGTTAATTGTTAACTTGGTCAGAGTTGCAGTGTAAAGTGTTTCCAGAGAAGCCACTTTACGATGGAGGAATTCTCAAAAATCAGCCCCCAGAAAACCTGAGCAGCATTGCATACTCCTCTACTCGTTTTTATACACCAGCTTTCGTATTCCACAATCTCACACAGGGAACCATCTACTGTTTCTCTAGTATGATTTTCTTTCTCTTCTAAACTTTTTCTATTTCACCATTAACGTTTGCTACTATGTATAAAACATTCAATCTTGCGCCAAGTCTAAGATACATATTCACTTTGCCGCTTAACAGTTTGGGTTAGGATTGGGGGTGCAAATTCAGCCCTCATTAGGGCAAGCCTAAAGACAGAAAATGCAATGTACAATTGTATAGGAACTGTACTGGCCAAAAATGGATGCTGGTCATTTCTTAAAGGTGGATTTGTTCTTGATTCATCATCAGACTTATCTCTACTATTCTTTCAGGTAGCTCACGTTGTGTCTAATGTTTCCTTAAGCCATGATCGTGTCTGCAAAATTGAGCAACATATATTGTTTGCGGGGCTGTACTTAATTGTTTTAATCCTTATACTTCTGTGTTTGATTACTCAGAATACGGATGATGTAGATATCGATATAGCAATTGCTAGTGCTTCATTGCAGCCATTCACTGATCAACAATGGAGGTTCAACCAGCAATATATAATTAACACTGTAATTACTGGTAACACTCTTTATTTCTGTCTAATTTGCTGCACGTATGATAGCTTTATGCAATTATGATAAAACAGAAACTGAGATATCAACTGTAAAAGATGATGCAGAGACATTGGAACTTCCAATGTTAACTCGAAATCAAATGGTTTTAATGTCTGTTATATGCAAGACTAATTGTATAAATACTGTACAGGAAAGAAAACGTGCTGTGACAATCCATGTAGCAGATGGACATGGAGATAGATTACAAGGAGCAACGTTGACCATAGAGCAAATCTCAAAGGATTTTCCATTTGGATCGGCAATTGCAAGTACAATTATTGGAAATTTACCTTATCAAGTAAATGCTTAATTACCTGAGATCCTGGCATTATTATAAGATATTCAATGCAGCTTACATTGCAGCAAGCTA
This sequence comes from Khaya senegalensis, assembly GCA_032402905.1. NCBI lineage: Eukaryota > Viridiplantae > Streptophyta > Magnoliopsida > Sapindales > Meliaceae > Khaya > Khaya senegalensis. Next base: position 6,707,506 of record CP135546.1, on the reverse strand, counting down.
GACTGATCTAAGTTTTCCAATTGTGACAGAATTGGTTTGCTAAGCGATTCAATGCAGCAGTATTTGAAAATGAACTGAAGTGGTATGCAACAGAGCCAGAACAAGGGAAGATTAACTACACTGTAGCAGACCAGATGTTGGAATATGTCAGAGCCAATCAAATTATTGCCAGAGGCCACAATATATTCTGGGAAGATCCTAAGTACACACCAGCTTGGGTTCTGAATCTTACAAGAACTGAGCTTCAATTGGCTGTTGAGTCTCGTATACAAAGCCTGATGAGCAAATACAGAGAAGAATTCATACATTGGGATGTTAGCAATGAGATGCTTCACTTTGATTTCTATGAGCAGCGACTTGGCCCTGAAGCAACCTTGCATTTCTATGAAACAGCACACAAATCAGATCCATTAGCAACTCTTTTCATGAATGAATTCAATGTGGTGGAGACTTGCAGTGATGTGAATTCAACAGTTGACAGCTATATTTCGAGATTAAGAGAACTCGAAAGAGGTGGGATTTCAATGGACGGTATAGGCCTCGAAGGACACTTTACAATACCAAATCTTCCCCTAATGAGAGGAATCCTAGACAAACTAGCCACACTGGAACTCCCCATTTGGCTTACAGAAGTTGATATCAGTAGTACACTCGACAAGGAGACGCAGGTGAGCAAGCATGATTTGTTGCAAACCTGGTTACCGAATTGGATTTTACTCATTTTTGCGTATTTTCACAGGCTATTTATCTGGAGCAAGTACTGAGAGAAGGCTTTTCGCATCCTTCTGTGGATGGGATTATGCTCTGGACAGCATTACACCCTAAAGGGTGTTACCAAATGTGCCTGACTGATAATAATTTGCAAAATCTGCCTGCTGGTGAAGTGGTTGACAAGCTCTTGAAAGAATGGCAAACTGGAGAGGTAAATGGTCGCACAGATGACCACGGTTCATATAGCTTCTATGGCTTCTTAGGTGAATACAAAGTGAGTGCCAACTTTAGCAATAGAACAGTAAATTCTACATTCTCGCTCAGTCGGAGTGATGAAACCAAACACGTTACAATTCGATTGTAAACCACATTAGATTGTACTTTCAGGTAAGAGCTCTATATTATTATTGAATTAAGTCTAATTGTATTGCATACGCGCTTCGATTGATTTCTGCAACAAGTAGAATTACATATTGCTCTTTAATAGGAACATTGTTTGATTAGGGAATGATAATTTGATCATTCACACGTTATAGCAATTAGCAAGTTAACATTTTAAGATTGAACTGTTTGCTAGTGACATCGAATAGTGTTGTGCCAAACAAAACCAACTAGATTTTAGCTGTAGGATCACCAAATCCTGTAGACCTAGCATAAAATGGATGGTTTAGGAAGTGAATGGGAACAGCAATGAACAGAAAAGTTCTAAAGGAAATTATCACACTTCCAATTAGAATCCAGCACTTGTTACAGTGGTGTGAAATAAAAATAGTCACACTTCATGACTTTATTCCCTCTCAAAAAGTTTCAAACATCAATCAATGATTCATCGCACAACCCACCAGACAAATGATAAGATGACACATAGCAGACAAAAGCAAAAGCAAGGGGATCCCCAAAGACAGAAACAAGCCAACAATCTTGTTTATGTATTCACATCACAGAAATCACTTTTAAGAAAAGCCAATCTCTCTTTGCTTCCTTTACAAATTATTCACAACAAAGCAAGAATAGAATTGCCAAGACAATATCAAAGAACTCCTCTTGATGCTGATTTGTTGCTTGGAAACCCATAAAAGCTTGTTTGACAGGAGAAAGAAATCACCTAATGTTATGAAAATAATGCAAGGAACAAACAATTTTTGAAGTTTACAATCTGGAATAAGAATCTTGTCAGCTTTTCTTAACAAAGGCTGCAAAAACAAGTAAAGAATTCACATCAAAGGAGCAAAAATCATTAAATTAAACTAAGAATAGAGAGATTACTACAAGTAGGCAAATGAAAACAAAAGAGACAAAGCTGTGAAGGCCGCAAGTGCAGATTGAAGAGCACTAGGCAGAGCTGTTCTTTGTGAATCTCCCATGGCTAAACCAGCTAAATACGATCCATCTGCCAGCATGGTTTCTCTGGATGCCGAACCAGAACCAGAACCTGAACCCAAACCCACATACTCTGATCCAACACCAGTACCACCAGAATAGCCTGGACCAGAATACTCTAACCCTGATCCCTGCTGTGATGTTGATTCAGTCACTGGAGTTGCATAACTTGAAGAAGATTTCTGACTGCACACCGGTGAGATAAGGAGGAAATCATTAATTTCTCCGGCAGGATATATAATTGTTTGTCAGATTCTTTGGTAGAACATTAAGAACTACTGAATCTATCCCATTAATGATATCGAAAGCAACCCAACAACCTCAATTAATCAAAGAACTGTAAAATGATTACTAAACATAAAAAGAATTCATAATAAAGGGAATCTTTGGCCTTTCCAGTTGGACACCTTCCCAAATCCAACCAAGGGTACAGAAAATATGCATGCATAAAGCAACAATCTTTAACATTGTTAATTATCAACCACTGGCCCCAGCTCCACTAAATCCAGCAAAATGGGTTATTATCAAACTCGTCCTTATAGTTTGCAAAAGTGACAAATGAGTCCAAAACTTTACCATTTGTCTCAAATTAGTCCTCCCTATCAAAATATGCTGGCAAAAAATCGAATTTATCACACTCTTCAGTTAAATTTGATTCTTGCATACATGTGGTACTAAGCAAGGATATAAATGATAAAATCCCACAAAGTCATTAAGTTAGGGTAATTAAACTTCAACTACCTGGTGCTAATTTAAAATAAGTGATATTTGTGGACTAATTTGTTACTTTTGCAAATCACATGGACTATTTTGATAATAACCTTGCATACATGGAGCAAGGATATAAATGATAAAATCCCACAAAGTCATTAAGTTAGGGTAATTAAACTTCAACTACCTGGAGCTAATTTAAAATAAGTGATATTTGTGGACTAATTTGTTACTTTTGCAAATCACATGGACTATTTTGATAATAACAATAAAGAAAAGACAAGCAAAGCAAACCACCCACAAAGCTGAAAGCGAACAAGGGAATAACTTACCTAGGAGAAGAGGAAGGACAAAACGTCACCGTATAGTCTGCTCCGGAGCAAGTAAACGTGCTCGTAGCGTCATCGTACGCGTAACTGTAAGATTTCGGACAAGCAGCCTTAAACATCTGCGAATAAACTGACGGCTTGCAAGTAGTGGGCGTATTAAATGCGCCACTACAACAGTACTCAGGACTTCCAAAAGCTTCGCAGGCGCTCTTGCAAGCGTTACCGTCGCCCGCCTTTAGCTCGGCCGGACATTGCCGGTTCACGTCCGTGAGGCAACCCGTCGTGGCACAGAGACCAGACCCGCCATAACTCTCCACAATCATGGGTAAGTTATACCCATCAACAAGGCTAACGTCATAGAAATCCTGTCCGCCAGTACCGAGTGTGAACTCCGCGAGAGTTGCAGGCGGTGCAGCGCCTAGCCCGTTGCACTCAACTTCACCAGACCCGCAGTCTCCTGTAAGGCAAGACCCGGCACCGGATCCGTCGAAGTTGCAGCCAGTTCGCGCCCAGAAACGGCCGGACCAGCCGGTGGGAGCAACGAATGAGCGAGAGGAGTCGGATGGGAGCTGGAATCCAGTGCTGTCCAGTCTAGGACTGCCTGCATTTGCGAGAATTCCAGGCCAGATAGTGTAGTCACATTTATTCACAAATTTGAATGTAGCACTCCACACACCTGAAGTAAAGTGAAAACATAAACATGAATAAACTAAACAAACGAGAAACCCACCAAGGAAAGATCAAATATAGTTCATTCACAAATTTTCTTACCTCGAGAGGTTGCCAGCAGAACAATGAGAGGAAGAATGAAGGAGGAGAAACTACAAGGTAAAAGATTCATCATTTCCTGTTGCAGAAGAGAGGGGATGAAAATCCCGGGCTATCGAGTTATGCCCTTAAACCAGGAAATAAGAAGGAGGAGAGGAAAATGGCAATACACGTGAACCAGACCAGAAGACAGTGTGGTCTTTCGGAGAGATGAAGAGAGCGACTGAGGAAGCGAGAACAGTCCAAAGCAGATGCATTATTAATACTACTATTTTTGTCAGTTTATTTCTCTCTCAGGTTACAGTTTTCTGTCTTGTAGATTATGAATTAACAATTCTATTCCAATACGGTAAACTCCATAGTAAAAACAATGGGGAAACACCGCGTAAATCATGATTTCTCAAATAACGGAGTCAAAAAAGCAAACGGAGTTTTGGGAACAACATGGCCCACCGATCACCTTTTTTTGATCATGACACCTGTCACTTTACGTCTTACATCAGCACCAACTACACAGAAGATGGTGCTCAACACTGTTACACTGATCCACCTCACTATTGCAAAGCCGAGATGGAGACCAATTAATACAAGAACTAGACCCACATTCCTATTGGTCCGTCTTCTGCCACGTCATACAAATTTGACCGTTTGGTCAATGACACGGCGGCCACTGTATAGGGTGGGTCCCTAATGGATGGGAAAACCAATGGATTCCATACCTCTCTTCTTTCTATGCTCATTGATTTTATTTCCCACTATCGAAATCCAAAATTTTGACTCTAAAATGTGAAATAGCATGAACAATTAATTAAATTATGTAAAATTTATTTATTAATTATTTTAAATTTTACATAATAAAATAAATATTTTATTAGTAATGGGTTTTAAGTGAAGAATATTTTGGGTTTAAACAATCATTATAGAATTGGTTCACACCACACGATTGCATGGACCATCAAAAGCACTTTCCATAATTGCTTATAGCTAGAAAGCCAAGAATGTGATTGCCACCAAACCAATAAAAATTTCAATTGAAAAGTTGAGTGGAGTTTTTAATCTGACTGTAAAGGTGAATTGGGTTGGTCCTTCGTGCAAGGATAGAGTAAAAAATGGTTAAGAAATTTGGTACAGATATGGGTCCAAGCTAGCCCATCTCCATGTGACTATGCAGTACAATACAGTGTATTGTGTATTATATGTACATTTGGTTGAATTAATGTGAGGATATTGTTTGTTTCGTAGCATGTCAAATTTATGAGAAATCTTCAATAGATCATTCATGTTTAGAGAAAGTCTTATGATCCCACCTTTTCAACTAATCTTAACTGTTGGGGACCATATAAGCATCGTTTTCTCCTTTGGATTTTAATGGAAAGGAATTATGTGCTGGTTTCTGTCAAAGAATCGTCAACTGTCATCAACTGTCATTAACCAAGCTCTCCACATGCGCAGACGACATCATTCACGGGCAGGTAATCGAATCGTTGACTTAATTTTGATTAGAGTCTGTGAACGTTTTGCCAGCATCTTTGCTTGCATGGCATGGCAGAAGTCGCAAGGCTGAAAAGCAGGTGCTTATTTGCAGTGGAAAAGAGAGATATAATGACTTTTAACACAAGCAATTCCTAATTTGTTCGGTATCTTTCCTTGTATTGTATGTATTTCTTTCCTTTCGACCAAAATGGAAATCCATCATCATCATCATCTGCAATTAAACAAATGTGGGTCTATTAAAGCAAGATCAGAGAAATATTATTAGCTTCCATTATTAACTTCCATCTTTCTTTACTTTTCTCCTCAATGGCAGTTGGTAGGTTCCTGGTTGTATATTTCGACAAGCATCAACCAGACCTTGATGTTTTCTTATACATAAAAGATCTGTAGCAAAATGCAGAAGGTCAAGCGACGTGCTATTCTGGGCTCAGATGAGTTAACCGGGCTAGAGATGGCCTATTAGACGAGATACAGGCCTATGCATGGTCTTGATGAGTTAACATAAGCTGCGGATAGAATTCAAGGAACCAGTCAAGTTCTGCGAGTAAAAAGTCTCAAATCAGAAGAATTCAGGGCTGGTACAAGAATCTGATTTCAGATGTGTACATAGAATTCCTAATATTGCAAAAACTTGTTATTTGTATGTATAGAATTCAAAGGAAGACTGTCATTAATACTATCCGGAAAATCTCATTATATCTGAATGGGAAGAAAATGAAAGTATACAAGAGAGTAATATATGTACAAGACTTCTAATTGGATTTCGAAGTCCACGAGTGGTGGCTAATCTGAACTTGAATTGCTTCCTCCGACGTGCCAGACAACATACATAAGGTGCTGTAGAGTCACAGACGTCTGGCCCTCTGTTCAGCTGGAATTCGTGATACCAACCGCTGGAGGTATCCAGGCCAATGTTAGTCATAAGGGTAAAATAAGCGGCCAAAAGAGCAAAAGTGCTGTTAGCACAGAGGCAGCGCATGCAGTAAAATGCCTTTGGAGCACACCTGATGCTGATGCACTGCTTGCATGCCGGCTTGCAATGTACATCATAGTCTTGTTCACAAGGGGTAGCGCTGCCCCATCTTTTCTTGATCCCAGCAATTTTTGGCTGCATATTTTTAGACAACATACATTCATATTGTATGTGATAATGTTGGGGTATGTATAATTAAAGAAACAATGAACAAAATAATCAGAGAACAGCATGGCCCGAATAAACACTAAACATCCTGGAAAAGGGCAGGGCCAGAGATAGAGAAATAGAAGGGTAGGAAAGTGAAAGGTAGTTAGTAATGAGTATTCATAATGTCCTTCGGGCACCGTAACTTAGTTTCCTACTCAGTAAATGGCAGAGAGTAATGGGCAGCAAAATCACATGATGCACTACAAAATGTAAATACATATATAAGAAGGAACCCTGCCAAGACTGCCGCTTAACTCCAGGAAGAAACAAAAGGAACAAAACTGTGCGCAACAGCACTACTTCTATCAAATGAGTATGTGTACTGCTTATGCCACCAGCAAGAAACTTGCAATAGTCCTCTCAGGTTCATCTAAGTGCTTCTGAGCATCCATTTCTAAATCACATTGAGATGCAAATTTCACCAGATATTGACTTGGTAAAAAATAATATATGCACAAATGAGGAAACAAACACACTTCAAAAAACATACACCACACACAAGAACACGCATTGCATACACAAGTTTAACACCAATATGACTTCCTTGTAGCTCATTGATAATAGCTTGATAGGTGGCAATGGGCAATGGGCAATGGACTAGAGTTAAGAAAAGGTCAAAAACTTAAACAAGAATCTATACCTCTTTTTTCAGCAAGCCATAAACCACCATTACATTGCAAATGTAGGGATTTAAAAGTTCTAAAGTGTGTACCAGGGCCCAGGTTGCTGAACAATCTGAGAAATCACCATATACTGTCAATGCAGAACTCTGCTGCCTTATCCAGAGTCATACTTCTCAGATAACCAAAACTCACATTTGGATCAACTTGCTGATTCTAATTCCAATTGTTCACACTCAACAGATGCCCCAAAAAAGGGGGAAAAAGAATCATTGGGCACAACAGACTGCCTATTACAATATGCAAGCAGATCTTATCCCACTATATGGCAACATATTTGCTAACATGAAATTCGAGCCTGCAGTGAATTCCTAGAGAAAGGGAAGGCTAAATTAATCTCTAAAAAGTAATAGAAACATTCTTAGTTCTGGCGACATCAATTTTGCTGCACATATTAGTCACTTTCCAACAATACCCGAATACCCAGCAGACTTTCACAATAACGTTGTAAGAATACTCCTTTGAGCAGAAGAGAATGCTTTAGCTGCTTGAAGCATGCAAAGAGACACTACTTTAGCTGCTACAACGCATGACTACTCCACCAGTCAACCAAATCCAACTTTGTATTCAAATTTACTATGACACAGAATCATTCAAGAACACTCTTCAACTATTAACTACTTAATCCGGTCAAAACAAGACTTACACAAGTCCTACATATGTAGCACTTAGCACTAATGGAAATTCTTAATGCCACCAAAAGCCTAATGCATTTGGAAATGTCTTTGACATTTATCAAAAACTACTGTCAGATAATCCAAGTATGTTATTTCTCTATTGTGTAGTGTCTGAAACTAGGTATTTTGGACAATATATTCTTTAATTCTCCAAGAAATGTCATAAAGCACTTTAAGTCAAATAAAAGTTCTTCTCATCACCCATTAAAAGCTAGTGAATCTAAGTGCTTCGTCACAAAATCACTTCTACACAAACTCAAATACCTCAAGCTTACAGAATCCTGTGGATGACAAAATTACTCCCACATATGCAGAAGGCGATGAAGGAAAATCTTAAGCAAAATTGTAAATTCAACCTGGTATAAGGTGGCGGGCAAAATATTATATTGTATTCCGCGGAAGCACACGTGTACGTGCTCGTCTTGTCATCGTACGCATAACTATACGAGCGTGGGCATGCATGTTTGAAAAACTCGGAATAAACAGACGGCGAACACGTATCAGGCGTAGAGTACGCCTCACTGCAACAGTACCTAGGATCACCAAACGCCTCACACGCGCTCTTACACGCCACGCTGGCTCCACTATTTCCACGCGCCACTCTCAAGTCCCGAGGACAGGCACCGTTCAGGTCCACCAAACACCCAGTTGCGCCACAGCCGCCGGCTTTACCTCCCTTGGGCAAGACAAGCATAGGGAGATTGTAACCATCTACTAAACTCACGTCATAGAAGTCCAACCCTCCGGCGCCGTTTAGAGTGAACTCCGCTAGAGTGGCGGGTGGCGCAGCGCCTCCCCCGGCGCACTCCAGCTTTCCGGACCCACAATCGCCGGTGATACAAGAAAATGTTTGATTGCTGTATTGGGCACACAGAGTTCGGCCCCAGATACGGCCCGACCACGATTTTGGAATAGTAATCGTTCTTGATTTTCCACTCCTGAGTTCGAAACCAGTGGTGGGGAGCTGCGGAGTGTTGGCACCAGAAAGGAGCCCCGGCCATACGGTGCGGCGGCACTTGTTGACTATCTTGAAAGAAGCTGGCTCAGATTCTGCGAGGAGCCAGATGAAAAAAAAAAAAGAAGGTAATTAACGCAAGTGAGAAGTCTGAGAAAGTGAATTGAAGTGATTGCTGTTGTTACTTACCGGAAATGAAAGAGCTAGAAAGGATTGAGAGGAAGGCGGCGGAGATAAGGCGGCGATGATCCATTAACGTTGTTGTTGTAGAAGAAGAAGAATTTACTTAAAAGATTGAAGATTGCACGATAAAGGAAGAAGCTTTGGTTTCCTGAATATTTAGTTTGCGGAAAGAACTTTACTTTTCTTGTGAAGAGGAGGAAGTGCTAATGGCTACTTTAGTTTTTTGCTTTTTCACTTGTTGGATTTGTTGGCTTTTTCTAATTCGATGACTGTTTTTTTTCCCTCGCTTTTCTGATTTTCTGTTATTAATCGCATTTATAAATAAAAATACTTGTGGCACGAGTATTGGTATTCTGGAGGATTCAAAAACAGAGGCTCAAGGGTCCCCATTACCTACTACTCAAGTTAAGAATTTGTTACATTTACAGAGGGAGAAGATTTTTCTGGCAATTAAAAGACAGCCCTTTTGTTGTAGTTACACAATAATCACCTGCAGGCTGCAGCTTCCTACTGGGATTGATAGTTATCATGTCTGTCTACCTTCATCCTTCAGGTTAGAGTACTTTCCAGGGTCTCTATATAAGTGTGCAGATACAAGTAATGCTTCTTTAAAAACTATACCAAACAAGCCCAAATTCTGAAAGAATAAGAGGGATTTCATTTATCTATTATAGTTTCCACAAACCCTGTGCTACATACAGAATTTCACTCAATCTCACAAGGAAGAAAACTCTCAAATCAACAACACAGATAACAACACTCAAATGTATAAACTACCCCAAGAATGCAAAACTGAAACTGGGTCAATGACATACTTGTATTGGAAAACTATGCTTGCCATTGTGACTTCAACCAGATTAACCGTCGAGGCCCTTTAATTGTCATGAACGCAATTGCATTCTTATCGTCTTTAAGAACATTGACAGCCTTTGTAAACTCAACGTCATCCAACTCTTCCAAGTTCTGCAAATCCTCCAGACACTTCTGGTACAGTGTTTTCTCACTTGATGAGTTTCTTTGTGCAGCTCTGAATGTGGCTGCTGAGAACATCTCGTACAAGGCATTCTCTATTGTCTCACTAGCATTGTAGTATGCTCTTTTCTTGCGGCCTGATGTTGCAAGAGCTACATACTTTCGCTTTTTTGGTCGTGTATCTTTTATGCGGATTATTGAATCAGAATCGAGAGTGCCGTCTACTACTTGTGTAGGCACATTAGTAGGCTCCGAAGATCGCACAGTCTCTGTGTTGCTATGTCCCTCTTCAGTCGCCACAGGCACCCCACTTGGAATGTATTTGCTGTTTGCTCTTTCTCCTGCGTTGAATTCAATCAGTAATTGCTTGAGACACCAGAGCAGCACAAAGACATTTATGGAAATTTACCTTCGAAAATGATGGACATTTGCTTATACAGGGGAAAGCTCTTACGTCGGAATGGTCTTGCTTCACTTCGTACCTACAATAATTCATTCTAAGCTTCTTCAAATGGATTAAAAATAATTTGCACAAAGGATGCTGCATACCGAAATATAGCTATCCCAAACTTTATCATCAGCTACCACCATTTGTCGAGTTTCATCCCAACCAAACCCGGTATGACTCAGCAGGGTCTTAACAACACCATAATCCTTCTTCATCACATTGTAGCGGTTCTTTATCTGGTTCTCCTCTAAATTCATGCCAAACTTCTTATTAAATTCACGAGTAACAGATTTAATCACCTCATTTTTAAATTCATTGTAGGCTGTTCTTCCACAATTATGTTGCTCGATAAAAAGATCAACCAGATATGCATCACGAGATGGTGTCCATTCTGCCTTAGGTCGACCTAGAATCCCATCTTGTGCGGCGGACATCTTCCCTTCGCTTCACCAAGGATAGGAAAACAACAATCAACATTAGAAAACTTCCTTAGATCAATGTACATAAATAACGATAACACAAGTGACTCGTCCCATAATGTCAACTCCAGAAATGACACGAAAAGCTACTAACTTCTTGATGCTTGCCTGTGCCTGAACTATCTGTGAAAAGGGTACTCAAAAAGGTGACCAAGCATAATAGATTAGCAGGAATACAACTGAAATACAAAAGCATTCAACTTCAAGCCTTGATTTTTATACTCCATTAAATGAACCACTTTCTCATAGAACATATCTTTTAACACCATTTCATATAATCTTAGCTCCAATTGCAAATTGAAACCCAATTTGTGTAAGAGAAAAGTGATAAACGAACACCATCAAGCTAAAATTTTGAGGCTCAAAGTTTTCATTTCTTTCACACAATTATATAAGCAACTAAAATGTGGGAGAAAACAGTGTCTCGGTTGAGAAGATAGATAGAGATTACCCACCTACCCGACTGACCAATCGGAGATTCACTCTACAAACTGACGAAAACTCCGGTGACCGGAAACAGTGGAGCCGCCAGGGCTAACGTGCGCCGAGGTGGTGGTTAAGGATAAGGATGGAGAGGAATAAGTGAATAAAGTGTTGCGCGGGAGTACAACGTTATAAATGGATGCGCTGGTCATTCAATAATCAGTTGCCACGTCAAAATAGCCTATTGGGTTGATGAAATATTGGGCCTTTGACCCAGCCCAATTAATTGTCATAATTTTGTAATTCACCAATTTGAGTCCAAATTTATGTTTGAAATTTTTTTTTTTTTAACTTGACGTGCAAATAAAGACAACAATTCGAGTTATCAAATTATATTTATATTATAGTATATTTATTTCGGGTTAAAAAAATTATATGAAGTTTGAATTTATTTTATTTAATAATTATGTTAAAAAATAAAAATTTTAACCAGATATAATTTTAAATAATTAAATAAATTGTAATTATATACTAATTTAATATTTTTTATTTATATTTTTATAATATTTTTTAAATATTAATTAATTTTAATTTAAATATGATATATTATTTTTTAAAAATAGATAAATATAACTAAACAATTTTTAAAATACAAAAATTATAAAAAAAATTTATTAAATAAAAAATGTGTTAACAAAATATAATTGTTCGAATAGTTAATTGTATCATTAATAAATTTATATGTTGAGAACTTAAATTCAACATAACTTTTAATTGTGTGATCTTATATCATCTATTTAATAATCTTATTATTTTATGTAAACTCAAATTTATAAATTTAATATCGTATTTATATTTGATGGGTTGTGTTAAAATCACTACTTCGAATAAAACCATAGTTAAAATGCCAAGGAAAAATCAGTAAGACATTTTTAATCGGAATTCATTTGTGTATGTGCTTTGGAATGGCCAAATTCCAGCCTTAGTGTTGTAAAACAATGGCATAAAAAGAAAGATTGGCAGAATATTTTCTAGTATAGGATTCTTTGTAGCCAAAAATTGCTTCCCAAAATGGAAGCCATAAAGAGAAGTTAGCATGATTGTGTTTGTTGATAATCAAAATTGCCCTAAATTTTAATTATATTGCTTTGAAAAACAAGGCGCAGGTAATCATATAATGCTAGCAAGCTACCTCTTTGATAATGGAGTTGACCATTTGTAAATACATGTATACCTGAATGAATGTGAATGATTCAATAAGACGAAGAAGAAGAAGAAGAATGACCCACTTTGGGTAGTTGCATGTCAAGTCAGTACAAAGGCTAATTATCTCAAAATCCTCTCCAAGTACCAAAAAGCAAAATTGCTTCTCTCAAGTGCTGCTCTCTTATCACCATCATCAACACACACACATACACACAAAGGAGGACCCATATCATTTGTTCAATGTAAAAAAGAGAAGATATATTACCTCAAGTTTGACCCAATTGACACCTTTAATTATTATTCAGCAGAAAATTTTAATTTACAAAGATCTTATTTTCCTATAAGGTAAGAGAAATTTTCAAATAGGTATAATTACAATTGCAAAGTGTTTGTATATATATATATATATATATATATATATTAGATATATTAAATTAAAAATTAAAATATAATATATAAATTTTAACAATTAATGTGATTATTTAAAAAATTTTATTGATCAATTCAACAGTATAATAATATTATTTTATTTTATACGAAAGAATAAATATTAAGTAATTAAAGTTATATTGTAGATAAAAATTTAAATTAATAAATTAAAAAAATAATTATATTAAAAAATAATTTTATTTAAATTTATAAATTTAATATAATTTTAAATTTAATTGAGAATTTGAAGAGTCATTTATATCTATAATTAATCCCGCAAGATGATTGATTGGATCTGGTTTGATGATTTTCTTGCCAAAAGAGAGACAAAACCACCCGTTAAGGTCATTATCGATGTTGACATTCATAATGCAATTAATTTCAATAATTGTTTGAAGAAATTATTGTTCATCAGTGGTTGACATAGCGTGGTCTATTACAGTGTGCAAAGGGATCCACCATTTCTGCCTGGCATGCAAAATCAAATCTCCATTGCCCATATACTCACTGGATTGTTTTCTAAAAGCATGTACGAGTACTACTCACAACAACTGGGATATGATTTTGTTGTTACTTTGTCAATCAAAGTTCACCCTAAAGATTTCAATGATTTGCTTCTTTTTTCAATGATCCCCAAACTTAATACAATTCATAGACAAAATTTGGCAAAATTAGCCTATGCTATGTCTGATTTGATCCACACTATTTCACCAATAATTCTAATGTCTGTAAGTTTTTTCTTTCAAGATAGAGAAAATTTTATTCACCGATTAAATAATATATAATGTTCAATTTTATTTCATTTATATTAAAATAAAATTTATTTATTGACTAGATTCACCATAATTTTTTTTCAAAGTTCAAGGTAAATTTTGTTAAATATTTATACTTCTCGGATCTTTTTTTATATATATATATTATAATTTTTACGTAATAAAATTTTATTAAAAATAAACATAAATAACCTCAAACTTTCATTATTATTATATATTAATATTATGTGCTTTATTAAAATTTGTATGAATTATCTATATTACATGCACGTTTGTGCGCATGTATACACATATACATGCACTAATTTAACAAATTTATATATAAAAATTAAGCGACTAATAAACTAGTTTTTTTGTCTTAAAAACGACATATGTGACGCTTATTACTTAACTAGCATATGATTTTTTCTTCATATTACAATGAGGAGGAGTTTGGTTTACATTGTTACAATATTTAGAATATACATGCATTTAAAAGTAACATTATAATTATAAGAAGCTAGTGAAATTTGATGGTAAGAAAATGGTCAAGGAGACTGCCAAACTGCCAAAGGCCACAGTAAAGTTTGAATACAAAATTGAGATAAATCATGGCACTCTTCATTGTTGTTAATTGCTACCAAAACATGCGCAAAAGGCTGCATTCAGCAAATGGGTCAGATAATATTCATCACCAACTTCACTTCATCATCATACATTCAATCTATGATCAGAGACTAAACCCATCAAGATTTTGGTTCTCTCAAGCTTTCCAATGATGATAATTACAGACAAAATGCTTCATACCATTTGATGTAAGTGCAAAGAAAGGTTGTTAATTGAGTAATGTGAATGAACAAGCATGCAGAAATGTTTGTGCTTTGTCTGTCCACTAAATGCAGTCAAGGAGACACAATTTACAGGCAAATGTTTCTGGTCCACCAGAAAGCATGACTTATCGTTCGAGGATTGTCTCTGTGTGTGCATGGTGCTCCCCCACCAAGCTAGTTCCATGAATATGTTGCACTGCTACAAAACAAAACAATTAAAGCTCATATGTAACATGCTTTTCTAAAATAATTCAAAATTTGGAGAGATGGGTTTTTTGATTTTTCTTATTTATTGCAAGAAAGACAAACACATTAGGTTTTATCATCTTGAGTTGGATGGAAGACAATCAACAATCTCTCTAGGGTTAAGTCTTAAAGATGCATTAATCTTTCAATTGAAGACAACTAATTAATTACAGCTTAATTTTGATAATTATTATAAAAGATAGTACATACATTTACCTACACTTTTGTCTACATAGAGAATATCTCATTATCTTTTGCTAGTACAAAAAGAGAAGAAGAGATGTGAATGATGAAGTAAAAGAAAGAATAAAAGAAACAATAGACACAAGAAATTAAGAAAACATTAGCATTCAAAAAAAATAGACGTATCTTATATTTCAATGTACCACAATCAAAATCAGACAATACATATATATATATATATATTTATTGAACTTTGTTAATGCAAGAATATATTTCAAGGTAATCATGGAAGAAATTCTACCAGTTAAAAGGACAAAGGAGATGCCCTTCCCAAGGGCACATCATATAAGAAGGTATCCAATGGCTTCTTATACAATTTATATATATATACATCTGTACATGTACATGAAAAAAAAAATAAAAATTTTTAAATTTTATATAATTTTTTATATTAAATTCTTAACTATTAAATTAATATATTTTTAATAATTAAGATTAAATCTATTATATATATTAATTATAATTTATTAATTATATAAATAAAATTAAGTTTTAATTATTAAAAATATATTAATTTAATAATTAAAAATAATATAAAAAATTATTTAAATTTAAAAAAATTTACCTCTTCCTCCTCGTGTATATATAATTAATTAATTAAGAAGGAATTTTGGAATTTGGGCATAAGGGATGATTTAATTGAGTATAAAATAGTAAGGCCATGTGAGAAAAGCAGCTTTCTTCTTCTTGTAAAGCGACCACGCCCGTTTGGCTGCAATCATTCGGTCTACTTTGTTATAATTCCTTCTTCATTCTTTCCCTTGCTCTCGCCTGCTTCCTTGCTCGCTCTATTATTTGTCTTCCCCTATGTACCTCGTTCTTCTACAAATAATTTTTGACCATTTCTTTTCCCTTTTACCATATTACCCCTTCACCCATATTTATTTAAAAATATTTTTTATTTATAATTTTAAAATGATCAAAAAAATGACATTGACAAAAATACCCTTCATACAAAATTTTTCTTACACATTTTAAATTTTATATTATATTTATATTAAAACGGCCATTTCAAGTCCTTAACACGAAGTTTTTTAGCTGCAAACATAGCCAAGTCCAAGAAATTAAGGTTAAAAGATAACAAATAAATAAATAAATGGGATGGCATTTTAGAGATTAATGAAAACTGTTGAGGGTAAATTAGGTAAACAAGGAGTTGTATAATCAGCTCGGGAAATGGGGAGACCCGCTCGTGCGGACAAGCCACTCACGCTCTCTTTAGATAATTAATTATTATTTAATTCTTTAATTAGTCTTATAATTATGAGTTAAACAACAAAAGTTTTAATTTGCAAACAAGGGCTCGAAAAACCATAATATTTTATTAAAGACCACAAAAGTTTACAAAAACTTGTTGCGCTGCCAACCCAAAAGCGGATTTACTCGCTTCCCAAAGCCCCCTCTCTTACATTCCTTTCAAGCACTGCTGTGTCTTCTCAGCTGTGTCTTCTGTGTATTTATACCACTGCTTCTACATTCTCTTCTTCACCTCCATTTTCAATCTCTACTGCGGGAAAAATCACAGCTTAGCTGGTCAGCAGTAGGGAGAACGAGAAGAAGAAGAGAGTTGTAGGAATAGAGAAGGAGATGGCGGCGGCAGATAAGGTGGCGGAGACAGTCATTGTCGGGAATTATGTCGAGATGGAAACTGAAGGGAAGCCTAAGAACATGAAGACGAAGCTGTCTCAGTTCTTGTGGCATGGTGGTTCTGTTTATGATGCTTGGTTTAGCTGTGCTTCAAATCAGGTTCTTGCAAACTTGTATGCTTGATTTCTGTTTATAAAACAGTGACACAATATCCAAGTTCTTAGATTTTGTGTGTGTTTTTGCAGGTGGCGCAAGTTTTGCTTACTTTGCCATATTCATTTTCCCAACTGGGGATGCTTTCCGGCATTCTGTTTCAGCTTTTCTATGGGTTGATGGGAAGTTGGACAGCTTATATTATTAGCATACTCTACGTAGAATACAGAACCAGAAAAGAAAGAGAAAAAGTTGATTTCAGAAACCACGTCATTCAGGTTTTTGAAATATTCTTCCTCTTTATTTTCATCTGTTAATTTCTTACACAATACATTAATGTCTAATCTCTGTTGTTAATCTTGTACTTCAGTGGTTTGAAGTTCTTGATGGACTCCTTGGAAAACACTGGAGGAACGTGGGTTTGGCCTTTAACTGTACTTTTCTTCTGTTTGGATCTGTCATTCAACTCATAGCTTGTGCAAGGTATCTTCATTTAAAATTGAGGTTACTAAATAAACACAAGGGATCCACAATTCTGACTAGTTTCTGCAACTGGGTTTTGTTTAATTTTAACGCTGCAGCAACATATATTACATAAATGATAATCTGGACAAGAGAACTTGGACTTATATCTTCGGGGCTTGTTGTGCAACGACAGTCTTTATTCCTTCATTTCACAACTACAGAATCTGGTCTTTCCTTGGCCTCGTGATGACAACTTACACAGCTTGGTATCTCACCATTGCTTCTCTCCTCCATGGCCAGGTAATTATTATCCATTAAGCTTCAGAAAAGGCTCTAAATTAATCAATATTCTGACTTCTTTTAACGTTTCAATGGCCATAGATTGAAGGGGTCAAGCATTCGGGTCCAACCAAGTTGGTGTTATATTTCACAGGGGCCACAAACATTCTCTACACGTTCGGGGGACATGCTGTCACTGTGTAAGACAAGTTTAGATTTAAGAATTCCTGTCTTCTACGTTATTTACAAATCTAGCCTTCTTTCTTAATATATGTTCTGTATCAAATCCGTTCTTGGATACTGGTTAAAAAATCTGTTCTGTATTGAGTTCCTGTCTTCATGATCTGACCATGTGATCTAATGACCAATCTCTTTCATGTAAAAGCATGCAAACACTAGATTATTACAAGATTTTTTAATTCCTACATTGCCCTTCTTAAGCGCGCGAAGCAAAAAGTCTGTCTTCCTTGGGAAACCTTACTTTTTCCTTTTCAATGTACAAAGCCAATGGTCTTTCTTGTAGCATTTGCTTTTATCACTAGAGGGGTCCAGCTTGACCAGTGAATAATCCTAGGTGTTCGATCTTTAGCTTGATCTTTTCTTTGAAAGTTTTTAGGATGAACATAGCAAGAAAAGAACGGAGAAATCCTTCAATATGATGTACATTTAGAGTTAATATCATGTTTAGGGTTTTTATTAATGATGTTGATGATGAAATTATTGAATTTTGGTGGGTGCTTGCTGGGATTTCTGCAGGGAAATCATGCACGCAATGTGGAAGCCTCAGAAATTCAAGGCTATATACTTATTGGCTACTCTCTTTGTGCTGACACTGACACTTCCATCTGCTTCTGCTGTGTACTGGGCATTTGGAGACATGCTTCTCGATCACTCTAATGCCTTTTCTCTCCTCCCAAGATCTCACTTCAGAGACATGGCTGTCATTTTAATGCTTATCCACCAGGCATGCATCCATCCCCCCCACATCTCATTAGCACACATAAACATACATACATGTACATAATGATACACACCCATGAATACGTATGAATTATTAACATTTGTCTTAAAATACTAATGTTGGATCAAGGTCTTTTATCTGTGACAATTGGAAGTCTATATACATTTATGCATTCATGTCGTTGTACATAATGTAAAATGAAATGTATTTCCTTTCGTTGGCTTATATGCAGTTTATTACATTTGGGTTTGCATGCACACCACTGTATTTCGTATGGGAGAAAGCAATTGGAATGCATGAATGCAAGAGCTTGTGCAAAAGAGCAGCAGCAAGATTGCCGGTAGTCATTCCCATCTGGTTTTTGGCTATAATCTTCCCATTTTTCGGCCCAATTAACTCCACCGTCGGATCTCTCCTTGTCAGCTTCACAGTCTACATCATTCCTGCTCTTGCCCACATCTTCACCTTCAAATCAGCCGCTGCTAGAGAGGTAATGAAGCAATTAAACCAAAGCCTCAAATTTTATCTAATTACAGTAAAAGAAGAAGGAACTTTTTGTCAGGCTGATCGATGCTGTCAAAAAAGTTTGACTGGGATTAGTTCCCTTTACCGTCGGACATTGCTGATTGTTTATTAATAAACAAAGAGTAAAGAACAAGTAAAAGAGAGATGGTGGCGTGTTGTCACAGTCTAGCAGACCAGTCCTCTGTTCTTTCTCCCAAGTTGATAATCTTCAGGATTTAATTAATATGCCATTTAAATATATGCTTAAAGAACTGCAAACAGCACAAGATTTGTGCTGAAAAGTTAATATGTATGATCATTTTTTTCTGATGGACGGCTGTGATGTGATGCAGAATGCAGTGGAGCAACCACCGAAGTTTACGGGAAGATGGGTAGGGACGTACACGATCAATGTGTTTGTAGTAGTTTGGGTTCTAGTTGTTGGTTTTGGATTTGGTGGCTGGGCGAGCATGACAAATTTCATTCACCAAATTGATACATTTGGGCTCTTTACCAAGTGTTACCAATGCCTACCACCGCAAGGAGTTCTACCGCCGTCGTCTCACCCGCTCAACGCCACCGCAGCTCCTCCGCCTTTCCACCATCCCAGCATGAATCACACCCATCACAGCCTCTGATTTGGACACAACGTTTTCTAACTCCAAAAGCTTCCACCACTCATACGGCCACTCAAATTGCCATCCATACATCAAGATGATAGTGTCATTTCAGCCTTTTGATGTTTCAGAAGATGGACAGAAGATAAAACTTGCATCCATAGTTGAAATTAAAATTAAAACTCCATCACTGTAATGTCTTTGGCTAGTAGTAATATCAGTAAATTCCTATCCATCAAACCAAGATACACCCCCATCATTTCCATGTCCTTCTGATATCTGTCTCTTTTGTTTAGCTTAGTCAGTTTGCTGTGAGGTTCAACGAAGAAAACTATTGCAATGCAGAACTGAAAATTTGTACTCTTATCAGCTATTTTGCCAAATGCTTATGTTACTATGCTATAGGATAGAAATTTCTCTGGCTGTGATAAAATGAAATATTGTTTACTCGAGCTTGTTCTTCTAACCTCACCTAATTTTCACAAGGAATTCCTGACCAATGATTGAGCCTCTTTCTTAAGTTTGGAGGGTTTTTGTTAGTCTTGAAAACTTAGAGAAATTAAACCTGTCTTATGAATCTAAATTAAGAGATAATCAATCTATAATACCCTTAATTACCAATGGTTTTAAAATCTATTGGCTTGAAGATTTTTTGAGTTTTGAGTTTTTCAAACTGTAGGTGAGTTTTAAAGTAAATTTTTATCAAATCTAATGTTAAATTAAAAAATGAATCAAATTTTGAGAGTTTAGTTAATTGTCCATATATCCCCTGTTTCTAGAATCAACTTTTATCTCGAACTGTAATATATTTGTGAGCAGAATAGATTTTTTTGGTCGGAAAATGGGCACAAGGTCAATATAACGCCAGTTTTACAGGATTCCAAAATCCACAAACAACAGCAACGTAAAAACAAAGCAAGGAAACTGCATTATTTTGAGTCCAATTTTGCTTTTTGACCATCCTACTGTTAAAATTGCACCAGATAAAATGGCAGTATCATTAATTTTCACTTTGAAAATTTTGAACAAGATCAATCACATCCCCCTACACTCCCTGCTTTGAACCGCACTGATTTAACACATTGGTTCCAGGACATTGAAAACGATAATTCATGCAATAAAGCTATTGCAAGCAGCAGCAGCAGCAGCAGGGGTAATAAAATAGTTGAAATTAACTAAAAAGCACTTTTTTTTTTCCGGTGCTTTTTAATGATTATAACTGGTGATTTGATGATAAAAGATTGAGAAGACAACGTCGAATAATTAAAGAAGAACAAAAAGAATGTTGTATACGTGTATATACAGACATTTATACAAACAGTATTACAAGTGGTGCATGGGAATCTAATGATAATCTTCCACATATCTATGAAAAACTTTGTGCAAAGTTGCCCCAAAGCTTCACTTTTATAATGAGAGAACATATTCCCTAGCATGCGATGCGAACACAGAAAAGATAAAAGCCTTGTATCTTTTCAGTTGAAGTCTCGTTTCTTCGATATTCTCTGTTCTTTCGTTGTCTGTTTCCTCCTTTATTTGCCAGACAACAAGGCAATGATATCATACAAGATGGGAGACATGCCCTTTTGCAGTGTTATAAAGTATGTTTTACTCTTGATATCAAGTTATAATTATGTAATTAGATGTTGTATAAACAATGGTCTTGAAGAAGACTTGATATAAAATTCTGAGGAAGCAAAACAAAATCCAAAATTTGGTTATGTGATTGGTGAAAATTGCTTCCAAATTCCCATTATTGAAAGGTATGCAAGGTACTTACCATTGACTATTAGAAAAACTTGTAATCTTTGACTGTTAAGAGCAATAAAACACAATCAAAAACGAGTAAACATAGCTAGGTAATAGCTTACTTACCCACCAATAGCTTCGATCTTTTTGGGTAGATAGGCAAGCTGGAGTAATGTATTTGCCATTTGAGTGAACGTGGCTAGTTTATGGCCTACTCGCCCACCAACTACTTCCAACTTTTGTGAGTAGGACTTTCTCTTTTATTAGTTATTTTTTAAAATTGACAATGGGTTTTGAGGGTTTACTAATACTAGTCAATTGAAGCCCAGCCCATTAAACTTTGGCCTTCTGCCATGACTATGACCATGGAATCCAATCAAGGACAGTACTGCATGGTGGAGTTGTACTAGGGCCGGTTGCGTACATCAATCAATGTTACTAATATTTTAGTGACTGTGCTTTAACCAATACTGGAGTAAAATACCCATTTGTGATTCCTCAAGTTTTCTTCACGTCCATGTCAAATCATATATCCTCTGAACCTTTATTTTGTTGAGCAATTAATTCAGGGTACAAGATTCTCAAGGCAAATAACTTGTCCTCAATCTTATGCATATTTACTTTGGTAAATGGGAGTATTAGGTTCCTTCTTGGCTTTATTGAGGCAAAAATCAAAATCATTTCCTATCTTTAGCAAATGAGACCAACCATAAGTATATTTTGTAATTGAGGCACTAGCATATCCTGTGTTTATGCTAAAGTTGAACCACCACCACTGAAGATATTTTTGTGAAAAAGCACTTTGAAACATCGAAGCAGAATAATTAGAGCCTTCGGTCAACAAGCATAGAACATTTACTACCCAATTACTCATACCAGCAACACCTGAACACCAAACAATTTCATAATCAGTGAACCTAACCATGGGTATGGAGGAGGAAGAGCTAAGCTTATAACCCAGGAGTTAGCTGGGTTTGAATGGTTTGGACCACCCATCCAGCCATTCAACCTTAAAGAGGAGATAAAAAAAAAGTGAGCTGCTATTATTGTGTAGCTTTAAGTTTGCATTATTCATGCGCTTTAAATACCAATCGTTTTGACCTTTCCAATAAAGAGAGAGTGAATCAATGCCCATCTGCAAAATCCGTCCCCACTGGATTGAAAGGAAATTGATAAAGAAACCAAGAAAATGAGAGAAAAACAAAACAAGATATCCACTTCAAACAACTACATCACTTTCATGAATTTTCCGCCCCAAAAATTTCAATTTTCAAGACCATCTTCCTCAATTTTCATGAGCTATGTTTGAAGATTAGCTGGTAATTTGTGCCATAATATCCAAATCACCTCAAATCACACACACAAATGCAATAATCTCAAAGCAGAATTATATCCATGGAGTAAAAAAGAATAAGCAGAGACATCAGTTATGAACCAAACCAGATTGTATTGATATATAATTGTATAAACAGAGAGAGTTTTAAACAGTTAACACCCAAATTTCAATAATTTCTTGCTGTTGCAATCCTCTCTACTGCCTACCTCCTAGCAAACAAAAACCCATGACAACACTGATTCTGATTTTTGGAACTAAGAACCCGGAAAACAGACAGACGCACTCATCAAAATAAATCCATAACCATACTCAAAAGAGAGATTCAAAGGAAGATGACTCATAAAACAAAGGACATACTCTATCACATGAGTCACCAACAAAGAAAAAAACCAAACGAAACGAAACGAAACGAAACGCCTAATTTAACAATGACTAAAGAGCCGCAGAGTAAATCAACGACCACCGCCGTTGGGACAATCCCTTGCAAAGTGCCCTGACCCACCACAGCTATAACAGTTACCTCCTCCGCCACCGCCACCACTACCACCGTACCTCCCTCCACCACCTCCGCCTCCTCCCTGGTAACAATCCCTCGCAAGATGCCCACTCTGCCCACAGTTATAACACCCACCACCGCCTCCTCCACCACCACCACCACCACCGTACCCACTACTCCTTCCTCTCCCACCACCTCCATATCCACCACCACCACCACCACCTCCGTACCCGCGACTGCCGCCTCCTCTTCCTCCTCCGCCACCACGGTTGCTCCCCTGAACCGGGTTACCGTTGGGTCCGGTAACATCGGCAGCCTTGGTGCGAGACCCATCAGATTCGATCACAAACTCGACCTCCTCGCCCTCTCCGAGGCTACGGAAACCCTCAGAACGGATGGAAGACTGGTGGACGAACACATCCTCCCCGCCGTCATCTGGGGTTATGAATCCAAACCCCTTCTGATCGCTGAACCACTTCACCTTCCCAGTAACTCTTTCCGTACTCATCCTCTCTGGTAGAGAAGAAAAAACCCTAACCCTAACGAGATCTAAACAACAAAAAATTCGATTTTTAATTTCCCTGTGAGAAGGAACGGGTGGCTTTCTGATGCAGCCGCTCGCAGTATTTATATTGCTTGAGCTTGGAAATGGTGTGGAAGACACGTGAGCATATAATTATTTTGCTTTCCTTTTGCGTTAATCTTAGACGACGGGCCGGGGGTTTGACTGTGAGATCTGACGGACGGGGTTTTAGGCTTATTTGATATGGACCGTTCGATTTAAGATTAAGGGAGATTGTTGTAGGGTCTGTTTGGGTAGTTAACGAGAAGAACTTTATTTAAGTTATAATATCAAACTAAAGTGCTTTTTGAAACTAATTAATAAATTAATTTTTGGAAATTTTTTTACAAATAAAAAATAATAGAACGTATATTAAAATATTTACACAAAAATAATTTTATTTAATTTTTTAAAAAATTAAAAATTGAAAAAAAAGAGCTTTGTAGTCAAAAGCGCTTTTTACAAGCACTTTCTAAACTAGTTCGGTTTTATTATACAGTAAAGTATGTCCAGTACATGTAGGGGCGTTTTGGGAATAGATGCGAATTGACGATTTTACCCTTTCAAAACCGTTCTTTGTGCCAGGTGGACCGGCGGGCATGGACTGGGGGAAACTGTCGGGCCCAGAAAAAAAAAATCTAACGAAAAGACTGTCCTGTCCTGCCCTGTCGTGTCTGCTAAGGAGCTGCTTGTTTCCAAAATACAAATATTTGGGGGACAAAATGGGCAAAGTGAATATAAAAATAATTTTTATTTTTATTTTTAAAGAAATTGAAAAGATAAAAAGACTGACTGGGTGGTCAAAGGGTGGCCCACTTGGCAGTCAAAGGAAGCATTAAGCATGTGTGGGATGGGACTCGACAGCGCATCCTTCACCCTAATCCCATTAATTTTCTTTTTTGGGTTTTCGTAAAACAATTCGATTTTAATTTTTATTAATTAATTATAATTTCAACATTAAAACGGGTCGGATTACACGGGTCGGAATCGGGCATGTACTTTTAATGAATTGATCCGTGTTTGGACCCGATTGAACAGCCCTGGATGTGACAACACGAGAAATCAATAAATACGAAACCATCTCAGTTTCTCTGCAAAATTTTCAAATCTTATCCAACACTAATTGTTGTAGTCAAAGCATTTTCTTTTTTCATAGGAGTCAAAGGCAAGCATTATTTGAATTCATTTTAAATTTATAAAAATAATTCATTAAATATTATTTAATAAATTAATTTTTTAATTAATAATAAATAATATTAAAATATTTTAATTTAAAACATAAATTTTTAAAAAATTATAAAATTTATAAATTAATCGAAATAAACTTACGATGATAAGTTAGTGTGACGAGAATATCGTTCTTGTGTGATTAATTGAGTACGAGAATGTTATATTATTTATTAAATAGAATATAAATTTATTTTTATTTTATAAAAATAATTAAATAATATTAATTAATAAATTAATTTTTATGGGAAATACTTGACCCATAACATATGTTATGGACAATTTAACAACTTTCTCTCACCACTAAGTTCTAGTTTCATACCCACAGTATTAAATTGTAAGGCTCCAGTTCTGGGTCCGAGGCATATGGATTTGGGTTTGGCCCATTTCGGCCCGAAACCAGAATTGTGCACTATTCTTCAATAATTCCATTTTCCTCCCCTAGAGTTTAATATATCACAGATTGATCTACATACTATACAAAATATACAAATAACTCCCATAACTTAGATAAAACCAATATTATTTTATAAAATCAATCAAATTACGAAAATAAGAAACATAAGTATTTTATTTGTTAATCAATTAATTTAGGGAAAATCATTCGAATAAGTTAAGAAACATCATTATTGAACTGAATTGGCAGTTGGGACAATAGTTTACTTAACAAGAGAAGCTCAAGTCCATGTAATAAGTTTGTTCATCAACAGGGGCTAAGCAGACAGCTGCAGTTGGATGGAAATGGTAGAGCTTCTTGCACTTTGACAAAGTATAATCAGTGAAGAAACTTATACAAAGAAGGAAATAGTTTGAATTTAAAAGTGGGATTAGACTTCTTCTTGTCAGCTAAATCATGACAACAGAAACTACTCCTAAATGTCATCGGGAGTTACCAACCCACATGAAAAAATGTACCAGAGACTTGTTACTTCAGACATAAATGCAATTCCAATTCAAGTTAAATTTCGAGTCTTGTGTGGACCATGAATGAAAGGCATGCATTCATGGGTTAGGCAATGAGCCCACTGCTTTTGCATTTTCATGCAGAAAACCATAAGTAAACGACACTTAGATGGGGTACTATGCCAGATGGATTGATTGAGTTCCATGCACTGGATTCTTGAAGAAGTTCTAACTACTGCTGCAGAGCAGTTTTTACTGTAAATTCCCAGGAGAGGTAGGTAAACACTCACTTCTATTTGACAGTTAATGTATATGTATTCTGATAAACAGTGATTTTATTCTGCAACATCCTGAGATTTTGGAGACAAATTGCGCCATACATATTTTCAGAAATTGCAGCTATCATGTTGCAGCCTCAAGATTCAGTTTTCCTATTAACTGTCAGGAGGGGAACAATGCAAACAGGATTTTATAATTCGGTGGCCAATGTGAGAATGAGAGGAAGAACAATGTACTACAGGCAATTTGGAATTTGGGATCTTAGCTGCCTAAACGACTGCCACAACATGGATCACACTACAGTCAATTTGGAATTTGGGATCTTTGCTAGTTGAACAACTGCCACAACAGCGGTCACAGCAATGCTACTTGTATACAGTACACGAGAACGGAGAAAAGCAAAACATTGCGAAAATGGTTTGTACTTTTCTTGATCATGTTGTACACGATTAAAGTTAATGAAATCCTCTTGAATCCCTGGATTGGTAGAGTGCCAAATTGGATTTGGCTTCTGGTAACAGATTTTCAAGTGATGGTTCTGAGACCAAATGAGCCTGCTTTAAAGACCATTCTAGCACAATTAGCACTTCTTCTTGGGCAAGCGTCTCACTATCGGGAACGTTCAGTGCAATGTAAGATAGAAGCATCAGTGCAGGGATCTGAACCATTTGTTCAGCAAAGTAAACAAGTTGTATTAAGTGCTTGATACCTCCTTCATTTATAATGGCTTTTGAGTGAATATCACAGAGGAAATTCTCAGTGGTTGCAAACTTGTTCAGTGCAACTGCTGCTTCCATCGAAACATCCGGTTCCCTTTCATCAAGCAGTTTCACCAATGGCCCAATAATCCTCGTTTCTGTTGCTCGAAAAGTCCTTGCTAAATTGCCAAAAGACTTGATGCTGGGAATAAGAAGGTCTGAATCAGCCTTTTCTACTATGATCAACAACTGATCGACAACGGCTTTTGCGGCTGGAGAGGTAGGCTTGAAAGCGGAGCGTCTCAAATCAGCATTTTGTTCAGCTACAGCTGTGATTTCCATCAATGCCATGGCTGAAAAAAATTTAACATCTTCAGGACCCTTCTCTAACAAAACTGCAAAGCATAAAAGCGCTCTTGATTCTGTTAAATTACGACATATGGAGACATTTCCCTTAGAGAGCTGCCAAAGTGCTCTTGCAGCCATTGCCTTCATCTGAGCCTTGATAGCCGGGTCTTCGCCTTCTCTTCCTTTGATACTTGTACCGGCCAATGAAATTTGCTGATTGTGGTGATGATTTTGTTGCACCATGCTGTGGTAATGACCCTTGCCATCACTTAAATGTTGCTGTTGATTCATAGCATGACTCTGTTTCTGCACATGGTTTTGTGGTTGCGTATAGTTTTGCTGTTGCATTTGATTTTCTGGCTGTGTGGTCTTGGGATTGTCTGGAAGTTTGCTTTTCAGAGCCATGGTGTTAGCAACCAAATTCTGCATTGAGTTATGAGCTTGGTTTACCATCGGATGAGGAACTATACTAGACTTCGCACCCTCATCTTGCTTCGAGCTATAATCGTTGGGAATCTGAGTACTACTAGCCATCAAAACAGAATGAATTGATGACATGGGTTGTTTGCTTGCAATGGCATACTTACTATGTTCTTGAATAGTCTCAAAAGCAAGATGACTAACAAGAAAGCGAACAATATTGTTCTGTGCCAAATGGTCTTGGCATTTGGGGTGATTTGCAGCCAGTTCTGACGTAGCCCAAGCCACTATAGATTGAACCTTCATGTGACCGTCTTTGAGGATTTTCGCAAACACCGAGCAGACACCCGCATTCACTATCTGTTCGACACTTTCAGGATCACGTCCCAACAATCCTATCGCCCTTGCTGCGTTCTCCTGACCTTCTAATTCCCCTTCTTTAGCTAATTTCAGCAAAGGAGGAATTCCACCTTCCTCTATAATCAGCTTACCATACCGATCATTATCGCGAGCCAGAGAAACCAACGAAGCTGCACCATCGGATTTTTCTTCTAATGAACCCGTATGAAGAATTGCAATCTGTTCCCATATCAGACACAAGATTGGCTCATTGGCTGCAATTGGTGGAAGACCAAGATACTCGTCTTCCTGATCTTCTGCAGCAGCAGATACTCGGCAAAGCCATGACACGTCTCCGAGAGAATTCTCAAGCTGCATGGATGTTTTTCTAAAGGCTGCAGCTGGGATAATCGTGAAAACTCTCTTCATGATGCCGTTTGCGCGGCATTTGATAACCAGTGCTAAGGCTTTATCAAGAACTTGTCCCGTATCATCAATGATTCTACGCGTTGGACGATGGTAACTTACATTGCTATTTCGTGTTACTTGGCGTAGAAGTCCTGCAAGTTTCTCGGACTTGACCTTGAGCTCTTGGCAATCTTGTTTGAATGATTGTGCCTCGTCTGCAGCCTTTGTGACCATGTCTGCCAATTGTATTGTCTTTGCAAGATCTTTCACAAGGTCCGCCATGGACTAATGCGGACCAGAAACGACAAACACTACTCCAAATGAGAAATCCAAGGATCAAAACAGAGATGGATTTGTTCAGAAATTATGAATCATGCCATTGTTTCCTTGTTTCAGGTGGCTACTGTGATCTAACGGGCCCTTCAGAAATGAAATTGTGTTTGTATTTTCATACACTTTGGCAGTGATGGTGGTAGTGCGGTGGCGCCGCCGCCTGTGAATTCAGAGAGAGAACGAAGGGGAATTAGTTTTGTAAAACTGTAATGGTCAAACGAGATTTTCTCCAACTTTCCTGTATGTCAAAAAGAAAACCACCATTCTTCTTCTGTCATATATAGCAAAGTGAATTGGTTGGTCGGCAATATTAAGAGAACTATTATTTTATTATTAAATTTATACAAACATAATTCTCACGTAAAATATTTTTATATTTTTAGTTTAACAAATAATTTATTAAAAAGAATAATTTTTATTCATTGAATTATGTAAAAAGAATTAATTAATGTATTTAGAATATTTAATTTAATTTATTATATTATTAATATAATAATTTAATAAAATTATAATGTATATATATTTATTTTAAAATTATCAAATAAATTAATAATTATTATAAATAAATTTATTTTTTTTATGATATGTAATATTAAATCGAGTAATAATATAATATTTTTTAAATAAATTATCATATATCAAATTTTTTGATAAATTATTTTTATTTTTTTATTTACTTAATTTTTTATTTATATACTTTACTATTTTTATAATTTAATAGTATTAATTTAATTTTTTTTTTAATTTTTAAAAAATTATAATTATAAAATTAAGATAATTTATAAATAGAGTGTCTTATTTTGGAACCAAAATTCAACTAAAATTAGATGAAATCAAAAGACAAAATATTGTGTTAAATAGTATAAGTTTCCATTTCACGTAATGGAAATCAGCTTTGCACACCCTAACTAGGAAGCCTTATAATGGCTGCTGGCGCATTGTGTTTGTGATTGGCTTACACCTGCCAACCAAGCATGAGATATTAATAGCCTTTGTCTTGGATTATGATTTCGTTGACTATGATCTGTGAATTACACGCTCTAAAATGGAGAAGATAAGCTAACAAGTTTTCTGTAGAATGGATTGCTTGAAGAATCACTGTAGGTTGTGGGGTTAGCTCCACTTCTGAATTCATCATTAACCCTTTGGCCATTTTAGCTATAGTTCCTTTCAGTACTCACAATATCTCTGGATATATCCATTCATCTGAGCATGGATTTCTTCCCCTAGTAGTATAAACATTCATTTTAACTTTGTGATTCTGGCTTAGTTCGGGCTTCTTGTGTTTCTCTACTGTGTATAACTCACTCCCATATATTTAACAAATAATCACTTCAAAACTACTACACAGCACTACCAAACAGAGCCTCTAATCTACGGCAGCAGTGCAACACCTCACTCTCGAGCATACGGAGAAAAACAAGCAAGACCGAAAGGAAAGATTTGATTGAAGTTAAAAGGTAGGAGTTATAATTAACTTCTAGCGAATGTGGTGGTGGCGGTTGAGAAGGCAGGAAATGCTGGAGGGCCATGACTTTTGGTTTACAAAATGGAGGTTCGCCATCTAACCAGGACAGCAAACTTCATATCAGCAGTTTGTCATGCTAAAAAGAAAGACCCATCTTCATCAAACACACAGTAGAATCAACAGCAGACAAAAAAATTCTGGTGAACTTTTAATTTTGGGTTGTTGATTCAAGCTGTTGAATTCTGTCTTGTAATGCTTTCTCTCTTTAATCTGATTCAATTTGGACAATGATATGATGTTGCAGGTGAAATGTCATATTGCTGAAGAGGATTTTACTACCTATGTGGATTTATTCAGCAAGAAAAAGGTCCTTGATTTGACCTTTTATCTCTTCAAATGGGATGTTAAATGTTTAGAAGCATAAAATGTTGACTAGCTGGGGTTTTGATAAATGATAGCTTAGCACTGGTGTATGCTTGATCTTCATTTCAGTAGTGACCTAAAATTCCAAAGCTGAAATCTAAGGAGTTTAGAGATTGCCATTAATTGCTTCAAACATGCAGAAAACTAGAGCAGTACTACCTCTTCCTTTTGGGCTTCTTAATTTGTTGCTTGTAATTATTATCAATTGGTTTCATGTTCATTATTTCTAAGTCAACTATAACAAACTTAGAGTCTATTTCCAGAGAGAGTAAATTTCTTTTTAGTGGACCATAGAGCATTTTTAAGCAGCATCTTAGAGTCATTTTCAATCACTGTATTATGCAGAAACTAGATACAACTCAAAAACATTGATCAGCATTTCCAGAAAGAAAATGAACAATAAAGGAAGGAATTAGCATCTACCGTATGGTTACTAAGGATGCATTTGGGATTAAGGTGTCGTTCGTAGCTCTTAATTCACAACTGTTATAGAATGACATCACTAAAATCAAGTAGAATGCAACTTACAAACACACCCTAAATCTTTAGCTCAAGAATGTTCAATTGACTGACAATAATGGAAACAACAGCTAAAGTCGTCTCATAATACACTAGGGTGTTTCTTTTTCCCTTTATTTAGCTGGTGATGTTGTGATTTCTTCGCAGTTGTTGGAGATCAATTATGCACACATTGAGCTGCCCCTTTGAGAATTGAAGAATCGTATGCTTTTAGCAGTGAATTTGTCTGAAGACATGAAGTAAAAAAGAAGATGGTTACTGAGCTTTGTTTCAATAAAAATAAAGGCTTCAGAAACAGAGTGCAAAACCTAAGAGTAGGATATGGTTTAAGGTAGAGTTTACAGCCAAGTGATGCAAATTCTGCTGAACGGCCCATATATGTATAACTCACAGTGACATTGTAAATGATGATGCTACCCTACTTTCCCTAGGTTTGCTAAAGCTGTTAGGGCTTTTTTGTGCATAAAAGTTACTGAATCTCTGTAGTATTGTCACTAGTTCATAAATGATGCTAACCTACATATCTACTTGACAACAGAAATTTTCAGGTGTCAATGTCCGCACTCTATAAAATATGAATCTGATACTTGAATTAGCATTGAACTTCTAACTTAGGTGTCAATGGTCCATAAACGATGCTTCCTAGAACTTGCAGGATTCAATGTATTCTCCAAACACAATTATACTACACGAATCAGTACGTGTTATGGCCATCATATTACGAGGGAGAATACCTCAAGTAATCTAGCCTAGGCCAAGCCTTGTGCACAGTAAGAATCCCAATTATTTTCTCAAATATGATGGTTCCTTGACTTTACCCTTTAAAGGGTAGGCAATAATTTCAAAGCTGAGCAGTGAAAAGTTAAGAATCACAAATTAGGATTTACGGAACAGGTTAAAGTTGTAGGATCACATGTGATGAACAATTGAAAGGCAATAATTTAGGCTTTGACATCATCTATAATGACTGATTAGGCATGTGTAAAACATTACTAATGTTTCCCAACACTAATCTAGACTTTTACTTGGCAAGCACATGCAACATCACTTAAATGGCAGCATTTGTTCTGTTTTTTCAAATGAGGAAGCTGAAGATTAGAAGACTTGCATTGTGATAGGTCCTTGAATATTTGTAAAATTAAAAGACTCGAGCAAGAGTTAAATCATAATAATTTTATTAATTTTTTCTATTTTGTTGGTTTGCCCAAGCAACTTAAACAATAACACTCCATATTATCTCCAATAATAATAAAAATAACACTGTTGTTACCTAATATTTATTATCTAAACCTAGACTTCTAAGACTCTTATTTTCTAGCTAGACAATCAAGGCGCCAATAAGATGACTTCTCCTTGTACATGTTGGTCCACCTTCAAGCAACCCACGTGCAACTCTTGACCTCTCACATTATTATAGACAAGGAACAAAATTTCTGCAATGCACCCTCGAACACTACGATGAATCGGGTCATGAAATTTGATAGGTTCTAATTGTCGACTGCTTCTGCTAACTTTTGATTCAATATTGGCAGGATTGACACCTGTCATGAAGCCTATAGTCATTTGTCTCAGTAAAAGAGAAAAGAAAGCAAAGGGAAACGTTAGCATTCTTCAATCTTTCACAATAACACATATAGAGATAATGCAATACGAAAGGGTTCATTTTTGGTACAGGAAGTGTGTATTCATGCATTGTTAATTGTGCTAAAGCCGTGTGAAATGCACATAATCACTGCCAAGCAACACATAATGCCGAGAGGGAAATGTCAGAACTATATTGAATAAAGCTGCCTTACAGTTTGAAATTTGATCCCACAGTGTTCACAGAATTACCCACTTACATAATTCCTATATTTACAGTACTGTAATTCGCAACGGCCATCAAATAAGAACAAGATATCAACAAAGAACTTTCACTTTCGGAAGGCTAACACTTTACTATTTCATGCATCATCAGTACTGATTAGTGAGCTTAATTACTTCACATGCTTGTAGATTCAGATGGCCCTATTGACATTCACTTGCCAACCGATAAATTTATTAGCGTTGGATTCACTCCCATGAAAAGTACAAACAAGTGTATGGTTTGCTGCAGGAGAAATGGATCTTGTTTTGCATTACTGTCCCATCTTAATGAATGTGACAGCGATTGCTGATAGAAGAAATTGAGCATCAGCTCAATCCCTAATGCTGCGACTTGCGAAACAAAACAACTGTGCTTTTCCAGTGGTGGCTTCGACCTTCAAGTGAATTGTCTATTTCTGATGGCGATATACAGAAACTTTTCAAACCGAAGACTTTTCTAGGCACTGTATTTGGTAACGAAAGCAGGCAAAAAAACTTGCATCCCAACCCGAACAGGACCCGTTTCAATCTTCTCATTCAAGATTTCAATATACTAATGATGAAACCATGGACGATTAGTACAATAAAATTTCAAATTTCAATCATGTTCTTGATCGTCACAGAACGAAATCATTGCCCAGGTATGCTGTCTGTGGTGGCAGAAAACCCACCGTAGCATACGAGTCACGGGTCACACATTTTCACACTAGTGTTTGATGAATTATTAAAGATGAAAACTCAATTTTTAGACATGTCCGTTTTCAGTTTTTCGTGCCCATCACTTCTGTTTCCCACAGAAATCCATGGAAAGTGCAGTGAAGATTCCAACCAAGCTCGGACAACCAACATGAACACGTTACGGTTTGATGTTCAAACTATAAAATCCAATTTTAGGAATTTATTTGAACAGGTACTTCCAATCAAATACAGTAACTTCAATTGAAATTATACGAACTTTAATCCATGACTCTAGAATTCATGCTTTGAATGTGGAAACACTTCAAATTTGAGATTCTTCTGTTCATTTCATTTCACCATTTGGAATACAGTGTTGCAGAAATGACAAATTGTTGCTAAAGTTTTACCGAGTGTTGGAACTTTCGTATTGGTTTTCATCTGTCGGCTCTTATTGGTGCTCATCATATTATATTGTTGGATGTTCTTTTTTTCCCTTCTTCCTTTTTAATTATCACGGTATAAATCTTAATACATGAAATTTATTTATTAAAATTTTAATTTTTATTAAAATTTTTTATAAATTTTATTAAAATATAATTTAAATTATTCATTAATTATTAATTATTTTATATATTAATTTTTATTTAATTTATTTTAAATTAAGATTCTCTTTCTAATTAAAAAAAAAAATTAGGAGAAATTCTTATTTGGTAATCTAAAAATACTTGTGGTGGGTGTATTTAGTAATTTAAAATGACACAGGAAGAATTGGTTAAAGTTGTTTACGGTGTGGTTGGTTAGTTTCTTAGGCTGGTATTTGCAGAAACTGAGGTTATAAAACAGGATACTGGGGGCCATCTTCTCACACACGGAACTAGAGTTCTAGGTATCCAAATCAAGCTTTCATGAGCTTGATGGAAAGCTGGGAGTCATCTCTACACATTGGTAACCTTTTTTTTTTTATTGATAATGAAGTTCTTCTAGCGTGTTGATCTCATGGATGCAGGCACTTTATCCAATCACGTAATTGTGTTTTTCTGTTTTTGTTTGATTGCTTCTGTTTATCAGTATCTTTATGGTGATTTGTTGTTGCTTGAGGATTATCTTGAATTGATTTCTGGTTAAAGATCCAACACCTTCTAATACCTCCATACAGAGAAATTCGAGATACCCTTCAGGATTTTGTTCCAAAACTCATATTTAACTGAGCTTTCTGTACATGGACAGTATAAACAAATGCCAAGTTTTTGACATGACACTGCAGGAACTAATAATTGCAATTCTGCAATAATGGATCGAGATATATCGGACAATAATGCTACAGGTTTTGCAGTGTTTTCATCGTGTACCAAATAACTACTCGGTCTACTCTCAACTGATAAATACTTGATGAAGAATATTCGCTTGCCACATAAGGTAATTGCCTAGACACGGGGCTTTGCCTTAATAGAATGTAAACATCAACTGGTTTTCACGTACGTATAATCATCATATTATACACAAGCTGACACAAGAAGGGATGTGTTAATTTCCAGAACTCAATGAGTATGTCAGACGAAACCAAAGAGTAGTGTACATGCATGCATATGGCCACCAGCAGCTGTGGAGACAATCATCGATCACGAGTAGCTACAACATGGACTGGACATGATAGAGCATTCCTAGCTTATATCTTGGGCCTGGCTGACATACAAACAATTGGACCAGCTAATGTAGACATGGTCCAGATCTCAGAAGAAAGTGGGTCGAGAGTTACTTACCGCCCAGTCTTGGGAATGGCAGACTCAGACAAACAGTGCTGGATCATCACTGTAACTATTTGTCAAAATAAACTCAAAGTCAACTTCAAGCTAGCTATATATAAGCGTTACTTGCCGGCACGTCAACCAGCGAGTCATTTTCAACTCTCGTCACAACATCATGTTGCCATATGGAGTTGACATTTGTAAGACCGCCTGCGACGGCGAGGGCGGAGGGTTTTCAGTACGATAGTTTCAAGGCAACTCAATTTCACGAGGGCCAAAATATATAAGAAGTCTTAAACCTTCTGTTTTCGTTTGGTCCGATCAATCCATGATTCTTCTTAATTACTAATGATTATTTATTGCAGTGATTAGTTTGTTAGACAGTTTTATAAATGTATATATGGAGGTTTGACTGGTAGGAAATGAATTATTGCGACTATGACATGGCCCAGTACTGGTTTGCGCTTGCTGGTCGTCACCTCACTGGCTAAACCATCCATGGCGTTTCATCTATGGCCCAAATTGTATACAATTTATAATGATATTGACAACAAACAGTCATATTTGTCCAATATTCTACATTGAGGAAATTCAAGAGAAGGAAAATTACATTAGCCTGATCTTAATTGGTACTAATCCTGTACTAAGTTACAAACATCCGGAAATAATATATATGGAACTACCAGCACTGATCAGTCTCCCAGTTTCTAGTGGTATAATCAGAAAATCTGGACGCCATTTCTGCCGGCCGTTTCCGTCTGATGAAAAGATCTCTATCGTAATATGCGCGTTTGTCAGGATCGGATAACGTCGAATACGCAGCGTGGATTTTCACAAACTCGTTTGCTGACATTTCCTTTTGGTTCATTGCCAGCACGTCGGGGTGGCAAGTTCTCGCCCGTTTACGATATGCAGCTTTGATTTCATTCCCACTGGCGCTGGTCGGAATTCCCAGGACTTCGTACAACGAAGAAGACGAAGCAGCAGCTGTCGCCATTTCTCGACGATGATGTTGACGATCTTCTCGACGTCTCTGTCTAAGTTTCTACAACTCTAGGCTTGTGGAGTGGAGATTGGAGAAATGAATTAAGCACTTGGATGACCAAAATGGAAGGAATCGTGGGAGTTTAAATAGAGATTGCTGTGGATGTAAGGAAGGAAATTAACTAGGGTTAGATTTTGATCATGGTTGATATTGAGTTGAAAATCTTGTCCACTGGATCATGTTTTGTTTGTCCTGTGCTGACTCAGCTTCCTGTTTGTATGGGTAGACTTACACTTGTTTAATGCCCCACCTTCGTCACTCCCATGAATGCTGCAAGTTTACACTGCATTTTACAAATCGATCAATCAGTCACCCAAGTACAAACAAGAACTCCAAGAACCCCGCCCAATTTCGCGCTCTTGCTTCTCTATACTCGTCTTGTGAACCTTACGTTTTCTGCTTTCGTCACGGTCGACCCATAATTGATTGGACCGACATCAACGCGACCCGAGAACTGACCTGAACCCTGCTCCTTAACGATCACGGACTCAATTTGTAATTTAGCTACTGTATGATGCTTGCTCGGTTAGTTTTATGGAATTTGAAATGGGTTTTGGCTTTTAGCTCCGTTTGTGAGGGGTTTTCTGTTGTTTTATTGATGAGTCTCTGTTTCAGAGGTTCGTGTTTTTGGTATTTTGAGGGTGGTTTTATTGCTAATGAGTTTGAAAATGGTAAATCATACTATCAGTGGTACTGACAATTTTTTGAAATGGCACCATGTTTGAATGGTGGTTTGGTTACTTCAGTGGGTGTTTATCATACAATGGAACCCATTGGTTATGTTCATCGAATGGATTATTAATCCCCTAAAAGTTTAGTCATTGTTATTAATAAGGACAATGTAGCAAGAACATTATAAACTTTATGGAGACCTAACAGAAACATTAGCTAAACTAAGCCAACGGGTTGAACCTTATCAATTCTGCAAAATAGGAGTCTTCTATTTCCTTGATTTTCTCCAATGTCAATTGGTGCTTAAAGTTTTACAGACATTTGCTATGTAGTTCAGCTCATGAGAGTTGCTTTTATCTCGTGGGATCGTTTCTACAACCTAAACACTGCATGAACTGTTGACATGTGGGAATATGAAACTTTGGACATTGTAATATTCGGTTTGAAAGAGCCCTCTTTTTTGTGTCCCCAAGTTTTGAGCTGTGATGAAACTTGGCTATTAGTACTGAAATTTTGCCTAAAGGTTGTTTTATTTATGAGGTTTATGACACGGAAGATTTGTGTTTGTGATTATTTTAATATGAAATGTATCTTCTGGGTGGATTCCTGATGGGCAACTCTGCCCCATGGTGCCTAACAGATCGAACTACATTTATTGGATTGAAGATTTTCTATCCCCTGACATTTTTCACAAAACTTCTAGCAGTGGTGATAAAGTGAGGGGCTTTGATATAGGGAATGGAGCAAACTGCATTTATCTGCTTCTCGGTGCTTCTCTTCTTGGCTGGAGAGTTTTGTTGGGTTAGGTAGCATTTCGTGTCATTGTGTTATATCTAATGGGAATTTCCCAATTTTTTTTTTTATCTCTTGCAAAAGTCGATTGTATTTTGATGCGGTTGAACTTGGCTGCAGATATGACTGATGTGGCACGGGAGTGGGCAGAGAAAAATGTGGAAAGTAATCCAC
The DNA here is from genome assembly GCA_032402905.1 of Khaya senegalensis. Taxonomy (NCBI): domain Eukaryota; kingdom Viridiplantae; phylum Streptophyta; class Magnoliopsida; order Sapindales; family Meliaceae; genus Khaya; species Khaya senegalensis. Next base: position 6,669,382 of record CP135546.1, on the reverse strand, counting down.
ATATTTCAGAACTAATCGAGATTAAGAAGGTTGAAGTTGTGAAAATACCCTCTCTATTGGAGAATCTCAAAATGGTAAATCAGCACAGGATGAAAGTAATACGGGCATCAGGGGTCATGTGGATGAGGAGGCAAAACCTTGGTCCTCATCTTCATTCAATCTGCCTACCGGTGCAAGCAGGAGTTATCATGGGTCACGTATACCTCTTGTAGTTGTCAGGGATGGGGAGAAGTTTGAGTTCTGCCTGTGCAATCCTCCATTTTTTGAGACCATGGAGGAAGCAGGACTGAATCCAAAACCAGCTTGTGGTGGAACTCCTACGGAGATGGTTTGTCCTGGTGGAGAAAGGGCTTTTATCACTCATAGTATTGAAGATAGTGCTGCACTGAAGCAAGCTTTAGGTATTCTTTCTCCCTACCCATCCTGCTCTATGCATCTCTTACACAACATATTTCCTTTGATTGAAATTCAACTTTTACATGTCATACCTTTTTAGGATGTATACTTCGATGATTGGGTGAAAATCAAACCTTAAGGTTTTAATATCAAAGCTTCGTGAAGTTGGAGTTACCATAGTAAAATCAACGGGAAGATAATATGACCTCAAGCGGCCAGGAAGATAAGCTTTTAGGTTGTATACTCCTTTGTAGATTGTGTCATTATACATCGTTGTTATTTTCAGGAATTGTTAATTGGGTGTGTGGCACTTTGTGATTATCGACACTCCTTCTGATACCCATCGCAAGATTAAAAGAAAAAAAGGTCAAAAAACAGAGTAGACTGTGACAGAGATTGGTTAGTGTCACATATCTTTCAGTTCTCTGTGTTGCTGTTTTAATCTTTGTCCTGCAACCATTTACGGTTCATGTGAATTTGTTGTGGTTTTGCCGACATTTTTTTGGTGTTTACAGCTTCTTAAAGTGTCAAAATAACTGAAAATCAGTTAACTAATTACTATGAAAGAGCATCACTAAATACCAAGGAAAAGTGGACAGATACCAAACATCTAACTGCTGTTCTTTCTTTAAGATGATTTTGAGCTAAAGTTCCTGCAACATTCCCATGGAATAAAGAATTTTCTGGGGAAAGAGAATCAAACATACTGGTGGCTGACTCTGTTGGTCCTCTTATTTGCAGACGGGGACGGTGTATAATCCAACATAGAACAAGCACATCAATTTTTATAACCTGCTTGATATGCCTAATACAATTTACATAGAGGAATCTCGTAAAAGAAACCAAGTTGATGCACAACACAAATCATCTCCCCTTAGCACTAAAACAAACAAGTGAACAATCGACTCACTGTCAATAGTATGACGCAGAAACTGGAAAGATATGTGAAATAAGAACGAGGAGAACACAACAGAAACTGTAGAGATTTCTCAAGCTTTCCCTTCGATCCTCGCATATGTAAGCCCAACACATGCATCGACAAAATCTTCGTCTATGAAATCTGTAGAGAAGATCTGCAACCGATCAGCATATCCTTTAGCGAAGCATTGATTTATAAACAGCCTAGCATATCCATGAATCCGGCCTGTTACAGGTTTAACACACAATACTGGGTTATCTGTCTTTGGCGTAACAGTGTTCTCGACCCTGTAAAAGAATTTTCTCGACGAAACTGGTGGTTGCTGACTCAAATGCTTCATATTGCTGTCGAATTTTGTCGAGGGCAAATCTGTGTCGATCCAATTATCTTTCAAATGCCCTGAGCTCCACAAGGGTCCTCCTGCCTTTGGCTGTGGTGATTTCCTTGGCTTCCATACGCAAATTATTCTCTTTGGCAACAATTCTGCTATGGATTTACTAAAGACATGATCATCCTGGTGAATCAGAAACTCTCCCAGTTGCTCTTCCAAGTACTTGTCAAACTCGGGAGGATCTTCATGGCCGAATTCCGTGCGGATTTCCAGGATTATAATCTCTGACTCCGTCTCCGACAAAAACTTCTTGATGTCCTTGATCACAACATCAACGCTGTATGTCAGCAGGATCCCATGACAAACTCGACGATTCTCCTGAATCCGAATATCAAGAAGCCTAGTACCTTTCACAAGCTGCTGATAGATAGACAAGTTTTGGCACTGCGCAAAAGGGCGAGATATGAACGGAATTCCAATCTTGTTGGTAGCAGAATCATGAGTTCCAGGCCACACAATCTGGTTTATACGAACCTTCTCAGGATTCAACCTAGCCATCCAATTCTTCCTGTCCTCAGGGCGGTAATCACAACCGGGGAAATCAACCCCGCAGTTTACACAGAGATCACTCAGAATCTTCTTCTCCGTTGACACAGCTTTACGCTTCACCTTCAGCTTAGAAGCCTGAGCACCCATGTTTTCACAGAAAGATTAATTTCTTCCTGGAAATGCAACAGGCTGTGCTGAACGGAAGCGATTGGTTAGGTAGATAGCATTAAACAATGATACATTATTCAATTAATCTTCTTGTAAATTATTATCAATCATACTTGATGAGTTGGTGAAATGAGAAAACGATGATGTGAAAGTCCAAAATTGTCTTTTGCTTTTTGTGGGCCGTCTTGGCTGCATTATTGCTGGAGAGTTTCCATCGAGTTTAATGTCTGATTGGTCCACTTAGTTTGTATGGCTGTCTTCGCTTCTCTGGATAAAGAAAGTCCCACCTGCACTGGCTTTATCCAATCAAAACAATCCAAGTCTTGAGTGATCGGGTGCAACCACCTCATCTTGCAAACCAAAAGCAGTAGGCCATCAATATGATGAATGATTAATTAACCATAATCAGCGGCGAAAAAGTGATTAGTAAGAAAAAAGGCTCTTGGATTGTAAAGTAACAAAAGATCTGAGCCAACTTTATGAATGAAAAAGAAGGACTAGGACCATCCTGTCAAATTTATTCCATTTAGATTCTGTAGAACACCATTTCTCATAGTTGACCTCATGGATTACATTAACACAATCTGCCCCCTCTGCCATTATTCTTGTCTAATTGTTTATAATTTGACTAGATGGGCTGGGCTGGGCTGGGCTGGACTGGACTGCATGTTCATACCAAACAGACCTCTTGTATTTGCTTTGCAAGCACTGAAGGATTGATTCAGGAACCCAAACAGGGTCCAGATTGTGTTGGGCCATGCTTAGGCCTGCAGAAACCTGACAGAGTAAACCATACCATGCATGTTGATCGATTGAAGGAGCAAGAGTTTTTATATTTATTTATTTCACACAATATTTCACTCTGTCAATCTCTGTATGCCCTTCATTTCTTTATTGCAACATTTGTCACATTCTATGGATAATTTTATTAATGGGTTTTAAAGTTTGACTTGAATACAAACATTTGTGATGTTTAAATAGACTTATTATATAATTTGTCCTAATTTATTGATATTTTATCAAAGATGGATGAATTTATTGTATCACAAATTGAGAATTATTATAATATGCAAGCAGTCATGTGTCATTAAATTTTAACAAATGACTAATATAATTATCAATTAACTTTCAATTAGTATTATTTTTAATAAGATTTACTCGAGACTTTAAGATCATTCAATAAAATTATATTTTGTATTTTATTTTTTTCTCATATTATAATCATAATTAAAATTAGTCAATTTTAAAATAAACATATATGTAACAAGATTTGATTAGACAGATATATGAATGATGAGGTATATCTATTTTAGCTAAATTTTTTATTTTTATTTATATATTATTTACTATTATTATCCACGTTAATTTAACAATAAAAATTTGTATAAAGATTTATATATATAGTATCATCGATGTAGAATTTGTCTACTATACATATTTGTATTATTATATTTTAAAATTTTTATTACTATCAATTTAAAATATTTTTTATAAGTTAACAGTAACAAAATTTTTCGAATGTACAGATACATACATTTACTATAACCTGACCCATCCATACATTATACAATACAGCAATGTTGCCCTAATGACTTGAAATTAATAAAGTAGAGAGAAGAACAATTCCACCCATTCCAGCTATTTGCTAAAGGTTTAGACGTGGGGATCATCAGAAAACAAAAAATAAATAAAAAGAAGAAAGAAAACAAAATCGTTGGGATCTACATGATCAACGGACATTAACAACACTTTACAGCTTGCAATCTGCATTAAAATAACTCGAATTTCTGAAGAACTTCGTACTGTTTTGGCAATTAATTAATCAAATACACAGTACGGAAACCCCAACAACGATCCTTGCATAATTTTATATTTGAAACCTAGTGTGAACTCAAAGAAAAAGTATGCCCATTTCACATAATGCATCCTGAAATGTATATAATCAATAATACCCATCTGTTAAAGGGTCTACTTCATTATCTTCCAACTTACATAATATTTATATTTGGTCCATTTCTTTGCAATTATATAAGCATATTATCGATTCAATTGTTGCCTACTGTTGTTGGTATAATGATTCCAAGAGATCGATGCTTTAAATTTATTATTTTAATGGTACATTTTGAGATGCCTTAATATATATAATCCGAAATTACATTACTCAATTTATCTATGTTCTATTAACTACATTCAAGAAGCCATTCTTCAAAGGCACTCAAATGTTTGTTTATAGCAAATCGGAATGTAAAGAATTAAGTTTGGCTCTATATATATTTTAATTTTTATATTAATTATTTTAATTTTTATTTTATATTTCAATATTTTTATATTTTTATATTTTAAATTTTTTATTAGAAGACATAAAATACATAAAATGTATTTTCGCCAAAAATTTGACAAGTTAAGACAAATAGAAAATGCATAACAAAGAGGATAGAGTTAAAATAAAGTCTATGCATTCACCCTACAAATAAAGTCTATGTATTCCCCCTATAATATATATATAACTTCATTGGAACGTACAACCATTCATGTCAAGTGATTGTATTGAATATTATTGTTTGGGATTATGAGATAATGTAAATTATTAAGTGGGCATGCAGATGCAGTACTGGCAGTCCCTTTCTTCTGTAACTTGGTTAATATATATTATCTATAATAGGTAGATGATTGACAATTGGGAAATGGCCATGCTCTTTCTTAGAGGAAGAAAGAGTTTATATTAACATTAATTTGATCCCCAATCCTTATCGGTTTGTAATCCTGGGATTGCATCGGTAAATTCAACTAAGTCAAGATTCTTCACGTGGGCATCTGCCAATCAAATGCTGAGCTTCTTGTACCCTGATACATTTTTCTTTTATTTATTTTACCAATTTCTTATATAGAAACTAGGGTTTTATGCTATGTTTAATCAAACCCTAATTTATAAAACAAAGCCAGCCCCATACCGCCCCTTATATCTTCATGTGGTTTTGATCATAGAATTGATCTTGATATTATGAACCAGTACTGCAGTTATATAAGGTATGCACCTATATAAGATTGCTTGCCTCACAAAGGATTGAGAATTTTCAAGATTGTAAATATTATTAATTAAAATAATTAATATGAAAATTAAAAAAATTGAATATATCATACTTTTAATGTATTCTATCCAAACCTATGAATCACCCGTGTATCTAAATCATCTTTTCATGTCTCCCAGTTATTACAGGACCTGGAAGTGCATGCCTACCAAAACTCTCTTATACACATCACTTCAGTTCACACTGAGGAGCTAGCTTGCCTGTCGTGCTCGGAAAGGGAATTGGGGTGGATTAATTAATGCACCGTAGCATTTTCCAGAGGCAGAATTATCATTTTTGCAATGTTCTGCAACACAAAGTACCATTTATTTGAGTCCCCCGAGTGCACCCTGCTTGTAAAGAGAGTAGATTTTCTGAGTTAGGTTTCAGTTAAATCTTGCGGACACATTACATGTGAAGGGATTTAAATCCGGACCAAGTTTACTCAGACAAGCAGGTATGGCATTGTCCACAAATATTTCATCGCGTATTAACAGGGCAAAGCGAACACGTTCTTTGACACGCATTGGTCTGAGCAGGTTTGGCATGTAAAAAATTTTGCAGCAAGGAACAAGTTCCAACTTCCATAGATCCACTGATTTCCTTCAGAATGCCCCGTCGACAACGAACTATGATTGATTGATGGGCTACCACCCATAAACAAGCACAGGTACATATCCTTGACCTAGCTTAATAATTAGGTGTCTTCTGGATTTAATTAATACTTATTCCACAGCTTTAGAGCTCACTTCCTTATCCCTTTGCTGATACAGCACATAAACTTAGAATATTTTGGCTATCTACCAGCTTTAAACTGAATCGAATTTGTCTAACCAAAAGTATCTACCACTAAATATCTTTATAAACAAAGAGTAAAAAGTAACTAAAGTGTATTGCATCTTAAGATATTGAAATATAAATACATATATAAAAATCAAAACTAGTATTTGATGAGATGAGTTTTATTATCATACATTATATGTAGAATATATCTGATTTTTTTAATTTTTATGTTAATTATTTTAAATTTTATATTTATATTTTAATTTTTATGTTTTTTATTCTAAATTTTTTATTATATGTTTTAAGTTTTATCTTAATCAAGTTCTTGATGACGTTGATGTTATTCTTTTGATTGAGTATTTGTCAATAAATTAATACTTAGTAAATATAGTATAAAACAAATTAAGATTTGTTTTTTGATCAATCAAAACTTATTCGATCCTTAAAAGAATTCTTTAACACACACATGCATGCAGAATATGCTCTGCTCTCTAAGGGTTAAACCAGCTGCTAAAATATTGTCCACTTGTATGTAAATAAATGACAAGTTGGCACTCTTTTTTCAAATAAAAAGTAAAGAAACGAAATGGGTTTGTGATTTCTATGTTGGTATAACCAGTAAAGTTGATACAATCTCTACTTTAATTGTTTTCTTTTTTTGCTTGGAATTTTAGACGGGGTGGTTGATTGACAGTTGCAATTTCCAACCAACCAAACAGCCAGAAAGAAAAAGAAACAAGAATCAGTCTTTCCTTTTTACATTATGGTTGCGTGCGTATGCCAGAATTTCCTGTTTTAGAAACCTTAATTGAATCAAAGATAGGCAAAACAAGACAGTCAGGTTCAGTTTTGTCTTCCATTCATCGTTTTCCTTGTTGCAGCCACCGTCGGCAGATCCACCACCAAATTGCCCACTTCAAAATACCAGTCTTATTCTATTTTCTTATTGGATTTGGTAATTAAAATATCGTATTTGTTAAGTACTAATATGATAGATATTAGGGATAAAATCAGAATAGCATCTCTTATCAAATTGTTTATGGTAATGCCTCGCCCACAAGCAACTAGGGACAAGCCAATCCTGGAGCCTTCTACTCAGATCTAACCTTTGACTGCCCAACAAATGCATAAATAATGTGATTTAAAGAAAACAAAATAAAGAAAATAATACTTGCATACATGCTGTGCATTTAGCAAAACATCTGTTGAAATGGTATTAACTATAGATTTTGGTTCTGCAAATTAAACCAATGGTAGATTGTAGGGTCTATACGAGTTTTTAAAATGTATTTCTATTAAATTTAATATTGAATAAAAAAAATAAAATTTTTTCATATTTTTTTTATTTTTAATAAGATGATAACATGTAATATAATTAATAATAAATGATTGAAATTTATTAATAAAATTTATAAATTAATTTTATATTTTATAATATAAATTTAAAAGTTCAAGATATAATTTAAATTGTTCATTATTAATTGTATTACGTATTAATATTTATTTAAATAAAAAAAGATTAAAAAAATTATTAATTCAAAAGATAAATAATAGTACATAAAAATTTTAATTTTGAATTAAATTTTGAGAGTCTCCATCAATTGCCTATCAATATTACCACTATTAAATGGTGTTTATTAATTAAGGACTTAATGTTTGATGTAAGGTATATGATGTCACTAATTATAATTAAACGTTTCTTCTGTTAAACTAATAGAGTCGTGAAGGAGTAGCATTGTATATAACTTTCCATTAATGATAAACATGTTTAATTAATAAAGTCAGATGGATGGATGAATGAGTGCCAATAGTCCAAGATTTGGAAATGTTTTAAAAAAAATAAACCCAATTATATTTTATAATTAACCAAAATTATAATTGTGAACTCTTAATAAACAAAGTCAAACATAACTAGTAAGCTTGCATCATTTCAAATGTATAAATTGTCAATGAAATTTAAGAGTACAACATACCATGATCTTATGAGAATAATTTTATAAATACTTATGCATTTTAAAATTATCTCTAATTTTAATGTAGAAAGATTCAAATTCTAAATTTTTATGATACATTCTTATTCATAGGAGGGTTATCATTTTAACATAAATAACAAGATTGAGTATAGAATCATTAGAAATGTGGATTATGTTAATAGTTAGATAATGATTTGGTTTGATTTACATTCAAACAAGAAGGAAAAGAGGAAAAAGTGAGGCATAATTCATTCTATTAGGCAAGAAAAAGGGTCAAACCTTAATGTAAATGTAAATTTCGTTGTCCTTTTTTGTGTCAATGAGTGGATAACTTAATTTGGGTAATTTTAACTTGTTTGTATTTTAATCATAATTATATAGATTTTTTTAAAAATAATAATAATAAAGCTGACGTGGCAATCTTACAAGAGTTGCCACATAGAGTAAATACATTTGTCAATTGTAGAAAGGGTTTTAGGACATTAAAACCCGGCCCTCGGTTTTGCTAGTAACACGTGTCAGTCATATCGACTGCCGTTAATTCCACTATTTCCACGCTCACCCCACGAATCTGGAGCGCTCTGAGACTCCTAGGAAACCCTTCCCCCATACTCGCTCAAGCAAACTTCTAAACTCGCGCTCTCTGGCTTCCACCTGTCCACAGCAATCTCTTGTACTCCTCACTCACTCAGGGAGTCAACGCACGATTGTTTTATTCAACCAGACAAATGTCGTCACCCTAAAGCGAGTACAAGAATTTTTTAGATCCGCGAGTGGAGAAATTGAAAACCGCTAAGCTGTTTTGGGTTCACAGAACCGCTCCAGGTTTCCCAGTATGTCTTAAAAACCACGTTCAGAAAATTTCCATAATCGACAGCTCTCCAAAAGCATCGATTAGCCTTTTTGGTTATTCTTCTTCTTCTTGTTCGTAGTCAAGGTCAGAACAAGTAAGTTCTGTTGTTTCTTCTTTCTAGTTTCCCAATTTGTTGGTTTCTATTTTGTATGTGTTCTTGCAAATGCTCTTTCAAATCTCCATGTTTGATCTCTATCTGTGGGGATTCATTCTTCGTCTGTTGTTTGCTTCAACAATGCTACTGTATGCTGTGTTATTAATCTATCCAGCTCGTTTGATCTTCGGATTATTGTTCTATTTGTGAGCTAATTATGTGATGATTCTTCATCTTATTTCGTGTGATCCTCTTCTTCTGAGCTCTGATTTGCTGGTTGAAGAACAACAGGAGGGCCGCCGTAACCCTAGACGAGATGGGTAGGGGGAAAATTGTGATCCGGAGGATTGACAATTCGACGAGCAGACAAGTGACTTTCTCGAAGAGAAGAAGTGGGTTGCTGAAGAAGGCAAGGGAGCTTTCGATACTTTGCGACGCAGAAGTGGGACTGATTATATTCTCCAGCACTGGCAAGCTTTATGAATATGCAAGCACAAGGTTCGATCATCTATCTGTACTTCTTCATGCTCAAAGTAATTAATATTGCATATTATTGATCCATTTTTTTTTTGTCTATTTATTCCCTCTTGGATTTTATATATAGTTTGTGTGCATATCTAGATTCATTTGCTAGCCAACTCTATGCTTTATATCGCCTCTCTCTTGCGATGTCCTTCCATGGAAGTATAGTAGTTCAGCGAATGATCTTCTAATGGGATATTGCCAATGCATAGGATTCAAGCCAGTGTTTGTGTTGCATTGAGTTTCTATAAAATATAGCAGCCACCTTTGGATTGTAAGAAAGTTTGCTTTTCTTTACTTCAAAATAGAGGATTGAAGTATGAAAGCTGTGGATGGATTAGCGAAAAGCATCTTGTATTTTACAGTAAGGTATATATTCTTACGTGAGATGTAGAAATGGCTTAAGACTGGTTACGTCTTTAGTCCATTTGTAAAGGAGGTGAAAAGCTTTGTTAATTTGTACCGTTTCTCTTGGTAAGTAATGTTCGTATTTAGACTGCCGAGGCATCAAGAATGAGTGAGCACAAAACGGAGAGTTGATTGAAGATAATCTGTATTGCAAAAATGTCTTGAAAGCTTAATCGAGTTATTTCAAGGGCTTTGTAAAGGGTCTTTTATTTTACCTTTTTTTCTTGAGGAAATCTTCAACCGGGAGTCTATAGAGAAAAGAAAAATTTTGAACATGGTACTTCCCACGACTTTCCCAGGAGGAGATTCAATAAACAATGCACATTGCACACAGCTTTGGTGACAGAAAGCTCCATGCTTTTCCATTCATCAAGATTGAGGTAAACGTGGATGCATAGTTCTGTAGTTTTGTCAGATGAAACTTGTACTAAAAGCTTAAATCAATCTTCTGCACCAGGAAGCCATTATAATAACACGCTAATAATTCGGAAAAATACTCGGCAGTTTATGACATTGAAACATTAACTTATCATACTCTTCTTACAAGTCCTGGATCTGTTATTACAAATCCAAGTATGTAGTTGAATAAGTTGCTATCTTATTATTATCACAGTCGTATTCATGTCAGTTTGGTAAGTAAAATTTGCATGACTTAAGGCCTGAAAAAAGAGTATAGCCTAAGCTGGAAGGGAAAATATCGTACATACAAACATGTGAACAAATACATATGTGCAAACTTTACCCTCTGTTAGGGTTCTTGTTTGTTGGATTTTTTAAGTTCCTAATTAATTGGAAAGCACTAAATTAGATCAATGATATACATTATTGAATATATGTATGAGTGTGTGCGTATGTATATAGGGAAGAATATCTAGAATTTCTTAATTTTATACAATTTTTAAATTAAATTATTACTAATTAAGTCAATATACTTTTAATAATTGAGATTGTATTTCACGCACACTATGTATATATGTATGTTTGTTTGTTGCTATCAATCATTTTTCTTTTTCTTTTGATGTCTTGCAGTTTTTCTTCTTCTTTTTCTTTAAAATTTTGTAGATTCCCAGCAGAAAATATAATTTTCTCTCTTGATATGTTAGTATTTTTCAATAAACACTAAAGCTTGTTCTTACAAAGATGCTATATATTTAGGCTACAATCCCAGCCCTAATTTAAATATTCCACCGGTTAAGAGGTCGAGTAATTGCAGCTACCATTGACCTTGAAGAAAACTTGCACCATTAGGATTTAGGAATTACGTCTGCCAATGTTTGTCATTTGTTCAGTACATTTCAGATGGGAATTGTTTTAAACTTTCATGTTGACCTTAACATACCTTTCTCTAGGAACTTATCGAAAGAAAGCAAATTTGCTGCAGCAAGGGTTAATTCGAATCATGGGTCCATCTTGTTGTACCGCAATAACGAATCATGTGATCGATTTGCCCCTGCATGGATTAGGACATAGACTTTAGCCAGCCCTTATTTGTGTTCTACATGATTTACATGGTTACTATTTAATGCATTGGGTTTGTGATTCTGATAGCATCTTCCTGCTTACTCACGAAGTAAATACCTGTGTGTCATGACAATTATATTTTGGCATGCAGCATGACTGCTGTTATTGAACGCTACAACAATCTAAAACAAGAACATAATCAGCTGCTGAACCCTGCTGCAGAAATCAAGGTAAGTTTCCTTGAGCCGATCTAATTTCCTGTAATATCTTTTCTGCATGTATGTATGCAAGTAAGGGGTTTGCTTGTTCATTAATTGCTTTCTATGTTAAACGGCAACTTTTCTAGGGTTAGTCAAATCTGTTGCATTGTCATTTCCCCAAAATTTACTGTTCTAGACAGTATAAAATCGTATTGATTACATTGAAACATATCAGTTAAACATAATCATGAATCATGATATGTGTTCCTCTTTATGATCCATGAAGCTAGGTTTTCGATTCATTGAGAAAGGTTTTAGTGAATAGGATGCCATATGACGATTTTCTTTTTGTGATAGAAGAGATTTTTTGACACGCTCAAAAAAACAGATACCTCAAAAACAACAATATTAGGCATGCAAAATTATCTACAATACATTTTATATATTTTACATTCAAAGTTTTTAATTTTTATACTAACCATTTTAAATTTTTTGTTTATATTTAATTTTATATATACATATATTTTAAAATTTTCGTAAATTATTTTAAATTCTATATTAAAAAATATAAGCTACATGAAATATATATTAGCAATTTTTTAACAAGCATATCTAATTGGTGATAAATTTGATGCATAAGAAAAAAAAAAAAAAAAACCTTGAGCTACTAATTCTTTTATTTTATAATAACAACTAACATTAAAATGCTAGTTTATAATACAAAGCAATTTATAGACAATTAAGGTCACAGTAAATGTTGTCAAAATCTGAAAATACCAGATTGACAACCAAATATGAGGTTTCTACCAAAACTTTTCCTGGTGTAGCTCTAGGGTAGTTGCAAAACACGAAAACACTCTTAGTTCATCGTAGAAAACATAAATTTCAGTCATTAATTTAGTTGGATTTAGGAACGTGCATGTTTAGATATGTTTTGAAACTTTTACAGCAGATGAAACATGCACTATTTATCACCTTACGTTATCTTCTAATGCATTTAGATATGTTTTGAAACTTTTACAGTAGATGAAACATGCACTATTTATCACCTTATGTTATCTTCTAATGCATTGAATAGTCGAAACCAGAAACGGAAAGAGCTTGGAGCTACCTACCCATGCTAGTAATAGTCTAAGTTTTGGTTAGGTGTTAAGGTGTGATGACTTTTAAATCACAACTGTTGTAAGATAAAAATATGAAGTATTAAATTTTAGTGAGAAAATGGAATGAAGTTAGTGTTACGAAATGTCTTTTAAGCTTTGTTTGCAAGAATAAGCTAAAATACTAATATGAAGTGCCTTTGTTGAGTCTATGGTAACTTTCAGTTACATTCCCTTCAAGCTAGTAGTATGGAGTCCTATCAGTGATAATTATGCCTACTAGGAATATGGGCTGGAGATACGTGACTGAAGCTACAACGATTCTCTACTGCTAAGAAAGATGACTGTGTAGTAGTATTGTTCTTGACTTGGGAGAGTGAACAACTAATTCAGCCATGATCACTTGGACTAATGACTCTATCTGAGAAGTCTATGAATTTTCTCTTGGTTAAAGAAATGTCTGAGAAGTCTAGATGTTAAGTATGGCCGAGAGGGTGAGCGATCAGCGGTTGTTAAAAGTGGGTATTTACAAGAAGATGCAGGAACCCTCTTACTAAGCAAGAAAGTTTTGGATTATTTCTTTATCCAAGTTATGCATGCAATCGATTCTTTGCTAAGAGACGGAACCTAGTTTGGGTTCCAGGCAACTATGGATAACGGGAAAATAGTACGTAGGACTTCGATCTACTCGAGTGCTCCGACTGTGAGTTGGTGAGTACCGAGTCTTTGGTATCGAGTAGCTTCACACAAAAACTAAGGGAGTGAGCTCCAATAAGTTGTATAATACTGCAGTTTTAGATTATCCTCAGAGGTAACGTAAATGGAAAAACTTCAGGGCTCCATTGTTCAAGAATGGAGATCTCCTGAAAGCATAGACGAGATTAGAGATGAAAAGGGCGCTAGTATTAGCAGAAGATCATTGATCATAGTCTCACAACACAACTGAGTATTCCACCCAAGGATTTCTTCCTAACTCGAGGACTCTGCAAAGTAACAACGAAATTCTCCTCTACTCTGTACCGCCCCGAAGCCAGAACTGTGCGACCAACCTGGTTGCGATGTCATTGATCAGAGCTTTGGATCTCCCTTGTAGACTTCCTTACGTTAGCTTTGTAGAGAATAAGTAATTAGCTACAGAAATTGGTTCAACTCTTTGATAATCAGCGTGCTCTCTTTTTATCGTCTACTACTAATTTCTCACGCTTCTTCTACGTTATCCACCATGCATGCGTTATGCATGCGTTGTTGGGAACAATACGTCATCAACCCGATGGCCGAGCGTTAGATATATTATTAATTTCTTCCCACTTGGCTCCTCCTCCTGTTAATTTTATTGACAGCTAAACTCTCACTGATAATATACAACCGTTCGTACTAGATCATTATCCTAACAAATTGAATATGATGGTACTTTGGAAAAGAGAGTTTAAAACACACATGCTGATTTGCCCTTTCTCAGTTGCGTTGGCATAATTGTAGCTGACTCTAGTTCTTAGTAGCTTATAGGCATGGGTTTCCATCGCATGATCAACGGTCAATACACTTGGAAAGTTCAAAGAAACGTAGGTTGTTAACAACTGAAATTGGGTCACTGACAACAGCATGTTTTCCTTTGATTTCATGTTAGTATAGGAATCAAATCCTGTGACCCGTCCGCATATAATAGTCATAGTAAGAATTTCTGCCTTACCTTTCTCTTCCAATACATACAGTTTCAGAGGTCAGTTGTGTACAGAAAATTGGCTGACATGTAGCTCTTTTTGCTTAGAGCAGTCAAACATGCAGAAACTAAGACTTCTCACAACTTCTCTAACCAAAGAAACTTAAAAAATCTAAGCAATAAACCATATCCGATTCACTTTTGTCAACAAAATTCATGATACTCAAATCTATTTCAATGCATTCTTTTCTATCAGAACAAAAATGTCTGCGCCATGCAACACAACTGCCATGATCATATGAATAGTCGACCCCTTGAGGGAAATAGAGCAAAAGTTCGTTAGAAAGATGCAGTTCTTGCATACATCAAAATTTAATTGTTAAATATATTGCTCAGAACAAAAGACATCAGAACACATACGCCAAGCCAAGAATACAATAAAATTCCAGGCCATCTGTTGAGTACTTGTCACAAAAGTCATAAGACCACCCACCAATTATTGCACAAGGGGGTTCTTCCATGCAACATGCTAAAGGAATCTTGAGCTTTCTTGAGCAAACCGTTTCCTCCAGATGAACAACTGAGCACAGGATATCTGCAAAGGCCATAGGTATTACATTCATAGCATAGCTTACAAAAATTAATAGCCTTTGCAAAGTCATGTTAGACAATTTAAATGCAGTCCTGAATATGTGGCAATTTTAGTCATCAATTAGAACCTCCCACCAAAAATAAATAAAGTCCACTCATAATTGTTTTTGACTCCATGCTGCAGGTTCTCTCAGTTGGTCCATTGCAACTACTCTACCAGCTACTCACAATTAGCCCTTGGTCCTAGCCCTATGAATAGACATCTAAATCAGCCATCAATTACGTCACCTACGTCAATATGTAACAACTTGAATCATTATTACTTACCCTGCTTCTAAATACAAATTCATGTGCCACTTTCATTGCCGACAAGGACTCTAGAAGACCAGAACAATTTGTCAAGCTCAATTGGAAAATTATGAGGTAAAAAATCCAATCAATTGGTTCAGACATACCAAGTTTTCTATTTCCTATTTAACATGGTTTATGATCAATTTTCATCAATCTTATAAAAAATCCAGTGACAATCTTCACCTCAGTATGTGAGGTACTATGTGAATCATTAGAATAATACAAGGTAAATAGTGACTCATGTCAATGTTTTCTTTCTAAGCATGAAGTATTATAGAAAACTTATATTGATAAACTAGTAGCTACATCTTCACTCACATAGAATTATTAGTGCTCGTCCAACAACCCACATATTAGTCTGAGACCAAGTTTCTACAATACTCATAATATAGTTAATGTTGCATCACATCAAGGATCTACCAACATTAGTGTACTACTCTTCTCTCTCTACCTTTTTACCAAACTCTGTGAGGGTGAAAAGCATGGAGAGTTGGTTAAGGAAGCAAAAGCACATATAAAGCATGAAGGGCTGACCGAATGGTCAGACTCGTGATTTGCACCCACAAGGTTCGCGGTTCAATTTCCATCATCGTTGCCTACATGGTCAAAACCATAGCTTCCTATTTCCCAACGACTGTAGGGTTTGACAAGGGCCCTAGTTTTGAACTTGGATTCACAGGGGGGTTTGGAGGATTTATGGGTTATCAACCAAAAAAAAACAAAAACAGAAGAGGAATATATTGCATATACCTTCATGAACAAGGCAACTGACTACATAAAGGAAGAAACATATGGTATTGAAATGATAACAGTAGAAATGGAGATATAAAAAGTGAGAGTCAATCTCTATGTTATTAGTATGTTTATGGTCAAGGAACCATGCACTGTATAAAACTAGCCTTGTTACCCTATTAAATAGGAGTACGTGTAACAAAAGAAAGAGAAACCTAGACTAAAAAGAAACCATCTCCATTGCACTAACTCTATCGTGACAACAACAATTTTACGAGTAAGAAAGAGAAACCTAGACTAACAAGAAACCATTTCCATTGCACCAAATCAATCATGACAACAACAATTTTAGCTCGACACTTGTTCTAAGTGATGAAGCTAGCAAGAATTGCTTGCTTCATGCTTCTTTGACTTAATCTTGGATTGATGATTTATGGCATCATTTGTGTCAATGGTATGAAAAAAGACCCATAGCTACAAAGAAATAGAAAATTAAACAAATTTCTACTACAACATGTTTAAAATACTTTTAAAGATAATGATATACAATTCAATGCATGATTGCAGATGAAGAAGCAAACTAACCTACACAATGGAATCAGACAAAGTAGTAATAAGAAAAGACAAATCACTATCAACAAAAATCAATACAAAGTAAGATAAAACAAAAAGGCCCCTCAATTCCTTTCTTGTGAGTGTATTTTGTAGGTGGGATACTTAAAGCATTAGATACAACATTACACATGTCAATACATGCAACGCATAGTATCCAATGACTTGCAGCTACAACTATTAGGACACCTAACCCCATTTGCTCCCCTAACATTTGCCTGTCAACTCAATGTTACCTAACAGAGCATTTTTGCCAATACTGTCTTTCTATCCTTACACATTTCAAGGATCCACTAATATTATTAGAAGTATGGTTTATGTTGATTACTATGAGCTTCAAATGCTAAAAAATTTAAGAATTGGCCATTTACATGCCTACATTGAGAAAAAAAAATGGCTATAAGGAATAAGCCACTTAAATAGTTAAAAGGTATTGCAGAGGTTAAAGATCTTCATCTTAACTACTTTTACAAAGCTTAATTGAATACCATCAAAGTTATCTCTAATAAAAATCATGTCACCTACATTCAACAAAAAAGCAAATTATGATTATTGGAATGACAACCTAAACCTAGCAATATTGTCAAAACTCTTCGAACCAACCTTTACTTGTTTAAGACCACGCAATATTTACTAGTGTTTTTGTGTATATCACGTTGAAATTGTGCAAAAACACCACAAAAGAAACTCTAAAAGCTTCTTGCAACAAATACTCTTTCTAAAAAAATTCTTGACATTCATACACTAATCATGATGAGAACTGCATCTAAAGTAATCAATATATGAATATTTATTACTCTTGCAACAGGACCAAAAACCTTTTTATAATCAATCCCATATTCATAAAATCATCAAAAAACAACCGGTGACACCCTACATGCTTACTATGGAATGGACCAATTCCCGTCAGCTAGTTTTATTTTCGACAAAATATTTGTCATTGCTCCCACCATTGCCTCAATTGATCAAGAATGTCCTTCTTAAATAAGTTTAATCAAGATGGTAAAATTTCCATCGCTTTGCTTGAGTAATCTACCTCATCTTTTGCACCCAACATATGGGTCCTATCATTCCCACACAAGATATTAGCATCGAAAAATTAATTTGTAAAGGAGTGCAAGAGAAGGTCTTTTTCCTTATCAAAGGTGCATGCAAATGACAAAGTCTTGTTTTGAATATCATCTAGATAATGATCATCATCATAATGATATCATTCAATCTCGACTAAAGTCAGTTACAATACTAGCACCTTCTTCAAATCCTTCACATATTCATGTCATGTTGACACTAATTATGTTGAACCTAGTTTCTCATAAATTTATTTCATTTTTTAGCTTCTTAAATTCTCTTCCATGTCATATTAGTGTTCTAGTATCTCTTTCTAATTTTAATATTTTCTTTTTTTCCTTGCTAGTTTTGGCAAAGGGAGGCAGCAAACTTGAGGAACCAATTGGAATACTTACAAGAATACCACAGGTAAAACCATGTGCCGCTCAAATTTGTTCCAAATATATTCAAATTTGTTCCAAATATATGCATAGTGCCACCAATTTTTGAGGACCCTAACTAATAGTACCTTTAAAGTTTTGGTATATACACAAATAGATATCAACCAACAAACATAAGTCATAACGAATAATGGAGCCTGTAACAATAACGCAACTAACTTTAGAAAAAAAAAGAATAAATTATAGGAACGTATATGCACATTAAGGATTCATTCATATATATATATATATATATATATATATATAAAATAAGGATAATGTTAGCTTAAGAGTGGATGAATTGAGAAATCTAATGACTCATTATACCATCCTTATTATATAGCACACACACAAGAACAAACACACTCTCTGTGTGCATGCGTGCATGTG
>CP135546.1:6636243-6650445 GCA_032402905.1 Khaya senegalensis | reverse complement strand
AACCTGAGATATAAACTATAAATATTGTCCTAGTGGGTCTTTCTTATATGGTGGCTCTGAACTATAGTTTTGGATCTCAGGTTTATGAAGGAAGAAATGAAGATGCAGCAAACAGTATTTCACAGCCTCAATACACTATCAGCAATGGATATGATTCACCCCCACCGCTTCATCTCCAGTTAAGGCAGCCGCAGCCTCAAAAAAATGAGACACCACCAAAATCAATGCAACTGCGGTAAATTTATTCCACAATACTGTTAAGAAATTATGACGAGTTATGACTAGTAAACATATTTATTAGTTCTATCCTCACAATGTTTGTAACAGACTACAGCTGCAATAGCACAGTGGTGTGACAGCTGCAGATGCATACCAGTAATTATTCCCATCAACAACTGGCTCGCAGTTCAAAAATCAAGCTTGAACACTGAGCTTCTGAGCTTCCACCAGTAGAGAAAACATATTCAGCTTCAGGGTCAACAGATTTGGTGTGAAATATTTTATGAAACAAACTCTATATTATTGTAGAACAATATCCCAAACCAGCTATGTAGGTAAAGTTATGCAATAATGGGAAAGCATGTGTCAGGTCTCACTCTAATTGTAATAAGAGGTGTGGTTACAATCGAATGGAATTTCTACTATTATTTTACTACCCATATATGTTTCATGAACGTTAATCAGCATTCCCGAAAAAAGTTTTCAGATTGGTCACTCCTAACATTTCTTGTAACACAAATATTCTTCTATTTGGATAAAAGTTTAAAAGAAGAAAATTTAACACACAACCCAAAAAAGAAAAAAGAAAAAAGAAAAAAACCATTCAACAGTTAACAAAATCCAGTCCAAAATGGAGAAACTTGACGTCTCAAAGTGAGCATCTTGATTTATGATGCTACAAATGTAACATATCTATGGAATAAAACAGATCCAAGCATGCTGTGACACAGGATAGTCACCATTCAGAGACTAACTGCTTACTGCTTTTTTTTTTCTCCTATTAAGAGCACAGATTAGAATTCTTTGGCTTTTTTTTTTTTTTAAAGTGGAATATAAACATCAATAACCAAAAATTATATAAGATAACTATATCTAAATGACAAACAGTAAACTGACATGAGATTTAAGTTATTACCTGACTGCATGCACATGTAAACTTCCATATTATGAATTTCAAGAACAACATGTTTAACATCTAAAATAAGGAAGTTTAAAAGGCAACTCAGCTAGAATTTTCAATAAACTAACACATTACTCCCTCTTACAAGAGGATTCATCATATCATAATCATTTTTGCAAATTATAGCTGAATGCATAGAACTGATACAAGATTAGAAGATATAAATAAAACAAGGTTTTAACAGTGGAAATACAGCTTTAAGGGATTTTATTGATGGCTTAATGGATAGACACCTTCAATATAGTAGACAAAAAATGAAAACGAATGAAGTCGGGAAAAAAGCTTATAAGGAAAGATCTACACAATGATGACTAGCATAAAAAGCATTAAGAACAGATAAAAATATGAATTTCTTGTAATGAAGCAACTCCATATAACAATGAGATGCAAAACTTAAACCAATGAGATAAAAACTTGCTTGCTCGCTTTTACACTTTCTAAATCAGTGCTCATTAAGACAGTTCACCTTCACCATTATGCACTCAGCACTGAACCCTTATATTGCAATAAAATTTGTAAACCTCTTTTTCTAAATTGGCAGAAGTTATGTGTCTCAAACTTAAACAAGGACATCAAACCAAATCACTTAACTACTCCCAAAACCCATAGCATTCAAAATATTTAATTTAGTATTTATTTTTCTCTTTATTAAAATATCTTTATTATATCTTTACCGGGAAAAATAAGGATTTCGCAAGCAAACCAACAAGCTTTCTCGCAAGACAAAATGGTAACTCAAAGCTACAAAAGAAAATATCCATTAGTTCCAAAAAAATTATTTGCTGTTATAATATTTCACACTAAGCAACAAAGAGCACATTTTCCTTGAATTAACATCCATTTTTTGTTTATTCAAATAATCTATTAGTAACCATGATAATTTTTATATTGATATACATAGTGATCTTCTCTTTTAACTTCTGAAGAAGAGAGTATAATTATCACCAACAGTAGCTATAAGAATATGTTTACCTCCTCTATCGAAGACCACACACAAGTCAATNAGATAGAGAGACTGAAGAAAGAATGAGAGAATATGAAGAGTTAGGTTAATGAAAGTTGAGGACTGATGTTTCTAGAATGAGATGGGTGTAACCTAGCAAACATTCGTTTTTGGTATATCTGCATAGAGAGAGAGAGAGAGAGAGAGAGAGTGAAAAAAGAATGAGAGAATATGAAGAGTTAGGTTAATGAAAGTTGAGGACTGAGGTCTCTAGAATGTGATGGGTGTAACCTAGCAAACATTGGTTTTTGGTATATCTGTAGACAACTTCGCTCTTGTAGTAAATCGATCTTGGATAGGACAACTAAAGGTCTCGTCCGTGCACAAGTACTATTAAAAGATCTTCTATCAAAAAGTTGAAGATTGTACAAACTTCAATTATCAGTATAAAAATTTTTAAATCTCTTTCTTCTATTTTAATAACTCTCGTAATATAGACTGAGAAGCATTTAGGGTCAATAGAGAAACCATCAGATGCATCGCCTAGTTTTAACAAAAGCTTACCAGCAATCAAAATTTCCAATTTACCATGTTGAGTTGATGTCTTTATACACTGCCATGGTAAAAGTATATATAAACTTACAAGTGTTTGGCAAAAGTGGAAAATTTACTAGTAAGGTTTGAATTTATAAACTTGCAAAATAAGCTATATCTAGCAACCTGACATTCTGCCAGATTGCATAGATTTAATCTGTACGCCTACACCAGTATACATTTTATTTATTACACAGCTCACAAATTAAACTTGAAACATAGTTCTCAAGGTAGCATATAAAATGGAACAACTAAGTTACACAACAATCATCATTGAACTGGTCATTTCTCATCCATTTTTCAGTTTTTTTTTTATGTCAATTCACTCCATCTACAATATAAAGCACAAGAAAAAAAAATATATGTTAAAAAATCCAAAACTGAAACATATTTTTTTCTGTACAATTTACTGTTTGAAGTGTTTTACTGCCTCACATTGCAAAATAAAACCAAATCTAATTGAAAAATCATTTGATATTAAGAAATAAAGGAAGCGAATAAAAGAAAAGTAAAATAAGATGATTGTACTAATAAACAGTAAAGAGCACACACTATGGTAATCCTCTCTTATTCTTTTCATGGTATTCACCTGTCTCAACAAACAATTCCAGCACAAGTTCAACTCTTATGATTATTAAAAGCTCCACTCTGCTATTATAATCATAAGACAGTTTCAAAACTGAAAATACTATCAATAGATTAACCTACATCTTCACCAAATGCATTACATACTATCCCAGTTAAGAGTAGAGATTTCATTCACATTTCGTCCTACCAAGGTGTCATCATATTATAGTACCAACATTACATGACTGCTCACAAAACTGAAAAACATTGCACCAAGAAAATTTATGAAGAACCAAATCCACTTTTATGACATAGTCTGTCCAATGGTTCAAATTACATCTACTTAACATCCTCACTATGGCATTTTCTTTTACCAAAAAAGCCAATGAGGATATAGAATAATCCCACTTTGTAAATTTGATTACTACCTTCTTCATCCAAATCGAAGTAACAACTTATTTATCACCATAATGTATATTATATATGATGACAAGCCAGCATGATGATGATTAATCATCACCAAGCCAGCATGATTGTGAATAATCAATCACCGCATCAATTGGTGTGCTGATAGTAAAAGAAATCAACAGTAATCCAGTTTTACCAACTTTTTCATTCAGATCAAATTAACAACTTATATATCGGTATCATGCAGATCATATATATGATGACAAGCTCATGATTGGGATTAATCAGCTGCCACATCAATTGGATAAATAATATTAAAATAGCATGGCCTCAAAGATATAATGACAGTCACTATTGTAAATTACACAACTAGCAGAAACATAATATTCACTCACTGCAAATCAACTAAATAGAAGTCAGTTGCATGGCAAGTCTAGGAGCCTTGTTCCATAAAAAACAAAACACTATTTAAAGTACTCACTAATTAGCCACACCTCCCCACGCCTAAAGGAAACACTGATCAATTATAAAGAACATTCTCTGGTGAAGAAAATTGCACAAGCAAAAGTACAATCAGCCTCGTCAAGAACATTAATACAGAATAAATTAAAAGCACAGTCACAGTAAAAAATACCATACGGCTACAAATTAAACGAGAATTAAAAAGTAAAAATGAAATAAAATAAAATAAACTACGTAATGCAATTGACAAGCATGGAGAAATATACAAACGTTATCAGCTTGCACAGCGGTGAGAAACAATCAAAACAAAATGATTACTCCGAAAGCGTCTCCATTAAAGGTGAAAGGCAAGAACCGAGACGAACGCGCTGCATAAAATTCAAAAACATGGAGCAATACGTATAAAAACAAACGCAGAGAGATTCACGGAAGCGCAAACAGAAAAAGGAAATATAAAAAACAAAAAGAGTATGAGCTCACAAACCAGAGAAAACACCTCAACGATGTAAAAGAAATCGCCGTGAAACTTACCTTTACTGATAACAGACACCGGAAGATCTAGGGTAAATGAACAGTAGAATCAAAGGCATATGATTGGAGAGGAGATCAGGACGCTCTGTGATAAAATTAAGGGCGACTTCATTATATCAAATCGTCGTGTGTAGTGAGATTAAAAATATCTGCATCAACATACACGTCTCCGATTTTAATATTAGTAAAATGGGGTTGGGACACTCTGCCATCGGTCTTAGAAAGCGTTATTTGAGTCGGACAGATGTCGAATTCAGAGAGGTTCGTTGAAAGTACGTCGTACCGTACCTTCTGCCGTTTATTTGTAGTTTATCTTTGACATTTTAATTTTTAGACCACTCACAAAGTTTAACTTAATTTTTTAATTTTATATAATTATTAATTAAATAAAAATTTTTAACCGAACCAATTTGAATTCAATATAACAGAAGATTAAATTAGTTTTGATCAATTTAAAAAATTTTAATTTTATTTTATTTTTAAAAATAAAATTAAATAAATTTTAGTTCAAAATTTAATTTTAATTTGATCTAAAAAAATAATTTACTTAAATAAAATTTAAATTTAAATAATATAAAACTTAAATATTTTATTATTTTTATTTTTATTTTTTATAAATATTAATAATTTAAAATTAATTTAAAATTTCACTCAAATTAAATTGAATTAAATAATATTAAATTAATTTAAAATCTAGTTGGAACTGAATTCAATTGAAGATGTCTATCCCAACTTATCAAATGGCGAGTGTCGTGATGCTAAATGCTTCCGGCAGCAGGGAATCAAATTTGAGAAAAAGGCACGTCGATAGGGTTAGCGGGGAGCAGCGCTGAGTATGAGCAAGTACGGCGCATTCTAACCCGTTAAATTTTCTTTTGTTTTTTGGGGAGGGGGGATTCCGTTTGTGCAACTTGAGCAGGAAACAGTCGGCTCTAGGGGTGTTGGGCCTGTTGGCCACCGACCCGGTTCGCTTGGTTCTGTACGGATCCATGAACTTCGCGACTTTGATAGTCATAACTGGTCAAGCTGGACTTTGTCGCCTTAACTTTATTTATTATATATTTTTGACCTTTAGGTTAATATAATCGGAAACTTGTTTGCAAAAGTATCCTAAACTTTTGAAAGTTATAATTCTATCCTAATTTTGATTGTAATGACAAAACTACCCATAAAATTCACGATGGAAATTTACGAAACTGCAACAGTGACTCGGGGGAGTGCAAAATGGAAGTGCGGATCCGAAGGTGGAGTTCAATATGTGTATTCGGCCGATTTCTGAGAGGACGAGGGTTTCGATCAGATGCAGCACTGGAAGCCATAGACAAAGCTCGCGAACAGAGAGTGCAAAATTTGGTTCTGTACAATTACCCCTCGTTTTCGGGAGCGTTCTCGGCTGTCTTCGCTCATCTTTTCCATTCTCGCATCAATCTCCCTTGCCTCGTCTTGCCTTTCTCTTCTGTTGAACCCTTCAGGTACTCTACTATACAGCATGACCGATAATCTTGATACTCTGCGCTTTACTGTTCATAATTTATTCACTTCGTTATTGTAGGATTGAGGATTTGTGTTTTGAAGGGCTCGAGAGAGTCTATCTTCTTGATTTTCTTGGTCCGAAAGGATTTTCTGCTGAACTTTCGCGGCAATCCTTGTGCGAGTAAGCTGTGAATTACATTTTCAGGATGGAAGTTCATGCTGTTCAATATATTTGGGGATGTGAATGAGGTTCTGTATTAATTAGTTGATTTGTTCAGGGTGATTGGCTTCGATCATCGAAAATCAGTTCATGCGCAAATTACTACTGATTGTCTGGATAAAGTCACATTATATGTTGATCTTGAGAAGAGTAGCGCCACTGCTGCATATGAATATTTCTCCTCGAAAATTGTGGATATGAAATCTCTTGATGTAAGTAGAAGTAATATTATCCTTTTCTGTGCTTCAGTTCAAATGTGTCTTGAATAGAGATGATTAATGTTAAGTTGTGTAATTGATTCTCTTTATAAAAATTAGGGGAATGTAGCTGGTTTGTTGAACCCAGAAGATGAGGATCGTCTAAAACTGGTTCTTAAGTTCATTGAAGATATGGATCTTCGTCGATGGAGATTACCAGACGTAAATGCTTTCAGGATTGGACTAAATGAATGGCGCTCAAAGTTGAATTGCATTACTAATCCGTACATGTATGAACAAGTTGAGTGCTTTGAAATTCTCATATTTTTTTTCTTTTATTTTTCTTGAGGGTTATTTTTGAGACTTATTAATTTTTAAGTTGATTGTATGATGTTGCATTTCTTAATTGGTTTGGAAATTCAAACTTTCTCACTATTTGGTGGCAGAAACAAAATGATACAAAAATGCTTCATAAGACTCATTTCTTTGCCAAATAGTTCCCCCATATAGTGCCAATGAAAGAATTGAATAACAAATCTTATTAGTTCTGCATCATTTTTACATGTGCTATAAAACATTTTGTTGGAAGTTTGGAAAGAAATGCCATCAGCAAAATGTTTTTCATATGCTAAACAAATTAAACTCTAAAGGACTGGAATTGTAATCTTTAAAAGAACTGACCTTAGTATCTAATTTCCTTATTTTCTTTTCCAACAAACTTTTCTTCCTTTTCATTCTTTTTTTCCCTTTTGGAATCTCATCTTTTGCAGCAAGAAACTTGAGAATATTTGTATTTTTGTTACTCAAGGTAAATTATTCTTATTCTGAATTGTTCTTTAACACTGAGTTCCTTCTTACTTAAAGTTGTTAGATTGAAAGCTGGGTGATTTTGTGATGAGGGCCCCTATTATTTTTCCAAGCCATGCTCTCATCTCTTTGAATTTTTCTCTCCATCCATTATATAGCTGAAGTCTTATCAACTTGTTTTTATAGCAGTTGCTCGAGATAAATTCCTTAGTTCTAATTTCCAAGGGGAATTCCTTCATTTCCTCTCGCCAGAGTGCTGCAAATAAGCTGCTGGATAAGGTTTTTAGAATTCGGTTGGGCAGAGGATTTTATGGAGAGTGCCTGGTAAATGTGAATCACAATATTTCAAACTGTACCAATGCATGTGTTTTATTTTTTTATTTTTAATACTGAATCAATTAATGTGTTTTATTTTTATGAATTGCTCCAATGTAACTGGTTTTCTTTTGTGATTTGAGTTTACATTGACTTCTTACTTGTTCATATCCAAGAAACATGGAATGTGTTTTATGCACTTAAGAATGTTCTAGCATTAAACCTTTGCACGGTGCTTTTTCCTTTTCCTTTTTGTTTCCATTTTTCCTTTTTCATTCTCTTTGTTTTCTACTAACATTCTTATCTAAGTGCTTTCTTTCTCATTCAATTATTGTGGCTCCAGGGAGTAAGAGCAGATGGGAATTCTAACTTAAGTGACGAAATTGGCAAGCAACTTAGTGTGAGAAGTGCGGCCGCGGGGCTAAGGTAATTTGCCTTATATATGATGTTAATGAATTATCAATTTATCATTTTCCCCTACATTTAGGTATCTATCTGAAAATGATAATTGGAGACAGTATGCAGATTCACATCCATCATAGGCCAAAAACTGCCAACTTCCTCTGTGCTCATATCACCAATTAATTACATAGCCTATTATTGATTGCTGCTTTACATTTTCTTCAATGTCCTTCACAGCTTAGCTATTAATAATTCTCATTGTGATATCATCAATATGGCCACCATCTCAGAATAAATTATTGATGATTTCAGGCCCATAGGAGCTGTCATATACATGCATCGGAATAATCTTAAGATTTCTTTGAGGAGTACTGACAGAGCTACTGACACCTCTGAAATTGCAAAGGTGTGAAAATCATGGTTTATGGTACTAGCAATTTTTACTTCCATATATGTGAATATTTTGGTAAACTTTTGACCGTGTTCCTTTTGCATCTTTAAATATTCAGGCATACGGTGGAGGCGGCTCTCTGTGTTCTAGCTCTTTTATCATAAGAATGGACGAGTACAATCAATGGCTTTCTGTGAATACATCATGATGACCTCAAGGTATGACACACCATTTCTTGACATACTTGGCAATCTCCTTTTGCAAATTATTTCCCTCGCAAGGGTTTCTTTTATTAGTTTTAATAGACTAAGATATAAAAATGTATTCTCTGCCCTATCCTGAATCATTTATCCTTATGAAATACCAAACGAAATAGAACAATCTTAGAAAGGATATAATGAAATTCTTTGATTGATTCTTCCCAGAGAAATGATCCTTTCTATTTCACCGATGGGGCCAACAAACAATTAATTATTAATTATAACAAAAGAAAATAGATATCTAAAGAAATAAATAATCAGAGAGTTCTTATTCGAAACACCCTGTGATCTTCAATCAATTTTGCGCTTCAATATAATTACCAGGAGTAAGCGCAATAGCTTGTTTCCAATACTTAACGGCTTGATTGAACCAAGTCTCCTCAATTTCAAAATCACCCTGTCTAATGGCCTGTTCCCCCCAGTCGGAATAGGCGAGTCCATTCCTTTCCTTAGAATCGTCCTTGAGAGCTTCGTGCCTCATACGGCTTAGCAATCAATTCTTTTGGTGTCTCGAACATCCATGAATTTGATCAATTACCCTTCTGGCTTTGTGAGCAGACATACATATATGTTGACCTAAAGCATATACTTCTACCGTAGTCTATATTACCTTTGTCATAAGGTTCACCTCTCACAAATGAATTTATATTCACTTTATTAACGATTAACGACAGGATTTATTATCATTTTTTGCATGTCCACAGAAATTTATAGTGGGCACAAATTCTCCCAATTTATGTCCTACCATATGATATGTTATATAAATAGGCAAATATTCCCTTCCATTATGGATAGCAATAGTATGGCTGACCATTGTGGATATAATGGTAGATGTCTAAGAACAAGTTATTATTAGTTTTTGTCATTGTATTTTTTGTATTATTTTCTCAATCTTTATATTCAACATTCACCGTCATATTGACAAAAGTGTATCGAATAAATATTATTCAATCATAGATCAATCGTGGATAATTGGAGCTATTTATCTCTATTCTATAGGGTTTTTTTTTATGTTCAAAATCGATAATAAATTTTTTTGTTAAAAGATCTACCTATGTTATACTATTCAATTCTCAACGTAAATTAACTTGGTAGTTCCTACCACTTCTTTTTTAGGGTCAATATCAGCAATGCAGTTCATTCAACAATAAACCTAATCCGAATTAGAAAACTACGACACAATCAAATCCGAACAAACAAAATGTTGGATTGATAAAAACCGGTGGTCTAAACCAGTGGCGATTTAGTAACTTTAAAAATTTAACTACTATTCTAGAGTGGAAGAGAAGATTTTTATATTGGACTTTCTTGGATCTTCCCTAAGGATTTTGCTAACACTTCTAGTCACAAAGTTGTTTATGAAAAGAAATGGAGAGGTTATTGGTGGAGTATAAAATGGTTTATTATTCTGAATTTAAATTAAAAGATCCTAAAATTCCGAAGATTGTACTTACACGCAAAAGCAAATTTGTATTGTGCTATCATCCATATGATACATACAATTTCCTTGATGGCTCCACTTGTCTAGCCATGCTATTAATGTACTATCTAATCCTGTTCTGCAGCTTCTATAATAGATGTGAGGTAGAAGAATACAAGCACTGCCTTAGTTTTCCGGGCAACCGTTGACCACTATGCCTTTAGCTGTAGGACAAGTAGCTAAACTACAGTGTTCACCTTCTGTGCCCCACCAAGACAAACCTTTTTCTTCCATGCCCACTGAGAAATACAGTAGCACTGCCATGAAAGCTACCCCAGCATCCATTGCTGCTGAAAGAATATAATTGTACCTCTGCCACCACCGCTTTCGATAACGGAATACAAAGAAATTGAAAATTATTC
The DNA here is from genome assembly GCA_032402905.1 of Khaya senegalensis. NCBI lineage: Eukaryota > Viridiplantae > Streptophyta > Magnoliopsida > Sapindales > Meliaceae > Khaya > Khaya senegalensis. The sequence continues at coordinate 6,639,853 of CP135546.1, read as the reverse complement.
CAACTGTAATCCATGCATTATAGTTAACTGCTGTTGCTGGTGGCATCATTCCTGTTGCTCCCAGAAGGACAGGAAGATTAATGAGGGGAATCCAAGATTGCTTGGGGAATGCCTTGTGCATTAGCCAGACAATTACTGGTCCTAATGCACCACCGAGGAAGAACCAATTCATGGCTGGATAGTTTCCAAGACTTCCAAAGATCCGCTTAGGTCCCACCAGACCCCATATGACTGATGCATCAAAGAAGACTCGGTCACCCGGGCATGTCCAGGGACTGTCTGGGGGAAGGAGATTGTCTTGGCATATGTTCTCAATGGAGTTCAGCAACCACCATGCCACTGCAAGGTTGATGGTTCCCGCAAGAATTGTTCCTATGAACTATGCATACAAATAAAATTTGCAAATTGCAACAAAGAAAATAGCATTTATCAGCAATTATGAAGATCAAAGAATAAGGTATATGTCTTGTAGGTGAATAATAGATGTACCTGAACTAAGAACATTGATCTTGGAGGGATCTTCATGTAGTGTCCTAGCTTGAAATCATTGAGGAAGGAGACAGCCTGAGCAGTGCTCGTATAGCCATAAATTTTGAAGCAGACATTAGCAATCGGTCTTCCTGGATATATGATACCCATGATATACTCTGTAATTACATTTAACCCTGGTGTCTGTATACAAAGCATCAATCATTAGTAAAAGACATGGCATTTTACCTAACAAGACTGCATAAATGCTTCTTGAGGTACGAGAAATTACAAAAGCCATAAAATATCTTGAACTTATGTCGGGATACACGGAAAGCAGAACTTGCCTGACCAATGCAAAATAGTTGAGAGAAAAAATTATTTGCTTTGATGATTAGTATTGTGCTTACTGTGCTTGCCAAGGGGCAGTAGTTTAACTCAATTACCTGGTTTGTTGTGGCAGTTATTACGCTAATCGGAAGGGTGAACACAAAGGCCATGGCAGCTGCAAACAGGAGTCCCCACCATGGCATCTGAACTTGATCTTCTAAAAAGATGCATAGTGCAAGAGAAACTGCAAGTGTTGCTGCGAGCATCAAGTAAAACCACCAGGGAGGTATGTCCTTGTATCTCCTCATTAATCTTGTATGGATATCCTCTTTTTCGTTGTAAGAAGCACGGAAGCGCTTGTAGATCTCCCTGTTGATTGGAGTTGCATTATAAATTTCATAACACTGGAAATAGGGATGAGAAAACAATTTCTTATTGTTCCTTCTGTTTGAAAAGGTTTCGAGGTTCAGTTCATCTTTGTCTCTTGACTTTTGTGAAATATCCGTAAATATTTCTTCTTCAAACCATTTCAAAATGCCTTGAACTCTAGATGTACAGTTCCTAAGCAGTAGTGGTTCTTATTCATATAAATGTTTATCTGAAAGCTATGGTTAATCATAAGAAAGAGATAACACATTACCTTCCATAGAAGAAACCCACATGTGTTATAGTTGATGCAATGGCGGCAAAGCTGAAGCCATAAGTGAGAGTGAAAAACGTGCTCAAGTTAATACGTCCTAGCTCCTCATACTTAACTAGGTCTATCTCAAACTTGTCATTGACAATAGCTGATATATTGTAGGTTTGACCTTGAGCTGTAAACAGGTGTGAAGAGAAAATCGGAAACTTTTGCGCACTGTACAAGTCTAGTCCCCAGTAGGCAATTGGAATTACAACGTAGATTATCAGCACATAGCCGGCAAGGACATTGACAATGGCAAAGAAAGGGCTGATCAGGGGACTGAACAAGAACGACGCAATGACAGTCCAGTCGAGCGTCATTGCTCCGAATCCAAGCCCTCGCATGCCAGAGCCGAGCTGCTGGGCTGTGACTGACTTGGAGAATGCCCAGCAGACCCATGAAATGCTTGAAAGTGTAGGGATAAGAAATCCCGGAACCAGGTACCATGAAAAACTGCAGATCATTGCAATGAGGAAGAACTTTGCCCTTGACATTCGTTGATCATCCTTCTCATGCAAAGCCCTGGAAGAATTGTTTCATATTGTAACCCGGTATACATTACTTATCAATTACCCAACAATCCCGGAACTTCAATGGTCTGATTAGTCTTCTCGATATTAAAATTCAAAGAAATCAGTATTTATGCATATTTATTTTTATTTTTTTAATCATAAAATCGAATAAAAAAAGGACAAAAATGATGAGAGGAGTTCCTCCACCAACTGTCGCCTTAAAGATTCTAGTTGACTCATTTGCCGTAAGCGTAAAGAATAATTTCATTTAAATATTAAAATTTTGAATTACGAGTATAAAATTAGAGTATTTTCATCAAAAATTTAATAGTAAGGTCAAAATTTACAACTACGACGATGCCGTAAGAAGACCTTATCTTCTGGCAACTGCATGTGATTTGAAATCAAATTTGGAGTGCATTAAAAACACAATTTTTATAAGTAAAACATCTTAGACGCATGCATCAGGCATGGAGGACCACAGGACAAAGTTGCCAACTAGTAACTGCTTGCTGTATTATACACGTTACATCATATGCATTTATGAAATTCGAATGACTGACTCAGTGAGTCCCGGCGGCGCCGAGTCACTTACCGGAAAAGGGAGACCTGAACCAGAGTACTCGGCCACCACATATGAGCAGGCTCAACCACATACTTCCTCAGCAGCCCTGCCCATCCATATCCCAACACCTGCAGCAACAAACAACCGCAACAGTATTACCACTATTTCAGAAAACAAAATTCCGAAATCGGAACATGGAATTTTACTCACTTGGGTGGTGATGATAAGTAGCCAGCCAGCGAAAAATGATATATTCCGGCGATAAAATGCTTTGATAATGTTAACAATACTGACAGCATAAGCAGAGCCAGCGCCGAAAGCACTTCCGGCGTTGGCAAATATGGTAATGAGTACGTGCTCTTTCATGTTAAACGGACCTGGGTTAAGAGAAAACTGCTTTGACCCACATCCTGGAATCCTGAACTTCGTCGCCGGCAACGTCGCTGCCAGGAAATGTCCGATAGGGAGGGTGGCGACTTGGACGGTGATTTGTGTTATGACAAGAGGTTCAGTTCTGTAAGAGAAGAACTGGTTTAAGAACGAGAGAAGGGCACATGAAATTAGCCCCAAGAACCACATCCGGAATGTCCATACCGGCAAGGTAGGGTCATCGGTGTTTGTCACGGTTAGCCTGACCTCTTCAATGGGAGATAGCTCGTCGTCCTCAGTGGCGGCATCAACATCGGCGTTTGCGGCGGCGGCGGCGGTGGTAGAGGAGCGAAGGGTTGTTATTTCTACTGAACCCATGTCGTTATTGAGATTGACAAGAGAATTTTGAGATTCTTTCTATTGCATGGCAATGCTTGTATTTTAGCCACACGTTGTACATTATTTTAAGTGCCAAATTCATGTACCTTTGTATTATGTACCGTCTCAATACTTCCATTTTAAGTCAAATATCAACCACTTTTCTACTAGAATCTCATGGTATGTCCTAAAATATAGAAATCTCTTATTACAAGTCTTGGTTAAGATATTTCGTATGTATTTTACAGTATTAGATATAAAATTTAAAATATAAAATGATTAAAATAAATTTTAAAAAAATAATAT
>CP135546.1:6622617-6635743 GCA_032402905.1 Khaya senegalensis | reverse complement strand
CAGCCACACCTACGCCTTTCCAAAACAAATTTAATTCAAATTTCAAGTATTCCCATTTAATATTTTTCTTTTCCCACATTTTCCTACTACCCAAGCAGACAAACCTCGACACCCCAAAAACAAAAACATAAAATAAAATAAAATAATTAAAAAAAAAAACCAACACTACTCAGGAGAGAGTGTAGAAAAAAACAACCTTTTTGCCGGAATGGTCAGTGAAAAGGACTCTGTAATCTAAAGTTTCGGGCTTGCCCTCCTTTTTGATCTGGACCTCGGGATTGTAAATAGCCTTGCAAGAAAACAACCTCTTCGATGGAAAAACAACTCTTCTGCCGCTAAAGCAAAGATTGGCGATATGGGATTTTTGTTTCAGAGCGAATGGTGTTTTAGACAGCAAGCAAGTAGTGGTTTGGCTTGCGACAGTTATTGCTCTTGTGGCTGCCATGGCTGGCGACTGTTGAGTTAAAAGTGGAAGTTAAGCGAGTACAGAAATTCGGAGAAGAGTTTGAAGAGTCTAAGCCACAGACAGAACAAATGGAGAGTCCTAACTGCTTGTGTTTGTATTTTGTTTTGTTTTTTATGGAATGTAACTGGGATGATCACAAGTGTGACCGATCACATGATTACAGTGATTGATTCTGGACCGTTGATTATGTTGAATATCAGAATCTGTATCTCTGAGAAACGGAATGATTCTGTCGTTCTTAGATTCTTATGGCATGTCTTTTGGAATGGTAACGTTCGCGTGGCGGATTGGTCGGAAGGACTGGTTTGGCTATTTCATACAAAGGTCTTGATAAAGCGTGATACATACAAACCTTGAGGACTTATGTGAAAATATCTTTTGTTAATAAGATTGAAATAAAGGTTTTCATAAATTTTCTTGCGCCAACTAAACCCTAAACCCCAAATTTTAAAAAGTGCATTGATTTCTTTGATCGTGAATCATTTCTATGGCTTCTTCAGAGATCGAAGTGGTTGCATCAACTGAAGCGAAAACGCATCAGAATCAAAACGACAATCATGTTGCCATAACGGATGTTTTCTCAGCCTCCGCTTATGGAGACTTCGAGAAACTGAGGAAATTTGTGGAAGAAGATGGGGCTTCTGTTTCTAGACCTGATCGCAATGGCTATTTCGCGCTTCAATGGGCTGCGCTAAACAATTTCGTTGATATCGCGCAGTACATTGCTGAGGTAACGTAATTTTGCTGAAATTTGTTTCCTTTTGGCTGTTTTGGCTTTGTATTTTTATTTATATCTTTGTACATATGAGCTTATGCATTTTTTTTAATGCTTATAATGATGCATTTTTCTTGTGAATACCTATTATCAACTGATCAAATAGGTGCTTTATATAAATATGCATTATGATCAATGGTTTTTTCTTGTGAATTTTGGATTAATACATTATGGATTGGTTGAGTTATCTCTAAGGTGAATTAATTATGTATGTCAGATGTAATATCAATTGTTGAAAATGTATTCATCCAATTGCTCAAAAGTTGTATCGCAGATTGTATTACGAATGAGGTGCCATTGACTTGCCCCTTTAAATATGGTAAGGATCGAAGAGAAAAGGTCTAAATAGGACAAGAAATGAAATAAAACATATTTAAAATAGTTTGTGACAAAATTTTGCAGCATCCATTGCCTTGTGGTTGATTCCTGAGGTCTGTTTTTAACTATTTTTTTTGCTTGAACAGTATTTATTTCTGTTGATACAGTTTTTTACCTTCTGGAATTTGTTTTTCTGCTTTTATGTGCAATATATATGTATATGTTCGTTGTAATTAAGTTGTTTTGTTTGTATTGCTGTTATGGCTGTTATTGAAGCATGGTGGTGATGTCAATGCAACTGACGACAATAATCAGACAGCTTTACACTGGGCAGCAGTTAGGGGTTCGATTGCGGTGGCAGATGTGCTCATACAGAATGGAGCTCGAGTTGAGGCAGTTGATGTAAATGGGTATCGGGTAAGTTTTTGAGCTTTTTTTGATAACTTATTTTGTTTCTTACACAATTTAAGTTGACATTTAGACAAAATTTATTTAGTAAAGATATTATTTCTGAAAACACAGATTGAAATAAAGTATAATTCCGACGAGATATATTTATATGATTTCACTGCAGGCAGTTCATGTTGCTGCTCAATATGGACAGACAACTTTCTTAAATCACATTGTTGCAAAATATCATGCAGATTATGATGCACCGGATAATGAAGGGAGGACCCCTCTTCACTGGTATGTTAGTAATCGTTGACTTTATAGACTATTGTTGTCAAATTCTGAAACTGTACAAGGATAAAGGGACACCTGTAACAATGATCCAGAAGACTTGGAAGATCTTATGCTTTACTATGATGTTTCAGAAGTTCAAATTAAAAATAGAATATTCAGCTTCTCACAAAAATGTTATATACTTGTGCTCATATGGCATAACATTTTTAATTGTGTATGCAGAATGTTATATTTGTTATAAAGATTTATGGAATGAAGCTGTTAAATTTGCTTCAAGCATCTTTTATATGGTTGCTGTTGCACTTGAGGTTCTGTAACATTTTGCATGTTGAATGTGTTTTTGAATGTTTTACATGTTTCACTTTTAAATTCTTGAAACTTGATTTCTGTTGTAATTCAGCTTTCTGAAATTGTAAATTTTTCAAGTGTAAGTCAATTCTTCCTTTCTTTGATATCTTTTTTTTTTCTCCTTTTTGATTAGGAAATTTTTATTCTTTTCCCCACTTTGCTATACTCTTGATATATATATATATATATATTATGTAATAACAGTTGTCAGTTTCTGTTTCAAAGTGGATTGGATTCTAGGCTGTTTCTAGATGCCTTTTATTAAAAGATAAGAAACAAAATTTTGGACGCTGAAGGAAATAGAACTGTTTCCCATGCGAGCACTAGCAGAAGATGTTCTTGTTGATATTTAGTTCTTGAATTATGTAGCTTGCAGTAGGCTTCTTTGATTTGAAAATGTTGGAATGCTTGTTAAATATTGTTCTTCTTGTGGTTCTGTAAACCAGGGCTGCGTATAAGGGATTTGCTGATACAATTAGACTACTACTCTTTAGAGATGCAAGCCAAGGAAGGCAAGATAGAGATGGTATACTACAGGGGCTTTGAGTATCCCCTGGCTATTTTATTTATAATGTTTTCTCAATTTATAAATTTTTATCTATGATGAAAATCCATGACTGTGGCATATATATAACATGTAGATGCATTAGTTTGTGCCCAGAAATAGAAAATAATTGATTTGTCTTTTGAGCACATAAATTATACTAAATTCCGGAAATGGATCAGCATGACATGTATCCACAAATTCATCTGCCTCATTATAATTAGTTTGTGTGAATGTGTTTACCTGGTGATATGCTCTATTCTTTGTAGTACAAAGTATGAAGAAATATTTCCTCACTTTGGTTGAGGTTCTGATTGTTGAAGTTTAGTTGCTTTAAAGCTTGAAACCTCTTTTGACTACCCTTAAGAGAAGAAGAGAACAATGGATTAAAAGGAGACAGCTGACAAAAGCTGTTGAGTGACTAAAAGCTGAAGGTTGATGCTTGCATAAAAGATAATGTAAATCTTTTCTTTGCTTGTTGCTCCTGTACGTAGCCTCTTTTATTTTGAAGTTACTGATAAGACAGCTTAGTCGTAGGTGTAATTGTTGTGCCTTTAGTGGGAAGGCAACCCATTGGCAACATTATGCTATAGAGTGCGTGAACTTGATGCTGTTGGGCAACACGATTTTTTATCTGACACAATAAATAATATTCTTGAAGACAGTCTTATTACCAGACAAAAGAAGAACATTGATGTATGTCCCAAGGAGCTAGTTCATTTATCTATATATTTATTTATTCAAAACCATAGCCAGGTTATTTGTATCTGCGTTAATCATTTTGGTAGTGAAAGTGAAGTGAGTATCTTAATGTTCTCAGGGTGTACCCCTTTGCACTGGGCTGCATTGAGAGGAAATGTGGAAGCATGCACTGTGCTAGTTCACGCCGGCACAAAAGGAGAATTGATGGTGAAAGATAAAGCCGGACTTACTCCAATTCAGCTTGCATATGATAAAGGTCATCGGCAAATCGCTCTTTTCCTTGTACGTGATTGTGTTGATGTTGCCTTAGGTGGTATATTTTGTACAAATGAACCTAAGCTAAGTCATATCGATTGGTGTATTTGTAGGATTAGAAGTCTGTGGGTCATGTTATTACTAGTTTTATCTTTCAGAAGACGTTTACATGTGGAATATGTTAAAGTGAGGCTAGTTATTCTTGTGCATGGTGAAATGTAGATTTCTTTTTTCCTTTGTTTCCTGAGGGTGAGATGATATCACTCTTGTCAATTTTTTTTTTCACTCAGCCCTTCGTTTTTCTTGTCAATGTTTTTTAGAGTTAGAATTTGGAGTGTTTAGAGACTTCTGAAGAGAAAACATCATGCAGAAATGGAATAAATACCCCTTATTTGAATCATGAAAGTAACCTATGGAAGCTGCATTATGCACATACAAATTGGGGGCGTGCATGGAAACATGGTGTATTAGACATAGGTTTGATTTTCTGGTATTTTTCATTTTTTGTTGATCACTTGCTGGGGATCCTTATTGCTTTGTTCCCAAACTTCTAGTGGGAAAATTTTTTGGTTATTTTCTTTCCATATCTTCACCATAACTGGGGTTTGGCTACTAACATTATGTATCTATGTTGTTGGGCTGTGGTTCAGTCGAATGCTCAGCGTGCACACAGCAACCGATGGGGTGACAAAATTTGTAGTGGGAAGATGGGTGATATTGGTTATGCGCCAATTTTGTTGTGTATTATTATCATTCAAATCATCCTCTTCATCAACTCAGTTCTGGTTGGTAAGAAACCTACCATGTTTGAAAATTTCCTTGGTTCAATAGGTCTATTGAGAATTTCGGGTGTTAATTTTGGCTGCTGCTTATTCTTTTGTGCTAGCTCCCAGTTTGACCAAGGTAACTGCTGTTATTGGACTTTGGTCATGGACTGCAGTTTCTATAGCTGTTGCTTCGCTCGTAATGTTCTACAGGTGTGCAAGGTAATTTCTTTTACTTCATCAATCTTAGGTTTTACATATATTTTTTCTTAGTTTTTTGTATTTACCGCAACATTGTGTGCAATGGAGAAAGTTTATATGTGCCTTTGTCTAGGATAATACTGTTTGAATGGAAAAATCTGCTATTTGTACATATAATTGAATCAATAGTAATGATCAAGCACTCTGTCCAAACTTGCACCTCTTTGATGTTTTGAGGATCATTAATCTCTTTCACTGAGAGTGGCTTGTTGTCAAAGCAATCAGCTGGTTTTGACTATTTTTCTGTGATTTCCTGACCATGTATTTTTAACCTAAAGTTGGCTATAGGCAACATGAATTAATATTTTTGCCTTTCTGATTTATGGCTGTATATTCAAAATCTGTTGAACTGAAATTAATGTTTCTTTTGTATCTGTTATATTGGCAATTACTTCTCTTGAATTTCTTGTCATTTGCATATTATTTGTTCGTGTTTATTGTGATTAATGACAATATTTTGCTTTCTATTATTTTTGTTTTTTAATTTTTGGAGTCAATTTTTACAATGAAATCTTTCAATTGACTGCAGTAAAGATCCAGGTTATATTAATAGATTACAACATGGGGATAAATATACAGATACAGAGGTATGAAATATTTCTTTCCTAATTGGATTATGCCACCATTCTTACTGTTAAACCTTTATTTTTGCAAAGAAATGTTAGGACTTGTGATGTTGGCAATTTAGGTGTCTTACTAAGGAATTTCAGCATTCTTCCTAATTTTTTATTTTCGAGAACCGGGATCTTTTTTGCACCATTGTTTACTGTAGCTCATCTTGTGTATAGGATTATATTGTGAATGTCTAATGGACCTGTTTAATCTCGTGATGGATCTATTGTCCATCTCCCTTTTTTCTATTGTTTTTTAGTATTAAGTGATATGTTTCTTATCCAAAATACACACTCTTAAGGGATAGAAATTCTTTGGGCTTTTGTTGGAGAAGAATGAATATGTTATTGAAGATGCTCAAGGTGAAGGCTGTGAATATTTATTGGATAAGGCTCACTCTTAGGATCGCTTTTGGCTACAAATTTTGTCACGAATTCAAGGATACCTCAATCTTTTTCACTTATAAAAAATGAGATGCGGCCTGTTCATGTTGTTTTTTGGAATATTTTACAGATGTTTGTACTTCTTTTCGTATGATTTCTTCTCGGTAGACTGCTGGTTCACCTTCTTGTGACCCATTGTGAATATTAACAAACTTGTTTCTTCCAAAAAAAGGGAGCCTCAAAACCATATCATGTAAAACATGGGGCAGGAGCTAGGAGGCCCGCATTCTGTTGAGTCCTTATCAGACTACCTGATGAGAGTGGGTGGAATTCAATCAGATGAGACTGAGCGGAATTCAATCTGACAAGAGTTATTTATATGCGAGTCTATTTGATAATCTGGGAGATATCAGAGTTGAAATCCAAAATCTGAATTTATTAGCAGTACCCACTTAAGAGACTGTTTTATCCACCAAGTAGATTAACTAAATATTTGCCTGCATGTATTGTTGTTCAGCCATCTCAAATTGGTTGGGACTCATTAACTTTTGATATGGGATGTGGGCATTTGGCTGATCATCAGATTCATAAATCGTGAGATATATCTTCCTAGAATTACTTTTCCTCTCCAATAGACCTTTTTCCCTTTTCTTAAGTTGTTATAGGATAATAGGATCATACTTTGTACCAAAGAGAGAAAAATGAGGTATAGCTTTTTATCATGTGGGATGTTTAATGTTTTTTGCTCAGTTCATTAGTAGTGTAGTGGCATTTGCAGGATCCCTTGTTGACCATTGATCTAAACAACTCCTCCATATGGACGGGTAATTGGTCTCAACTATGCCCTACTTGCAAGGTCTGCTTGATGACATTTTCTTTGCAAAGACAACATTTAACATATGAACTTTTTATATTTATTTTGTATTTGTTTTCAAAATTGTATTTTTCAGATAATTAGACCTGTTCGCTCTAAGCACTGCTCTGCATGTAAGCACTGTGTGGAACAGTTTGATCATCACTGCCCATGGATATCTAATTGTGTGGGGAAGGTAAGCATTTGGGTTGAACTATCTTAGGATTAAATGAGTAAATGGAAATCATATTGTGGCTTAATAAGATTTTGACTTTGTTAATTATCTGATGTCTGGAAATAAATTGCATTGAAGAGGAATACTTGTTACTGAAGAGAATCTCTTCATTGAAGATAACTTCTTGTCATTTCTTATTCATGAACAGATTCTTTGGTGTGCGTGTGTATGGTGTTTGTATTGCACATTATAGCCTTTGGGTTTGCAAGAATGATATTAAAATATGTTCTGACATAATGTTTCCAAATTATGCCTGACTTGGAAATCTATGGCATCTGTTTTTGGGGCTTTGCATGAGATCTACACTTCTGAAGTCTGTTTCTCTGTCAGTTGTTATGGAAATGCTTACTACTTGTCTCCTTTTTATTTGATATAATATCCACTTGAGTAATTGACCTGAAGACGCTATATTTGACTATGCTTCAAGCTTTAATATTTTTTCTATTCTTTTTGCCTCTCCCTTTATCTGCTTTATCATTAATCCTATTCATTATGATGCTCCTTGCAGAGGAACAAAAGGGATTTCTTTATTTTTCTGTGCATGGGAACTTCGAGTTCAGTCCTTGGTGGTGCCGTTGCAGTTCAAAGTATGTAGGTTAATCCATGTTCTTGTTCCTTAAATTTCGAAGGACCTGTAGAGATGTTGAACCCAATAATTTCTTTTGTGACAGGAATTTGGACTGCAGTAGCACCATTGCCTGCTGAAAAAACATGGTTTCACCATGTGGTAGTCCAACATCCTGGTCTTGTTGTGTTTCTACTTTTAGACATGGTTATTTTGATTGCTGCTATGACTTTGACCACAATACAGGCTTTCCAGGTAATTGAATGGATAATACATGACCTCAAATTAAATTTTTCTGTAACATTTTTTGGGGATATGCGATGTCAATGTGTGTGGACCTCCACAAAATTCATTTTGTGTCCTCTCATCTTTAGCTTGTCCTTGAATTGGGTATTGTTCAACCAACATCTTCATGTTATAGAGTGTTGCTTGTAACCCACCCTTGTAGAAGCCAAATATCAGTTAAGATAATTTGTGGGGCATGGTAAGGCATATTGATTGATTCCGTACTTATCATGGAATGCCATACAGAATCTTGTTTATAGTTGTCTTGTCGCTTGTGATGGTTGATTCTTATTTATATCCTATAGGAATGTCATATTGACTCTTATTCATAGTTGTTTTGTAGCTTGTGATGGTTGAATCTTATCTGTATCCTATTTATAACTGCAGACTTAAGAAATCGGGTAGGATGCTGACTTGCTATGTGGTGGTCCCTTGACAGCTAAATGATTAATCATATACGATACGATACGACTAAATAAATTTTGTTGATATTCTTTCTCACTTTGCTCTTGTGCTGATTGGCTTATATACTTTTGACTCCTGCATTGAAAGAAGACTGTGGATGTTCAAAATTGCCGTGTTGAACTTGTTACTGAATCAAGTTTCCATTACTGCAGATAGCAAAGAATATCACGACTAATGAATCGGCAAACTCCATTCGGTATGATTATCTCCGCAGTCCAGATGGGCAGTTCCGTAACCCATATAACCACGGTTGTCGAAAGAATTGTGTAGATTTCTTCATCCATGGTTACACAAATGATGATGAGATTGCCTGGCCACCATTACAGCAGGTTGCAAGGTAGAACTATTTGCTTTATAAAGCTTGGCTGTTTGCTCCCTCGACTGTAAATAAGAGGCCCAAAAAACCCTTCTCACCACTGCAAATTCTTGGCATCTTCAACCCGAGGCAGTGTTTGTGTTCATATACAAACCCACCCTTCCACATATTGACATTTAAATTGTACCATTTACTCAAACCGTTGTATGTGTACACTGCAATATCCCATACGGGAAGGAAATGAAAGCTTTTGATTCTGTTTTCCAATCAAGGAAATGTGCACTGTAATACCTCAGAATATGTTGGTAAGAGAAGAAATGAAGGGAAATTCTGTTTATGCAACAACCCTTTTTATTTCATCTGCCAATATTTAACAAATTCATGAAACACAATCTGCTCACAGTACCAGAAGTAACTCGAGTTTATCCTCAGAAGGATTCACTCTCCATTTTACATATATTAAGAGTTTGATAAGATCTCATCAGGCTTCCCATTGATAAAAAACGGTCTAACGATTAGAAATTACAAGATGAAGGTGGAGGAATGGAGCAGCAAACAGTCAGCTCTTCTGTATTCCACTTGGCCATGTCTGATTCTTCACAGGTTGTAGGATTGCTTCAACCTCTGACAGAGCTTCCTGATCCTTCCCAAAAAGTGCTAGTTCTGTAGCTGCAGCGACATTCTCTTCCACCTGATTATCAAAATGCTCATTTTAATTAACAGGCAAAAGGTCAAATTAGATCTTACAAAAACTTGTTATCTCATAGCAGCTACTCTTTAACATTTGCTGGTTCTTTAAGCTATTACAAGCCTTTTGTAAAGTGGCAGCTTCCAACATATTTGCCAGGAAACAGTTCAAAGCTTTTTCTAAATTTAGAAAAATAATAATAAGAAGATGATGATATTGATGCATGACAATAATAAGCAAGGAAAGCTCGGAAAGCCATCGAGGCCTCAAATTAATTATAAATATGAACAAGAATCACAAACTCGTTGGAAATGAAAGCAATAGATTGGCATGAATCCATACGGAGAAGAAATCATAGAAAATATTTCCTGTCATTGATTATAGAATTAATAACCAAGAGATGCAAATAGCCAAACACTTTTCGATGCAATATGAATAAAAGGTTTTGCTTCAAATGTGCCATTTACAGGCTTTCCCATCTTTTAGTGGTTCAATTACAAAAAGGATTTCCATCTCCTTCTAAAAGAATGTATGTCGGCTACCAAGTTGGGCATAAAACAGAAGATTGATCATGTATGTGTTGAGATTGTGCTTTTTCACAGGTAATCATACTTCAGAGTGACAAGGAACAACATTATTTGTAAAGCTTGAGAGCAGGACAAAAGAAAATATAGAGAACTTGAAACTTTAGCTTGAATAATATAGGAAACGAATAAATTAAACAATCACGAATGGTAACCTGTCTGACAGAATTCATGCCAACCAGCACCGATGAAATATCCTTATTTGACAAGCTGTATTGCATGGCTAACTTTGAAATGTTCTTTCCCTTCGCTTTACAACAGGCAGCAGCGGCTTGGCATGCAGACTGTCAACGTAATAATACAATAAATAAGATACAATCAATGTTGACAACAACCTTAAACCTATCAATCCAAAAAATACTAAAAGGTTTGTATATCTGTTATGTATTTCCATACAAGTGTTTGAATGTGGATGAAAGGAAAGACTCATAGAAAGATATTTTTTGTGGAGACAACCTAGGAGGTGGCAAATGCACCCACTTAATTGGTTTTGATTCATTCACTACTTCTGAGACAAAAAGTATAAGAAAAGAGAATGAAATTATTTAAGGGGATAATGAATACCTTAACTTCAGGAGAAGCTGGGTGCCACTCTGGTGGACCATTATCTGTAAGAAGCCCCATTGAAAGAGGGGAAGCACTAATTACACCTACACCCTTGCTCTTCAAGTAAGGCAGTAAATCCTCCAATGTTGAATCATTGATACTGTAATGGCAGTATGAAAGAATCACATCAACTGTGCCAGGCTGTACCCGGTCGAGCACGTATGTAAAAATTTCCAAAGGAAGTCCAGTAATACCAATGAAACGGATTTTCCCTGCTTCCTTCAGTTTCTGAAGGGCAGGAATCGTCTCATTCACAATCTGTTATCAGAAACCAATCAAATAGGCTTAAACTTCATGATTACATTTACTTGTAAATACAAAAGTTACAAAAGTATATAAAAACCAAATCTAAATCATACACTTGTGAAACTAAAAAAAGTACATAGAGGAAAAAAAAAAAAAAAAAAAAAGAACCAAGATACATAATCAAGGACCTGATCAAGAGAACCAAATTCAATGTCATGGCATTGCAGTATATCAACGTAATCCAGCTGCAACCTTGCCAAACTCTCATCAATGCTCCTAGTCACTCTTTCAGCGCTGAAATCAAAACCTTCAACGTACCGCCCACATTTTGTTGACACAATATACTCACTTCTGGGCACTCCCAGAGCTATGAGTGCCTTACCAAGCATCTTCTCCGATAACGTTCCTCCATAATACCTTTGAAATGTGAACAGAAAGGGAATTGGGGAAAAAAAAAAAACCGGCTAGAGAAACAGGCCCAGAAGTTGAAGCTAGGTCAAGTGACAGAAATTTCCATTTTAACAAGTAATTGCTCAAGGTGGTTAATGCCGATTTTATCCAAAATGAATATCCCCGTTACATGATTGAATATATTTTCCATAGAATTTATATGAAAATTCCATTTTCCAAGTCATTTGTTTTCCCTTTTATGGAAGTAATAATAAAAATTTCCAATTTAACACATATAATTACCCTTTTTCATGTTCAACATTGCCTAAGCATTGCCTCCCTAAATTCAGTATAGCTTGTTATTAAACTGTTTTCTCTTTCTGGCTCAATAAATATTAACAAACATACGAATAAAAATATAAAAATAAAATAAAATAAAACAAAGATTTCACGATAACATTCAAAAAAATAAATGAATAAATAAAAAAGCAAATTTAATAAATAAACAACTCGTACGGAGAGGTATCAAAGAAGTTGATTCCGAGACGAAACGCTTCGCGGACGGCGGACATGGCAACGTTTTCCGAGACAGGTCCGAAAACGTTGCCGAGCGGGGAGGCGCCGAAGCCCACGGAGCTGAGGCGGAGGCCCGTGTTTCCCAAGGGTCGGAGCTCCAACTTGCGGAATGGGAACGCCATTTTGAACCAGCCTAGGGATTCTGAGGAGTGTTTGGTAAGTGAGAAAATGTGTGAGAAGATTCACTTTCTATTCTCTCTTTTTACTTTCCAATTTTTCCTGGAAGTGGAAGTCATTTAACTGTACGTCGGTATACAAAGAAGATTGGAACGAAATTTCCGGGGGCACCATGCGGATAAAATTATTATTAATTTTTTAGGATTTTATCAGATACCTCCCCTGAGGTTTTTAATAATTTTATTTTTTAATAAACTTTGTAAAATATTACACTTATCTCCTCTCAGGAGATAAATTAATTACTTAAATCACAAAATATTTTTAATTTACTTATTAATTACAAATAAAACTTAATTTATTCATTTTTATTTAATTATAAATAATTAAATTAAAATTTTTACTTATAAAAAATATATAAATAAAGGATATAATTATATTTTAATTAATCAATTTATGGTCCCAAAAAAAATAAATATATTTTTTTATAAAATNAGGCCCGTGTTTCCCAAGGGTCGGAGCTCCAACTTGCGGAATGGGAATGCCATTTTGAACCAGCCTAGGGATTCTGAGGAGTGTTTAGTAAGTGAGAAAATGTGTGAGAAGATTCACTTTCTATTCTCTCTTTTTACTTTCCAATTTTTCCTGGAAGTGGAAGTCATTTAACTGTACGTCGGTATACAAAGACGATTGGAACGAAATTTCCTGGTGGCACCATGCGGATAAAATTATTATTAATTTTTTAGGATCTTATCAGATACCTCCCCTGAGGTTTTTAATAATTTTATTTTTTAACAAACTTTGTAAAATATTACACTTATCTCCTCTCAGGTGATAAATTAATTACTTAAATCACAAAATATTTTTAATTTACTTATTAATTACAAATAAAACTTAATTTATTCATTTTTATTTAATTATAAATAATTAAATTAAAATTTTTACTTATAAAAAATATATAAATAAAGGATATAATTATATTTTAATTAATCAATTTATGGTCCCAAAAAAAATAAATATATTTTTTTATAAAATTTATTATAAAACAAAATAACCATAAATTTTAAAATTTTATTATTTTAATTATTTTG
>CP135546.1:6510743-6602800 GCA_032402905.1 Khaya senegalensis | reverse complement strand
ACCAAATATATTTGTTGAATTGATTGAGGTAACATTAATTGACAAATGCACTACAATCCACATTGCATTTTACCAAAAAATTTCATGGAATGCACAACAACACCACATTTCTCCACCAAGCCTTACAAACAAATGGGTGAGGAGTGCAGGGATTACACCATTGGACAAACTATTAAAATACTTGATAGCCATAAAGAAGAAACTAACCTCTACGTGAAGTGAAAGTTTGTCAATTTGTTCACTGTATTGCGGCAATGCTTGAACCATCTTTTGCAGATCCCTTGTAGAAAGCTCACCTCCATCTCTACACAACAAGAGATTTAAGTAAGATTTAGATAGTGACAGAGTTTATTTTTCAGAAATTTGATGGAAACTTGTAGTGTAACAGGCAAATAAAACATATTCTCTGTCGATAGACCCAGTGATAAACTTTCACGAACCTTGCACCATGTTGAATTTGTGCAGCTTTATTCTTTGATACGAAGTTGGTCATTTTCTCATGTAACCGCTCACTAGCCTGAGGATCAAGTGTAATCATAATTTATATAAAAAGCAATAGAAAGGGCAAAGACAAAGAATGAAATGTTAGAAACGCCAAACCTACATCTGCGATATGTGTATGGCGAAGTTCAAGCCAGATAGGATCATGCTCCTCCAAAAGAACTTCTTTTTTCTCCGGTGGATGACCTGTTTTGCTTGGAACCTGAAGTGGTATTTATTTATCCCTTATTACAGATACCTAAAGAGATCCACAAACAGATACAATACTAAATATTTGACTTCAAAATTAAGACTTACTTCGTGCACATATTTATTTCCTTCCATATTCAGTAAATCACGGCAAATGGCATCATATGTCCACTCATGAATAATAGGAGCAATCTACAAATTCAAAATCAACATACTATTAAACACAGAAAACATGAAGATTCAGATTTTGAAAGTTAATGTCCAATACATTCATCAAGAAACCTGATCGACAGAACGATCTAGGATAAGCAACTTGCATGTTTCTGTCTGAGGGAAATTCTCAATGGATTGTTTATATTTCATAAGACAGTTCCAGATGCCGGCAGCAAGCTTTGTAGGAATTAGATCACGAAAAGTTGTCATTGTCATTGCATCAAGCGATTTGGCAGCACGGTAGCGCACAAATGGAAACTCCTGACAGTGAAATTTACACATGCCTCTTGTTATCAAAAATATACATATGCCTCATAAAGTTTATAATACTAGAGAATCGAAGTCAATAAATCATTATAAATACCCTTAATGAAGCAAAAACAGTAGCAATGCGGGTAGCCATCACATTCAAACATGCATCACCTTTACGAGAATTTTCCTCATCACCAAAAAGTTCCTCCAAGGCCCTTTCATTATCAGTGACAAAACCCTGCAACGGGAAAATCACAGTTGACTTAACAATGACAACATTTGCACGTAAGCTTCAATGCAAAGGACTAACCAGATGATGAGAGCAGGAAAAAGAAGGAAAAAAAAAAAAAAAAAAAGGAAGCACAAAGTAATACACTGAAGCTTCAGAAACAAGAGAGATGCATAAACTTCTTAATTGGGTCAACAGTCTGAACTCAAATCTGTGATTGAAGACTGTGAAAACTGTTTATCAAAGACTCATCATTCCCTTGGTGGGAACAATTGTAAAACACAGCAGACTAGAATAATTATATAGTAATATAAGAATGGCATTTGTTACCTTGTGAAATATAATTTAAAAAAATAAAAAAATAAAAAAACATGTACCTATGAATTCAGCATTGAAGGTATATTTCAAATTGTTTTGTACTATACTTCCAATGAGAAACTTGATAAATACTATTCATAAGGGGAAAAAAACTATGAAGCTGACAGTACACAAGATAGAACACAACAGTTCAGAAACAAAAATCACAATACCAAGGTGTTCTATTCTATGCAAAGAATTCCCAGACTTAACTAGTATCACATACCTGGCTGTCTATAGCAAAATACTCCAAATTCATCTGCATATCCTCAATAAAATGATAGAAATATCAGCATATAATTATATGTCCAAACCGGCAGTCAAAGAAAAGAAAAGAAAGGCAGGTTACAGGCAAATTAAAATTGCTTATACACAATAATCAATAAAAAGAACAAATAATTTTGCAAAGCAAGAAAAACAACCTCTCTCAGTGCACCTATGCGCGTTATGACAGTTGAATCCTTCTTGATGTGAGTCACCAGTTCCCTTGATATAGGTGAACTGAAGAAAACAAATGCCCTTCCCAAAAGCAAAAAAAAAAAATGAAAAACTGCAAGAAAGTTCAGGAGTTTCCAAAGAGATACACAAAGAACACTTATGATAAATTAAGTAAAAGCTTTCACATACTTCTTGTATAAAGGCGATCTTCCAGACATATCTGACAAGAACATGATAATGCTGCCAAAATAAAGAAATAAATGAATAAACCAATGCGACAAAGAAATCTCATCCATGTGCCTGTTCTACAGCATTGTACACCTGATTGGTTTAACAGTACGTCAAATTGATGTGACCGCAATACAACAGTAAGAATATAGCAGATTTACAATATGCAAGATAACTCTTTCATGAAATATTATTAATATGTGCATAAACTGTGATACAACTCCAAAAGAAGACAAGCTAGAACAAATGAAAAATTAAATGTCAGCCTCATGGAAAAGATATTTAAACTAGAAAGATTATCATTATCACATTACGCAACAAAGTGTCCTTTCAATTGGCCCTAAAATGAAAACTTCAAGAGTCTTGCAGTTATAGGATACCTTGTTTTATAGAAATTACTTGGGAAAAAAGTGAAAATTATGTGTTTCACTACCATGAACTCCAAAATATCAGCAAGTGAAGACATACAAGTAAAAGAAAGCAAAAATAAAAACAAAAAAAACACAAGCAGAAAAAAGGAAAAAAAATTATATAACCATGCTAAGCTGAGAAGAGAATGCAAATTACTTCTCTTTGGTTGGTTGGATAAAATATATAGCATCCATAGAAGGTAATGGCTGCCTTCGTCTGTGTATGTCTTCAACCACTGGCAGGAAACAACGAAAATCAGATATATCATCTGAGATTAAATCCAATAATCAAATATCTGAACTGAACAAATGTTTCCATACGCTAGGTAAATAAATTAAGTGAACAAATGCTTCCATACAATAGCTTACTAATTGTCTCATCATCCAACTGCTATTCAACTTGATTAATTTCCTATTTTCTAATTCTACAGTAATAAAAAGGAATAGAAAAGAATGCAACCATCTTCCAGCTTCAGTGTGTAACAGTTTTCAGAAATTTCTCAAGTGCTTAAGAAATAATGGCATAGAACCACGGATTCACCTAGTCTCTCAGCTTCCCTCTGCTTGACCATTCACTGTTACCTTTTGACCTAGAAACAACAGTCATGTCCAGTGGACAATAGATAATACCAAGACAACACTGAACAATATGCAATATAATAGAATAGGGCAGGTTCACTTGTTTGCATCTTTTAAATACTTGTTTTCAAGAACAAGAAGGAATCTAAGATGGTTTGCAAACATGCATGCCAAAACCTCCTAAAAAGTAAAAAACAGTCTCCTCCATTCCTAACCCTGAGCACCAGTATTAAGAAAAATTTTAAAAAAATGCAACATAAATTTTGAAAGAATGTCCTGTTGATTCTTACATGAAACTCCTTCCTGTGTAATGTCAGCCATCTTGCATGAGTACGACATTATCTTAACAGTAAGTTTATCCATGATGAGTACCTAGACATAGTCATTCAAGAAACCACAAAATTCACAAATGAATGCCATCAGTAATTGAAAGACAATATCCATGAATGATAAGCTACTTGATAAAAACACAAATGACATCATAATACAAGCTCGGTATACCTTCCATGTTGATTTTGAGTTCCCTGTTTTTGCTGAGCGAAGCATTTCATACAACAATCCTGAGCTCCAAATCAAATTTACAAAGAAAATCAGACCAATTATCCAGAAATCTATAAACAATATGCCACACCTAACTGTTAAATCAAACTAGCTAACGTCAAGAAGTGCTAAATTCGTGTTCCAAAATGCAGCAAAAGCTTTAGATAATAAGCTGTTTTAAATTAATTCTCATAGCAACAGACTACATATTCCAAGTACTTAAGCCAGAATCTAATCCGACTTCATTCCAGTAAGAGAAGCGGTTTCTTCTTCGGAGCATCACGCAAGCTAGCTCAAAAATTACAAGCTCGTGTCATAGCCGATTCCGTTACAACTAAAACATCAACCGAAATAGCGTTTAACGTAACGATCAATCACGGATAAGTTTCCTATAACTGAATCGCTACATTTCCAAAAGCTAAGTATGAACAACGTTAGTACTAACCAATTACTGTCAAACGCCGTATAATTATACTGAAATAAGTTACCTCACAAACGCAAAAGCTTCATTATCCCAACGGATCACATAAAAGAGAAATGATGGTCGGAAACTTACTTTCACGGCTGATTTGTTTGAAATTTTTGTACTCGCCGCCATAAGATGACGAATCCGAATCGGAGTACGACATCTCCTTTCAGTCTGTGTTTCAATCGACTGGTCGAAGGATCCAAAGACGACGAGCTTCAAAGAGAAAGAGAGAATGGCGTGCTCATCAACGCAGGGAGGGGTTCAGGGAGAGAGAGAGAGAGAGAGAGAGAGAGAGAATATGTTATTTTGATTTTTCTTTTAAATGGAATTTTATTTGGAGGCTGACGTGTTGACTAGCGGAAGGTTGAAACGGCAATTCGCGTGTCGTCGCAGGATTGGTAAATACTCGGACCGGACCGGAGTCTGTATCGAAAAGTCTGCCCCTTATCTTCGAATTTTGTCCAATCAAATATTAGTAAATGTATATTTATTTGCTTTTTATTTTTTTAATTATCTCAATAATTATAAAATATAAATCAAATAATTATGAAAATATGATTGATAATTACTGAAAATATATTATCGCTTTTAAAATAGCTTTGACAATAATAATATTTAAATTCTATATTTTGAATTTAAAAATTGTGTCTATTAATTCATTTTTAAATAGATAATTCAAAACAAAAATAATTTAAAAATAATATCTCAAATTTTATTATTTACATAATTTATCATTTTCTTTAAAATAGTATACTAATTTTTTATTTTTGTAAAGAAAATACATTGTAAAAATTTGAGAATTTTACTAAACATGTATTTCTCTTGTTAATTTTTATAAAATAAAAAATTTAAATTTAAATAAAAAAATAAAATAATATCTATAATTTTTATAAACGTGTTAAAATGATGCACTTTTGAAATGAATAAATTATTTTTTAGGTAATTCTCTCTCTCGCATATGTGCGTTCTTCCCCACCCTCGCATGCTAATTTACTTATTTGCGATTATTATATAATAAAATAATGAATTACTTGTCTTATATTTTATTTAAATTTTATTATTTTAAATGATATGTCACTCAATTTAATAATTAATTTTTATAATTTTTAAAATAATTTATTATTTATTTTATTATTTAATTAATAAACGATACATCATTTAAATGATAAAACTTAACATAAGATTTAAAATGTGTAGTATAATTATTAATGAAAAATTAAATTTATTATTTTATATATTAAACTTGCGTTTACATGTTAAGTACGATTTAATTCATTTCGTACTCTCACGTATCAATTAATAATATATTTTAATAAATAAATTTATATTAAATAGAAAAAAAAATCACTCTCAATTTTGACAATTAGGATTCTTTAAAAGGAAAAATTATCAACTTTAGGGAGGGGGTTGAAGAACGTTGGTTGGTACGTGTTGATTTGTTTTCATGCGGTGTATGGGTTGTGGTATTTGTCCATTTACGCTTTAATAAAGCCGCCGGCACCCCCACACATGCTCTATAAAGTATTAATTAATCCCAATATGGAAATTTCTTTATTTAAATTAAATATATGTTACTAATTATATTTGAATTAAAGCCAACACGGTGTCGTGGTGTAGTTGGTTATCACGTCAGTCTAACACACTGAAGGTCTCCGGTTCGAGTCCGGGCGACGCCAATAATTCTTTTTTGTTCTCCAACGACAGCGTTTGAGGATTACCTCTTTATTAATTCCTCGCGTAACGACGCCGTTTTTACTTTTCCAACCTTATACCTTGTCTCTCTGTAAAGAACTCAATCCGCGTTGACGGGGAAGATATCATGCCAGAACCAGAGAGAGCAGTGCAGGCCAACCCTGTTATTGTGGAGGATGCGTTGTACATGAATTTTCTCTTATCCAATTTTCATGGAAGGCATGGCATTACAGAACCAAAAAATTTCACCTCAACAGCTCTCCACAACTCATTAGATACTGGGAAGTGGAAAGATTCATCTCTAACGGGTTCTGGGTACAACATAAGACTGCCAATTACAGGAAACAGAGCCATTTGAGGGAGGAAACAAACTTATTAGATGAAGATTATCTCTGCGTTCCTTCATTTTTTGATGAAGGAAATTCCCTTCTGAATGCTTCCAGCTAACTCTTTCTTTGCTTTCTCCAAGCCAATCCTGGTAAGAGTGATGATCAATAAACAGAACACACCCCTGTTTTATATGCCTTTTCAAATAAAATGAACAGCTCAATACATCGCATATTCATTCAGAGGTCCAAGTTGGAATACTTCTTCAGCTCCATTGCGACCGAGTCCTACCTTTGTTGCAAAGAAACGGAGTTCCATCACCTGTTATAAGCAGTATGCTTCGTCGTTAAACATTACAATGGAAAATAAATGAGTACAAGATGAAGGTTTGGGCAAAGAACCTGGGAATCTACGAAAGCACATTCCACAACACCAGCGTCTCCTCGTAACCCGCGGAGGCAAGCATCCGCAAAATTTAACTGCTGCATAAGCCTGTACATAACATAATGATCTTGACCTCCTTGACTCCGTACAATGACGTAGAAGCTTGTGGATTTATATTTTGCTATACATCAGAAATGAATGAAAGAGTTTACAGAATTGGCTAACCATTGAAAGTGTAGCAGTGGAATGAGATGTTTAAAGCCATAAGATGGTATGTGGACAGATACATTGTAACAGTGAAACTTCGATATCCCATTTTTTACTTGCACTGTAAGGAAAAAAATCCAACTAGCTTTACCTCTACGACCTTTGTTCCACCATTTTGAATACGGCTTGTCAGGTTTTCAGTTTCTTCTTGAGTGAAGCTGCAAGGAGGCTTAACCTGCAAAGAATGTTGAAATGAAATGAGGGTTGAGTGCAGTTCACGGTACAACATGCTGATATCAGAAAAGATGATATTTGAAAAAATTAGAAATCCTACAAGACCTGTGACAGGAGGCAAAATTGTTACTCCGGCATTGACCTCCTATAACAGGAACATCAACTTCCCTACGATGAAGTCCCAGAACTTCTGCCTGTAAGAAGATATAAAATCATCATAAGAATAGTTCACTTCATTGCAGTACTAGAGATAGAAACTCGACAGGAAAACAGCCTGGTGCATGTGCTGCTACAACTAGAATTGCTTCTACTCAAGTAATTCACTGCTCGTCCTTAACATTCAATCTGTTATCCATTGCATCTATCCCAGATTAGTTAAGAAGATGAATATGGACAAATTGTATCCATTTTTCTTATATACCACAAATATGTTTGCTCTAACAACGTGAGCATTGTAACTCCCAAGAGTCGTTCTGGACCATAAGTGCCAGATTTCTTGAAAACCTCTGCAGCAATAGGAACAGAAGAATTCACCGGATTGCTGATCAAATTGACCATTGCGTTGGAGCAGCACTTTGCAATGCCTTCACAAAGAGTCCTGACAATTCGAGCATTGATTTTGAAAAGATCACCCCTGGTCATTCCAGGCTTCCTTGGCACTCCAGTGGGGATAATCACAAGGTCCATGCCTGTAAGAGCATTCTCAAGCTGCGGCTGCCCCAGGAAACCACGTACCTAAAAACATGGAATATCAAAATTTTAATTTGAAATAAAAACCAACATGAACACAACAGAAAAGCATTAATGAAAAAAGTTGCAAGGTATATCATTGATAACATTTACAAAGACGTTTACCACGGCACCGGTGTCCATAAGGCTAATATCAGCAGTGACACCAGGGGCATTAACAACATCGTAAAGGTGAAGAACTGAGACCAAGGGATTCATTTTCATTGGCATAGCAAGGGGCTGACCAATGCCTCCAGCAGCACCCAAGATTGCTACCTTGAATCCAGGCGCCCCACCTTTTGCACGGCAATTGGCTTGCCTCAAGCCAGAATTTTCCTCCATCTATCAGTACACAATCCACACAACGCATTCACCAACACATCGATTGTATATACTCATTGTATAAACTTTAGCTAGTCACGCAAAATTAAAGCTGTACCAGAGAATGCAGGAGATCGAATTTAAGTTAAAAATATCTCTATTAATAGCATATGAGGCATAATTCTAACAAAAGACTCCATTGCCAATGATTCAACTCGCGGTTGATATATATCAACAAAACTAGACAAAGCAACTTAGCAACACAAATTTTGGGTTTTTTAGCTTCTTATCCACTATTCTTAAACTTAGTATTTGTGCACAGCACCCATGAAGATTAATTACAAGGAAAACAAACTAAACCATGTAAAGAATTCAGTAATCATACTGTAAAAGATACGTCAAAAAACAGAAAGATAACTATAAAATAACCATTCAGAAGATAAACTACAACATACCTGGAGATTTGGAGGGTAAAGATGAGCTGAAATTCTAGCAATGCGCTGGTTAGCTTCTGAACTATACTCCATTTTCTTTGCTATTCTTCGATCGAGAAAGAGAGTTTGTAGTGTTGAGTGAATGCGATTACAAACAGCATGCAAAAAATGAATGGATTTGAACAGATTAGAAAATGAAGCAATAAATAGGAACAACGAAACATGGGGAGATAGAAGCTAGAAGTTGGCATAAATGCATGGAAATTCTTCCGAAATTCCAGTTTTTTGTTTTTTAATTTAAATTTTTGTGTGGAAACTAGTTCTTTTGAGTCCTTTTCCTATCCCAATGCCTGTAAGCTTTGTGGGTTTGTGGCTCTGAATATTGATGCCGCAAAATTATAATCTGCTCTCACAATCTTTGGCTTGTTATGTCGCAAACTCATCTTCAGGCCGAGATGTCTGCCGATGATTACAGCAACATGCAAGAGACAAAACTCAGTATCCGTTTGTTAAGGGACCTATTTGATATAACTATATAATTATGTATTTATTTGTAAAATTTTAATAAATTAAGTACCTAAATGTTATTATACCATTATCCTTTTGGGTTGGGCCTTAGAACTAGTTTGGTTCACCTACCAAACCCATTTAGTGTTTGAACAATTTTTTTTATAATATTAAATTACACAATAAAATTAATTTATTAAAATGTTGTATATGAATTAGATTCTTTTGTACATTATGTAAATTTTGTTTTTATTCATCATATTTACGATCATTTAATTACATAATATTATATATTATCGACAGTCTCTCTAAATATAACAGATACAGATGAGTTAGTTAAAATTTTTAAAATTATAATATTAAATTATATATTATTATTTATTTTATTTTAATATTAAATTTAATAAAAATTATATTTTAAAAATTTATCCAAAATTTAGGGCATGAAATAATAATACAAAAAAAATTGTTTTCACAAACTCACAAGATGATAGCACATAGGTTTGATTAGGATGTTCCTATTATTACTTTATTGATTGATTGGTTTTCAACCAATGGTTGGTGGGCCGGGGCCCATAAGAAGATTTAAGTTTGACTAGTGGGATTTGGCATTGGAAGGGTACAATGCAATGAATTTGGGAAGAGTCCATCTTACTATGACTCATTTGTTTGATTTATCTAGAATGATTGATTTCAGTTAACTTTTTCGTCCAAATTATTTTTATATTATTAATATTTAAATATATTTATAATTATTATATTTTTATTAAATATTATAATTAAAATATCAAATAAAAATTTAATTTTACCTGACAGTGAAATATTTATTGATTAATATTTAAAAATTTAACGATTGTATTTTATAATATTTTTAAATAATAAAAAAATTATAATATTTTAATAATATAAATACCCTTAAATTATAGATTAGATTCTAGAAAACAATCCCAAGTGGATTGCAAAGCCTTGTCTTTTTTAATCTCTAAAAAATCTTCAATAAGAAGAATATAATCTCAAAAAATCTTTGTTTAATCTCTTCATTTTACACATAAACACATACATGCCTTAAATCATTAGGCATATGTGTGATTTGATTCCCTCCACCCATAACCTAATAACTCAAAATTAATATTATAATTACCCACTAATTAAAAAATAAAATACTCCACTCTACTATTTATTTTTTAAACCTTTAAATTATATTTATTTATAATATTATTATTATTTTATTAGTTAATTAATTGTCGACTTAATTATTAAAAATAATATTTTAAATATTAAAAAAAATATATTTAATTTTATTATTTTATCATCGCATTATTATCTAACAACACAATATCATGTTGAATTTTTTTTGTTATTTTTTAAATAAATTTATAATTATTGTAATTATGAAAATAAGAAAATAGATTTGAATTAAGTTGTGCTTTTCTCTGAAGTTAGGAAAACATTACTTTCACCTAAATATTTTATTTTTTTTATTTTTAATTATAGAGCAGTTAGCTATAAGTTAATGGCCGACAGTTTTCTACAAGCGGCAGCCAGGGAGAGTTGGAGTCAACCACGGCGACTGTGATTTACCGGTTCTTCACTACAGGACATGCTCTTTTGCCTTGTCTTGACCAAGACAACATCGTCTGATTTTCTAACTCATTTTGATTTGACGCGAGGTTTTACTTTTTGCATCCATGAAAGCTCGATTCTTCAATTGGAAATTATTTCTAGTTCTTGCTTGCATGCAACTCATGGAGAAGGGTTAAAAGTTAAAAGCTTTCAACTCCGAATTCTGGAAACCAACAGTTGCCAGTTCTGGTGCAGTATTACGTAAACATATTTTCTTGCTCAACGTGTCATTGTCTTTCCATGTGAACTGAGATCAAAATTCAACCAAACTCGTGCTGAAATCGTTTAATTCTTAGCCCACCATTTCTACTTTTGTCTTACTGTAAACAGTGTAAGCATAATCAGAATAAAGACTTGATCAAAAGTTATCAGAAATCCTGAGTTCTCACCGGCCGACATGTTTATTCTTCAAGTTTTCTGCAAATGGCCAAGTTTAATGCTTCTGTTTCTTCTGTTTATTGTGTTGGTTTCCCCTTCCAAATCAGATGAGCTTCAGATATTGTTGACTTTGAAATCCGGGCTTGAAGAATCGAATACGAAGGTGTTCAGTTCGTGGACGGAGGGGAAATCTGTATGCAGCTTCGATGGAATTGTATGCAATTCTGATGGACTTGTTGCAGAAATCAATCTTCCTGGACGACAACTTGTTGGTGCTCTTCCTTTTGATTCGATATGCGGGCTTCAGTCATTGGAAAAAATCAATGTTGGGGAAAATTCTTTGAATGGTAGCATTAAAGATTTGAGAAACTGTACAAGATTACAAGTCCTGAACTTGGGGAACAATTCTTTTTCTGGAGAATTTCCTGACTTGTCTTCATTACACGAGCTGAATTTCTTGAACTTAAACAACAGTGGATTTTCCGGGAAATTTCCGTGGAAATCATTGGAAAATCTTACCAATCTTACGTTTTTGAGCCTCGGTGACAACCCATTTGAATCAAGTCCATTTCCTGAAGAAGTGCTAAAGCTTGAGAAGTTGGATTGGCTTTATCTCTCAAATTGCAGCATCACAGGAAATATTCCTGATGCCATTGGAAATCTTACTCAGCTTAAAAATCTTGAGCTCTCTGATAATCAACTGTTCGGTGAAATCCCAGCAGGAATTGTGAAACTCAAGAATCTTTGGCAGCTTGAGCTTTACAACAATTCATTGACTGGAAAACTTCCGGTTGGATTTGGAAATCTTACAAGTCTTGTGAACTTTGATGCGTCGCATAATATGCTTGAAGGTGATCTCTCGGAGCTGAGATCCTTGAACCAACTTGCTTCATTGCAGCTGTTTGAGAACCAGTTGTCAGGGGAGATTCCGCAGGAGTTTGGGGAATTCAAGAACCTTATAGACCTGTCTCTTTACAAAAACAAACTTACTGGTCCACTTCCTGAAAAGCTAGGTTCTTGGGCAGATTTCAATTACATTGATGTTTCTGAGAATTTTTTGACTGGTTCAATACCACCGGATATGTGCAAGAATGGCCAGATGACTGATCTTCTGATACTACAGAACAGGTTCACTGGCAGAATCCCAGAAAGCTACGCAAATTGTAAGTCTTTGATTCGTTTTCGTGTAAACAACAATTCACTTTCAGGTATTGTTCCTCCTGGAATTTGGAGTTTGCCAAATCTTTCCATAATTGATCTTTCTATGAATCAATTTGAAGGTCCGGTGACAGATGATATTGGTAATGCCAAGTCTCTTGGACTATTAATTTTAGCCAATAATCGGTTTTCTGGTGAATTTCCCTCTCTGATCTCACAAGCTTCATCATTAGTCTCAATTCAGCTGAGTGCAAATCAATTTTCTGGCCAAATCCCATCTGATATTTCCAAATTGAAAAAACTAAGTAGCCTTTATTTAAATGAAAACTTGTTTTCTGGTCGCATACCTTACTCCATAGGCTCATGTGTTTCTCTCACAGACGTCAATTTCGCTCAAAACTCACTTTCTGGGAAAATTCCTGATAGTTTTGGAGATTTATCTTCTTTGAACTCCTTGAATTTATCAAACAACAAACTTTCTGGTGAAATTCCAAACTCTTTGTCATATCCAAGGCTAAGCCTTCTTGACTTGTCGAATAATCAATTGGTTGGTGCGATACCTGAAGCTTTAGATATTAAGGTCTTCACTGAAAGCTTCACTGGAAATCCTGGATTATGCAGCAAAAATGATGAACATTTTCGATCATGTTCTTCAGCTTCCCATTCATCCCATCATGTTCAGACATTTATATGGTTTCTTATAGCTGCAATAGTGGTTCTGCTTATGTTAATGGCCAGTTACTTGTTCATCAAGTTAAAGCAGAATAATCTTAAACATCCTCTCAAGCAGAATTCTTGGGATATGAAATCATTTAGGGTGTTAAGCTTCTCAGAAAAGGAAATTATTGATGCTGTCAAACCCGAGAATTTGATAGGCAAAGGAGGGTCAGGAAATGTGTACAAAGTAGAACTTGGCAGTGGCAAAGAACTTGCTGTTAAGCATATCTGGCCATCAAATTCCAGCTATCAGAAAAACTTCCAGAGCAGCTCAGCCATGCTATCAAAAAGGACCTTCCGGTCTTCAGAATATGAAGCAGAGGTGGCAACATTGAGTGCAGTGAGGCATGTAAATGTGGTGAAGCTGTACTGTAGCATCACAAGTGAGGACAGCAATCTGCTGGTTTATGAGTATTTGCCTAATGGTAGCTTATGGGACAGGCTGCACACATGTCACAAGATCAAGATGGGGTGGGATGTCAGATACGCGATAGCAGTGGGGGCTGCAAAGGGATTAGAGTATTTGCATCATGGCTGTGATAGGCCTGTGATACACCGTGATGTGAAATCAAGTAACATTTTGCTGGATGAAGACTGGAAGCCAAGGATAGCAGATTTTGGACTAGCAAAGATTGTTCAGGCTGGTGAAGGAGGAGATTGGACTCATGTCATTGCTGGAACTCATGGATACATAGCTCCTGGTAAGCTTCTCCTGTTATTTTTGAATTTCTTTTCGCTGCAAATTCAGTCAATTCAATGCATAAATCTGATCAATACAATGTTTTTTTCTTGCTGCAGAGTATGCTTACACTTGCAAGATAAATGAGAAGAGTGATGTGTACAGTTTTGGGGTAGTCTTAATGGAGTTGGTCACAGGGAAAAGGCCAATAGAGCCAGAATTTGGAGAAAACAAAGATATAGTGAATTGGGTAACCAGCAAAATGAAGAGCAAAGAAACTTTGCTCGATGTAGTCGACTCAACAATCTCAGATGTTCTAAAGGAAGACTCCATCAAAGTTTTGAGAATTGCAATTCACTGTACAGCCAAAATTCCATCCTTTAGACCATCCATGAGAATGGTAGTGCAAATGCTGGAAGAAGCTGAGCCTTGTTCAGCACCAAATATTGTAGTAATGTAGACAATAAAGAAGCTGAAAGAATTATACATTTCCCAAGCAGAAAGATTTTGTTACTGTTGAGATTTGTATCCCTTAGGTCTCAGCTTGTAAGAGAGAAGAGAAGAGTTGCTTTTTGTAATATAACTACAAATTCCTGAACCCCAAATCCCAGAAACAATGTGATCTGGTGTCTTTTTTCTTCTTATGTATCATATCTAGAACAAATTTAGTTACAAAAGGAAACAGCTTACAAAAATGGCTTCTGCTGTTCACTTCAGCAGATGAGAAAAAAGAAAAAGTGCTTTTCCTTGTGTCATTTTGTATTATAATTTCATGCTTTGTAACTATTTCCGAATTTGCTACATATTTTGTGTGCTATTTAGTCAAGTTACCCTACATGGTTTAGAAAATAAAATAAAAGAATGGCCATGGAGAACCAGGACAAACCTTGCAACCTGTCCATGGAAAATGGATTTATCCTAAAAAAAAAAAATCTTTTAACACAATACCCATTTTTTATTGGGCCAACTCTATAATTTTTTCATTAACTAATCATAATTACAGTGATAGGATATTTACATGTTAATTACGTGGCACAATGTTATTGGTTAATCATTAAGAATATTTCTAAATGTGTGTTACCCTACAAATTAAAATAATTGGGGGTAATCACATGCATTGAAAACAACGAGATAGCTGAAAGTTTACAAGAGACAGAATATGTTGTTGGTAATTTAGGTGGGGAATCTAAATTCTGAAAAAATACCTTACTTTAAACATCACATTAAGTCATTAACATCATGTCATGTTTTAATGTAATAGTGTACAAACAATGAGTTTCCTAGGGTTGGGTTCCACCATCTTAATCACTTCACACTCTTGTACACTTCCCATCTCTTCTTCCTATCTCAGTTTCCTCTCTTCATCTCATAACAATAATTTCGCTCTCTCAGGTCCTTCTTTAGATCCCTCTCTGTATATTATGCAAATTATCATCTGGGTGTGTTTGATTATTGTTTGTATTTGGCAAAGTTTTAATTTTTTTTAATAGTTTTTTCTTTTTATGTGATGCCATATCTTGAAATACATGCGTTTGCTCTATATTAGCTGCGAAGGAAAATTTACCTGTATGAATGTCTAATTCTATACTCCACTCCCCCTCCCCTTTTTTTTTTTTTTGTGTGTTCATTTAATGAGTGTATGAGGTGGTGCTGATGATGGTGAGAAGGATCTGAAATCGCAGTCTGTTATGTTGAAAACTGGATATAAAAATTCCTTCTTTTTTTTTTGTTTATAATCTTTTAGTTGTCAAGATTTGTAATTTTATAAGAATTTTGTTAAATTATGTTTGTGTTGCCATTGTTGTTGCAGGTAGGAAGAATTTAGTGTTACGTGGTACTAAGAGTGAGCCAAAACTCACTGGTACGATGGAATCGGGAAAGGAATTACCAGAACTCAATAGAAATCTTTATCCCCATATCGAGCCATATAGTACGGGCTTTCTGAAGGTTTCTGATATTCACACAATCTATTGGGAACAGTCCGGAAACCCAAATGGCCATGTGCGTAGTAATTTGTTTATTGATTATTTACCCACTTTTTTTTGGTACTGCTTTGTGTAAAGTAAAATGCTGTGATTGATTCGATCAACTCGTAGCTACAAATTGTTGATGGTAGTGTGGTGTGGTGTGGTGTTTTGATGTTCTATGGAAGTTGAATTGATATTCTGTATTTATATTCTGTCATAGGCTGTCATTTATTTGTTGTAGGGCTTGACCAACTAAGGTTATTTGGGAAGATTAAGAAAAAAACACATCTGTGTCTTGGCCATAATGTTGAATTTTTCCGGTTACAGTATCACTGGTTCATTGACTGATTACGCTTGGTGATACAGTAAGTATATAGATATCTGTCCATCAACTAGTACTGTTGAGTTTTAACATGTCTCCTGTTCAAAATTAGAAGTGCTTTGTGTTTATAAGACAGTGCTTTCCTGCCAAAAAAAGCATATGTAGGTTATTATTACATTATGAACTTATCTTGCAGCCAGTTGTCTTTCTTCATGGAGGTCCAGGAGGAGGCACTGCACCAAGTAATCGAAGATTCTTTGATCCTGAATTTTACCGTATCATTTTATTTGATCAGGTTACTCTCTTAACCTTTAAAGGACATTATTAGCAGTACTTTACCTCTCTAAACCAAGGTATATTCTTCTCCCAGCGAGGTGCAGGTAAAAGTACACCTCATGCTTGCTTGGTGGAAAACACCACATGGGACCTCATTGATGACATTGAAAAACTGAGACAACACTTAGAAATTCCAGAATGGCAGGTAAAGTTTCATTCTGGTTATTGCAAAAGAATTGCTTGGATTCTTGCTCTTGGTAGATGTAACTTCATCTTTTCTGTGTACAGGTCTTTGGTGGGTCATGGGGAAGCACACTTTCTCTTGCATACAGCCAATCACACCCTGACAAGGTGTGTAAGTTTGCGTGGTTTGCCATTTTGTTGTTTGGTTGAAATTCTCATAGTCTTGAAATCAGATGTGTATTGTTCAATAATTTCTTGCCATGGATAACTGATTGATTTTTGATAGTTTCTCTGCAATGTTTAAGGTTACTGGCATGGTCCTCAGAGGGATCTTTCTTTTGCGAAAGAAAGAGATTGATTGGTTTTATGAGGGTGGTGCTGCTGCTATATTCCCTGATGGTATGATACATACAATTCCTTTGCTGGAGTTTGGAATAATTGTTATCATTCCTTGTCATATTGCTTCATTTTTGCCTTGTAGTTTGATTTTGGGTTTTAGGCTATAGGTGATTGTTGAAACACTTTTCCATATTCCCTTGGTGCTGATGAAACTTAAGAAAATTTTTTAAGCTGTTTGATACTTTTTGATCAGTTTTCCATGTACAGCTTGGGAGCCATTCAGAGACCTCATTCCAGAAAATGAGAGGAGTTGTTTCGTTGATGCCTACAGCAAGAGGCTAAATTCTGATGATAAGGAGACACAAGTAAGGGTTATATCATGTTCTTTTTCGCTTATGCCATATCTCTTTGCCCTTTTTGATTCAACTCTTTTCTTCTATCTTTTGGAGAAGTTAAAAGAACAGTCTTCTTGTGTAGCAAACCATTTGACATGATCATGCGGTTTACTTATAGTGTGTTTTTATTCAAAAAAGAGCTTTACTCAACTGATTGTAATTTTGCTTTGAATATTATTTTGTGAACAATTGTATACTTTTGATAACTCTATCTTTATATCTTAGTATGCAGCTGCTAGAGCATGGACCAAATGGGAAATGATGACTGCCCATCTTCTTCTGAATGAAGAAAACATCAAAAGAGGGGATGATGATATTTTTTCATTGGTGAGTTGTTCAAGTATGCACATTATACTTTGATATATTTGGCTGCTACTGGAAAATCTAGATGCTTTCTATATCAAGATAACTAAAGTGGCTTTTTTTTTTCTTAAGTGATTAACCTTTTGTTGTTTTGTTATGTATAAACTGAGGCTCCTAACAGAAATCTAGATTTTCTCTTGGTACTCTTATAGGATTATGTACTATACTCTTAAGTGTGTATCAACTGAGTGCTGGGTAGATCTATTCTATTAGTTTATGATCAGTTATTTTCTGAGATATGGATACTAAAATGATGTAAGACTTGGTTCAATTCATGACCCATATGTTTTGCTCTGTATATTCAGGCATTTGCAAGGATTGAAAACCATTATTTTGTGAACAAAGGCTTCTTCACTTCGGATTCATTCCTGTTAGATAACATTGACAAAATAAGGCATATCAACACTACAATCGTACAGGTATTTTATCATCTTATTTTGATATTTTCTGTTTGTACCAGACAGATACTATGAAGCATGATATTTTATTCTAGCAAAACACAATTTTTGTTTAATGAGGTTTGCACTTGAAAGTTTTTGGAAACCTAGTTTGATAATTTTGAATATCTTGAACAGGGAAGATATGATGTTTGTTGCCCTATGATGTCAGCTTGGGATCTTCATAAGGCATGGCCGGAGGCAGATTTTAAGGTATGCAACCGTTCTAACTATGTTGTCTGAATATCAATTTCTTTAGAAGGGGAAGAACGGGAATTTGAGATTTGATGTAAACAGTGGGTTCTAGAATTTTGTCAATGGTTTTGGGAAAAGCTTCTGGCATTTGCATAGCAATAAATAAATAAAAGAAGATGAAAATGGATCTTATCATCTAGGACAAAGTTACACTGGTCATTTATCTTTGACCATGGATGCTAGCTTCACTTCACATTCCGCCTGCATTTGTTCCTGGAATTGTCTTTCTTCTATTTGAAAATTTGAGCCATTTATAAGTTTCAACAATCTAGAAAGATGTTTATATTTGATCGAACCTGCGGGGGATCAATGAAATTCAACAACCTTGAATGAAGCTGTTCTTATTTTAACATATAGTTAGTTGCATTTATCTCGCTTCACATATATTGAACTTTTTATTTACAGGTAGTACCAGATGCAGGACATTCAGCTAATGAACCAGGAATAGCTGCAGAACTTGTGGCTGCAAACGAGAAGCTGAAAAACCTCATCAAGAATGTACGTTGAGAAAGACTGGATGCGGCATGTCTTTGAGATCAAAGACTCGGTTCATGAAACAAGCGATGATGTGCCTTGAAAACTAGAAGCAACTATAGTGAATAATTTCGTGCTACACGAATGGAATGCAGTTCATGTAAAACTGCTGAATGAATGTTATGTGTGTATAATCTCCCCCAGTGATTTGAAAGATTTGGCCACTACAAGAGAGTTTTGAAGAGTAATTTGCTGTGGATTGGTGATGATAGCATTACAATTAGGAAAAAAATAAAAAAAAAGTGTTCATTTCCACTTATTTGACTAAAGCACAACAAACTTACTTTCAGAAGCGTCAAATGAGTATAGTCTTGTGAGCTATGCTAGGTTTCATTATTTTTACATGGGTTTGATCCGATCCTTAAATTTGCATGTGCCTTGTTTTTGTGATTGGGTTGGCCTGTTTGACACCATTGTTTACTCTTCTTTCTCTTAAAATTATTCATAAATTTAAATTTTAAAGAGTTTGTTTTTTGGAAGCTTCATAAATTGTTCAATAGGTCAAATTAGTTCCTTCTTTTTTTTTTGTAATTAAGTCAAATTTTAGGAGGGTGAATGAAATTTCTTTAAAATTATACCCAACTTACTTAGGCAAACAAGTTGAAGACAAAAACACAGAAAAAGGGAATGGTGGTACAAATATATTGATTCTTTTGGAAATGAACAAATAAAATACAAATCATCAGGGTCTCCCGAATGCTACAACTTACAAACAAATGCTATTACGACTTACAAACAATTGTTTCAGGGAACCCATGTTATAAAAAGTTCCCTTGAAGCTAAAGAATAAAGCCAAGTAAATTATAATTCAATGAAACAATTGAACAACAACAACAACAACAACAACGTGATGCCATTCTGAGATGTAAATGATCTAAGCTGCTCTCCTTGTGCAGCTCTTTGGCACATGAACGTTGTGAAAGTGTGGCTCCTTGGGAATGGTTGCTGGTTTTCTTCCCTGCAAGGATGGCCTAGGCGCAGAAGAAGCGGAAGAAACTTTGGCTGCAGGGGATGCACCATTCTCCATTTGTTTTCCCGCTACCTTGATTCTTAGGATTGTAGGCGATGATTCCTTTATCACACCCAATCGAGCAGGTGTTGCTAGAGAAATTGTTTTCCTCTTACTTTGCTGCTCTATCCTGCAAGAATGAGCTGAGTTAAAGCTTGTCTCGAATATCTCATATTACTTGTCATCTGGTGTTGTCAACTAAGAAGACAAATGCTTACCCTCGAGTCCTTGCTAATTGCTTCGTACATAGTGATTTAGTCTTTTTCAAGCTTCCCTCAGATTTATTAGCTGATTTAGTCTGGCTAAATTCCGGTCTTGAAGCTGCAAGTTTGGTTTTCTGCTGCGTGGAAATAGTATTCCTCCGTGGAGTTTTAGATTCTTTTCGTGCTGCTGCTGCTTTTGAAGTTTGTGAGCAAGAAGAAGTTGCCTTTCTTCCCTGCAAGTTAGATTATCATTGAAAATTTCAGCAAATCCTGAATAAGCACAAACATAAAAAAGCAGAAATCCAGACAACCTTCGGTTTCTCCTCTCTTAATAAGAAAATAGACTTACTGGTAGATCCTTCAGTGTTTTTCTGTTTGATTCCTTTTCTTCGCGAGCATCGCTAGCATATTCAGTTTGTTCAAGGCACTTTTCGTTTTTCTGTAATCAGAAACAAAAATTAGTTTAGAACTTATTTGATCTTATAAATAAAAATCAGAATATTCTTGTTTCCAAAAGCTTACTTTGGCTGAATTCTGATGTATCCTCTTTGTTGCAGTTTCCTGTAGAGGTTCATGAAGATGGAGTTTCTTCTCTAAGTTTGCCTCTTTGAGAATTTGTCTTTCCTACAAGAAGCAGAAATATTATCAGATACTATTGAAATTTCAGTCTTCCAAATTCATATAGCCTAAAATATTTCTTTGTACATCAGTTCTTAGCCGAAAAGGTTTTGGATTTGTGAGCTTTGGTTTTCTAGAGTTGACTCCTTCGGCACAGTTGACAACAGCGGTGGTGGAGTTTCCTTTAGATGTCTTATTCACTCCTTTAGTGACCTGCATCATTTTCAAATGCATCAGGAACTGAAAGAAAGACCTACTGTCTAGAAAAGACATTAGAAAAACAAGTATGATATTCTAGTAAAGAACCCACAGTTTGACTGCTTTTAGAAGTTTCATGCTTGCCAATAATTTTGTTCTTTTCCATATGACTGGTGTTGGAATTCAGTTTTCTGCAACCATTTGACAGAAAAATTTATCATTAATTGTTAGACAAGGGAGTATACGATATACAAACATTCAAAATTACCAAGAGTTCCACACCTGTTATTATTCGAAGCTGAAGCATTTTCCTTATCATCATGGTTCATGACTTCATTCTCCTTTTCCTTGTCATCAGAAACTAAAGCATTTTCATTTTCATTTGTCTCAATGATATCGGGCTTGATCCTCTTCTCTGGACTTGACTTGACTTGCTGGTCAACATTATTATCTCCTGTATTCCTTTCTTTACAGTGTATGCGAGATGTTGATTCACTTCCTGATATGTCTGATATAGCTTCAGCTTTATTTTCACCCAATGGAAATTCCAAGGTATTTTGAGTTTCAAGATGCTCTTTATGTTGATTTCCTTCATTATTCTTCGAAACACCAGGTGTAGAACACACTTCTAGAGAGCCATCTCTTGATTTCTCTTCAATCTCCATATCAGTGGAGTCATTTTCAGTCCCTTCACAAGGAGCAGAAATACAATGCAGCTCCTCATTCTTTTTCTTGAAGCATTTTGAAGATTTGATATCCTTGCCCTGACAATTTTTAGGATGTAAAGTATCATAGGCCCTGCTTTTAACCTCTCGTCCTCTAAATCGTTTTCTTGAAGCATCCACAGCCAATGGTTTTTCACATCCCGATATATGCTTCTTCCCACTAGTGATTTCAAGCTTCTTCATCCCTACACACAATTTTCTCATACTAGTGCTCAATTCAGCAGATTTCTTCAATTTCATCCTCACTGTCTTCTTTGGTGAGTGAAATACCAAAGCCTTCGCCACCATTTTATTCTTCGGCACTGCAAGGGCTGTTGGTTTGGGGTTCCTAACACTTCGAAATGTAGCCAAATACGAGAGGCGTTTCTTGTTTTGCGGAGTAGTCAGAGCCTTAGCTGCGACAGAAGATTGCTTTTCCTTCTTCTTTGGCGTTTCACAGTGCTTAAAAAGAGGTCTTCCCTTCACTTTTCCATCAACCATCTTTTGAGAAATTGAAGAAACCAGAGCCAATCTAGACACTCTAGACTTCGAAGGTTTTGCAGGAACCGTAAGTGGACATTTCAAATTTGTACTGCCAAATTAAACAGACAAATGCTCCCATTTCAAAGCCAAATACAATTACAACAAAACAAACAACTGAAAATCATCAATAGCATTAGCATGTTTACCTTGAATCTTTCCCATACAGGGCTTTTCGAAGCCGAACATTCGGACTCCTCGCTGCCATAACCTGTTGTAGAATTCGTTACCCCCATGTATCAATTAATCTAACACAAAAATTAATTATCAATTTCAAGAAAACAGAAACAGAACCAAAAACTATAACTAACCCGAAGAACAAAATTCTTATAGATTGTTTCAGAATCCATCTCTTCTTCATGCTTCTGATCACACCCTACAGCCCAATGAAGAGAACATTTAGAGCAATTGGAAAAACTAGGAGCAAGTTCAAGCACTAAAATTACTACTACGTCGTTTATCTAAACAGAGCTTTGAACTAGTATGCAAAGGAAATAAACAATGAAGGCGAAAAGTGGGGAAGAGTGAAAGACAGACCGACGCGGACGCAGAACCAGTAACGGTCATCGTGGTCAGGGCGGTGGCGATCGGGTGCGGTGAGGTCGACGAACTTGGGCGCTTCGATCTTCTCGTAGAAGTCTTCTCCTAGCGATTCTTCGCCCTGGTTCTGAATCTCATCATCCATTTCCTAGAGAGAGATAGAGAGAGCGTAATGAAGGAGCGTGTCGTGGCAGACTGGCCGTGGTTTGGGTGGGTGGTGGAAATGATGAAACCGAGGAGATTTTTAAATCTCTGCGAGTAGCCGTTAGAGACAGGCTTAATTCCTGGGGTTTTTGTCTAAATTTTGAGTCTCTGGGGACTGAAATTTAAATACCATATTTTTGTCTTAATAATTTTTTAACTGAATATTATCAAATAAGTCCTCATACTTTATGAGAATAACAAAATAAATCAATGTTTTGTCATTTATCTCAATTTATCCCCCTTATTCAACACCAAAAAAAATGAATTATACATTTTTATTATTACATATGCGATTTAATTTGAAAAATAATGTGATAGTTTTATATTGTAAAATAATAATATTAATATTTTTATCTAATTTTTATTATATTATTTAATTTCAAAATCGATAAAAATTAGTATAGGCTATTGTTAAAAATTGGATAAGAATTGGGGCCTCTGGCTAATAAGAAACATTTGGTGTACCTAATCATAAATTTAATTATTTATTTTTTAAAAAACAGAAAAGAAAAGAAAAGAAGCCCGTTGGAAAATAAAATGACGAAAATACCGTGATCTGACGGACACAACTGACGGACACAACTGACAGTGATGCCCTTGAAGTGACCTAATGAGCCCTAGTCTTTCGTCGAAATACCGAAAGTAGAACTCAGATTCTCTCTCAAAAACAAATGGGCTCTCCGCGTTTTCAATCTTGCCTTGTCCCTTTTTTTCAAGTTTCTAGGTCAGTATATCGTTCACATGTATGCAGCCATTTGTATATGAAATGTATGGTTTGAACTTTTGGATCTTAGCAGACGGAGAAGCTATGTTTTTGTTGATGTATGTCTATGTTGATTCTCTTTCTAGATTTTGTCTTCTTGTAAACCCTTGTGTAATTTGTTTCTGGGTTTTATGTTTTGTTGAGTTTTGGAAATATGTTTGTTGGTTTGTTGTTTTGTTGTGAAAGCAGATAAAAATGCCTTCCTTTTGATGCATTGAACAGTTTAAGTTTCCCATTTTTTATTTGTTTTCTGGACTTATTTCAGATAGGTTTGTGATCAAATGTTAGATATTTATAGTTGCCGTGTGTTTCTATTAGACCCACTTAAGGAAGCGAGGTTAGTTTATGTTGCAGCTGGTAGTAGAATTTGTTTTCTCTTCTACCCAAAAAGGGAAAAATAAAAGAAGGAAATTTGTGAATATGTGATGCTCAATAGTAAGCTAAATTTCCTAGCATCCCATTGTTTATTTTATTTTATTTTTTTTGTTAGTCCACATTAAGTTTAATAAGCTTTTTTAATTTTGGTATATTTGTATTTAGTATTTCTTTCTCTACAGTGCCTGTCTTAACTAAGAAGCCGTTCTCTCTATTATCTTATTGGTTAATATAAGCCAGTATTCATTTGGTAAACCTCAGTTTCTTCCTTAAATGAAGAAATGTTTTCCTGTGTATGACTTTGAATGCTATCCTTTGGTTTCTTGCAGGCATCTTTGGATGTTCATTCTGAATGAAGTTCCTGTCGACTTTTTCATACAATCCATCAACATTCTTTCTTCACATGGATTTTGCCAATTCCGGTGGCAACATGTTGAGCAATAGGATGGTACATTAAGGGGGTGGACTTCTGAATTTGTGTTAGATATTTGCATGGAGGACCACACTTTTGGCATTGGACAAGAATTCCCTGATGTCAAGGCCTTCAGGACGGCAATTAAGGAAGCTGCAATTGCACAGCACTTCGAGCTTCGTGTTATAAAAAGTGATTTGATTCGCTACTTTGCAAAGTGTGCCACTGAAGGTTGCCCATGGCGCATTCGTGCAGTCAAGCTTCCTAATGCCCCAACTTTTACAATTAGAAGTTTGGAAGGGACACACACTTGTGGGAAGAATGCACAAAATGGGCACCATCAAGCTTCTGTAGATTGGATTGTGAGTTTTATAGAGGAAAGACTTCGAGATAATATAAACTACAAGCCCAAGGATATCCTGCATGACATTCATGAACAGTATGGGATCACAATACCATATAAGCAAGCTTGGCGTGCAAAGGAAAGGGGACTTGCAGCGATATATGGCTCTTCTGAAGAAGGATATTGCCTCCTTCCATCATACTGTGAGCAAATAAAGACAAGCAACCCTGGAAGTATCGCAGAAGTTTTCACTACTGGTGCAGATAATCGGTTCCAGTGGCTCTTTGTTTCCCTTTTTGCATCCATAAATGGTTTCCTGAATGGTTGCTTACCCATTGTCAGCCTAGGTGGAATCCAGCTGAAAAGCAAATTCCTTGGTACCTTACTTTCTGCTACTTCTTTTGATGCAGATGGTGGGTTGTTTCCCACTGCAATAGGTGTTGTTGATGTAGAAAATGATGAGAGCTGGATGTGGTTCTTGACAGAGTTTCATAAGGCCTTAGAGATGAATGCTGAGAGTATGCCACAGCTCACCTTTTTGTCAGATGGACAGAAAGGTATTGTCGATGCAGTAAGGAAGAAATTTCCAAATTCTTCTCAGGCATTTTGTATGCGCCACTTGAGTGAAAGCATTGGCAAAGAGTTCAAGAACTCAAGGCTCATCCATCTTCTTTGGAAAGCTGCGCATGCTACCACCACTATTGCTTTCAAAGAAAGAATGGCTGAATTAGGGGATGTTTCTTCTGAAGCTGCAAAATGGATACAACAATTTCCACCTTCTTGCTGGGCATTAGTGCATTTTAAAGGGACACGACATGGTCATCTTGCTTCAAATATTGAGGAATTTAATAGATGGATTCTTGAAGCTTGGGAGTTGCCCATAATCCAGGTGATTGAGCGAATTCACCATAAAATAATGGCTGAATTTGAAGCCCGGCAAATAAAAAGCAGTTCTTGGTGTTCTGTACTTGCACCATCTGCTGAGAAGCGTATGATAGAAGCCATCAACCATGCATCCATGTATCAAGTCCTTAGATCAGATGAAGTAGAATTTGAAGTTTTATCCGCTGAGCGATCAGACATTGTGAATATTGGGGCTCATTGTTGCTCCTGCCATGAATGGCAGCTTTATGGAATATCGTGTTCACATGCTGTTGCTGCACTCATCTTATGTCAAAAAGATGTGTATTCCTTCACAGAGAAGTGTTTTACTGTTGCTAGTTACCGCAAAACATATGGAGAAAAGATACATCCCATCCCTGGTAAAATTGAATGGAGAAAGATAGGTGAAGTTGCTGATGACGACATTCAAGTTGTGAGACCACCCAAGTTTCGCCGACCACCAGGACGCCCTGAAAAGAAACGAATATGTGTAGAGGATCTTAATCATGAAAAACATACAGTGCATTGTAGTCGCTGTAACCAAACCGGGCATTACAAGACAACCTGCAAGGCAGCGATTATGAAGAGCATTGAACAGTTTTAGGTATCTAATTTTATACTGTAGATTATTTGAACATTGTAGTTATCTTATCAACTAGAATAGTATTGTCAGTGCTATGTTTAGGGCATACTACTTGTAAAATAGGAAATATCCACTCTATTATAGAATGTAAGTTAGAAAGAACTTCTGAGAAATGGTAGATATGTTGTTTATCAGCATGTTCCAAGGTTTTTAAGTGCTGTAGTATTTTTCTTAACATCATTTACTCATCTTGTACTGTGGTTTTTACGTATGTACTCTCTCCTCATGAACTAGGATTTTCAGCCTGCGGGAATGTTTCCGAGGTACTACAGTATGTGCTTCTTTGTTGAAGACATTGCTGATCTTATTTGATGATTATGATTCATTTTTGAGTTTCCTTTTATTGCTAACCTTTTTTCTTTTTTGTAAATTTTTGTCTTTGGGTTGTAACTGGAGACCTCAGAGATCTTAAAAAAAAAAAAAATCTTTTTTGAAGAGATTATAGATGCTTCAAAACATAAATTAATTTACCTTTTCTAATAGAAACTTGAATTTTAGAATTTTGAGCATAGAGATTTCAGAACTACTTTAAAAGGCACACCAAAAGTTTATTTATAGAAGTTCTACAGGAAAAGCCATACCAAACAAACTGATGGTATGCATAGCTTTCATAGCTGCCAAGATCTTTTCTTCTGTTGGTCCTCCTACACTAGCAGCTGTTACCATTTGCCTTGCAAAATTATCTTGAGGGTTCTTATGATAAGACAAAAATTGTTTTTAGAGTTATGATCAGATGATAGAGCTTTCTTTTGAATAATTCAATTGCCCTTGGAGCATTTTTATGATTCAATTCAATGGCAAATGGATCAGAATGAAACAGAGCAGTATAAAGATTGTAGAGAAGATAGGGACAAAATAACTCACGCAGGTGCTTATTCAACTCATTATCAGGAAATGCAAGTAACTGACATTTCACAATACCATGGAAATAAACTTGTGACGTCTCTGCCTCTCTAAAA
The DNA here is from genome assembly GCA_032402905.1 of Khaya senegalensis. Taxonomy (NCBI): domain Eukaryota; kingdom Viridiplantae; phylum Streptophyta; class Magnoliopsida; order Sapindales; family Meliaceae; genus Khaya; species Khaya senegalensis. The sequence goes on along the minus strand of CP135546.1, from coordinate 6,575,541 downwards.
CCATACCATCTCCTGCCCTGACATCAACCTCCAACCGTGATTGTTTGACACTATATAAAAACCAGTGGCAGCAGCTTAATATTTCCCTAACTAGAAACTTTCCCGAGACTATGAATGAAAAGCATTTTAACAATTTTTGTTACAAATTTAAGGGAAACACCATTGCAGCAATGGTNAAAGCATTTTAACAATTTTTGTTACAAATTTAAGGGAAACACCATTGCAGCAATGGTCAAGAAAGAGAAAGCTAGAGCTCCATTACTAATACCAAGACTGAAGGAAACAACGAGCAGTTTGGTCGACATACTAGGTCCAAAAAGCAGGTAGAACTAATTAGATACCCACCCCTATCACTTGTATAATTGCTTGAATCGTTTGCAGGCCTCTAATATATTCTCTCGATGGCCAAAGGCACTAACCCTGACAAAACCTTCACCACCAGGTCCAAAACCACTGCCAGGTGTGGTAACCACGTGAGTCTTCTCAAGAATTTCACCGAACACATCCCATGAGCTTCGGCCAGGGAACTGAACCCACACATATGGTGCATTCTTACCTCCATACACTTTAAAGCCAAGCGAATTAAATGTCTCCACAATGATATCTGTATTTTCTTTGTAGAAACCAATCACCTCTTGCATAGCCTGCAATTTTTTAAAGCATAAAGCTGTCAGTGAGGAAATTCACAACAATCTGTGCTGTTTGGCTGCCAGCCCTTTGGAAAAACAAGAGAGAGATAGAGTAATGCAAAAGAGGGGGCAAAAAAGAATTAGATATTCCACATCTCTTTGTTTTCTTTCACAAAGTTTTTCAATTGCTCAAAGAAAATGAATTACAACCTTAAGGCCTTCAGGTGAAAGGCAGGCCAAACCGCCAGCTTGGGAAATATTGGATGCACCATTAAAGCAAGTACAAACAATTCGGTTGAAGTCCCTTGCAACAGGAAATCCATCTGAAAATAAAAGCTCTTTGGGAATCACAGTCCAACCAAGACGAACTCCTGTGAACCCAGCATACTTGCTAAATGATGATGTCTCTATTGCAACCTGTATCCAACATTAAACTTATATATTACAGGAGAATATTTATAGACAATATAGCCTGAGCCACGCTTAGACTCTGAGGCTGAAAATCCCATGCACAACAAACATATACTTAACATGCTATGAATGATAAAAGAAAATGTTATGTAAAATACAGTAAAAAATCATCTCTACAAAATGTCCAAACATCCAAGATTCTGGAGTTGAGAAGTACAATTTTCCAACTGTGCTACTATAACAATTAACCTTGAGGATTATTAGAAATATAGTGTGCCTATCATACGGGTTACAAGATAGAACTCAAAATCAATTTGAATGGAGAAAATATAATAAATACCATTTTAAGATTATTAAATTAAGATGTATTCCAAGCAGACTGTTGGAACTCATTCTCATTGGGTGCAGCATTGCAAGTGAAAAAGTAGATGATCAGTTCTAGAATTACCTCTTTGGCTCCAGGAATTTCAAAGATGGAGCGTGGATTATCGTCAAACATATACATGGCATAAGCAGAATCATACACTATGATTGACCCATTGTCCTTGGCAAACCTAACCAATCGGATTAGTTGTTCCCTTGTTGCAGCAGCACCAGTGGGATTATTTGGTGAGCAAAAGAATATGATATCTGTTCGACCAACAGTCAATAAATCAGGAAAGAAACCGTTCTCTGGAGTACACCTCATGTATTCAATGTTTCCATACTTCTCAACATCCTTTTGAAACAGTCCAGTCTGGCCCATAATGACACTCGAATCTACATAAGCCTGCATATTGAAAAGACAAGCTCCAACTTCAAGACAATATTTCATAAGAACAAATACAAAAATGTCGTTGACTCATGCAATGTAAATTCTTCTTTCCCCTCTTCTTTGATTTGTTTATATTTTCACCCAGTTCAATTGGAAAACAACTCTGCACGCTTGAAAAGTTGGTTTATGTTTATATTCAGTGTTACCCTTATCTAAGTTTTCACACCCTTTAAAAGTCAAGTAAACCTAATAGACTATTAAAACCCAAAGGGAACACAATAAGATGAGCAATTAGATCTTGAACTTTTTTTTATGGGAAAATGCTGAATCACTTGACAGCATGGACAACTTAACATGCTTGACTACCCAAATGAACTGATTTGATAAATGGGACCTAGATGCCAGAAGTTCACCAATGAGCATTAATCACCATGAATATTCAAACAGACATTCTATAGTCAAAAGTTCTATAACAGAAATGAACAATCCCATTTCAAGATCACCTCAACTGTATCATTTGCTTATATGAGGTATGTATGATCAAATGAAAAAAGCAAACACATTAATGCAACAAAAGATTAAAATCAATTGTACTTCTTTAAAAGTTGGATTACCGGGTATGATGGATCTTGCACCGCCATAGTAACATTAGAACCAAAAACAAGCTGCCACAAGGTGATAAGAAAGGCAGCTTTGTTAGCTTTTGAACTTAATAACAAAAGCAACCTACTTTTGAAACTTTAACCAAAATAGCATCCAACAAGGTGAAAAACCTCCACATACATAAAAATTAATAATAAAAACTAAAACAAAAAAATGGGGAAAGTAAGAAGCAGGTAAACACCCAAGAAGACCAAAACCATGGCATTAAAATCTTAACAAACCTGAAGGCGGGATATGTCACATTTTGCACCATCTGAAACAAATATATCACCTTCCTCTATGCCAAGGTCCCTATAAAATGTTGAAGCAATTGCAGCTCTCACTGGCTGCACAGATCAACAATTACTGTTATTCATTAACTATGATAAAACTCATCATTATTTACAAAAATTCTAAATGATTTGAGTAAACAATATCTCTTGGATGCAGTATGAAAAAATAAAGACGTGATGAGTTTCAACATGTTTTCACAAACAAAGCTAAATGAACTATAAAAATATAGTTTATAGAAGGGTATTATGTTGATAATGGAAGCCAAAAACAAAAAATTAAACTGTGAATTGTCAATTAAAAATGAAAATTCCCACATACTTTTTCACCCTGTTCTGCTCCATAACCACTGTAACCCTCTCGTGTGGACAAAGCATAAGATCTCTGCCAAAGTAAAAACAATTGATGCATACATCATCAAGTGGCTGAACATCACTATTGAACATATATATCCTGTATGTCAAAAGATACCAGAAAAGCATCGTCATGATATTAGCCCAAAAAAGATACTTTTATCAGGTACCTTTGCCATTGCAGAAGTTATAACATCTGGAATGGGTTCGGTGGTGTCACCAATTCCAAGGCTTATAACTTTTGCATCTGGGTATTTCAGCATGTGTGCAGTCCTTCTTCTAGCAATCTGTTTTAAGTAACATATGCGAAAAAGAACAAATTCCAATTACCAAAAATTTCATCTAATATGTATCAAGAAAGTATAAACAAGGAAACAAATTAGAGATCCCAGTTGGTTAACAAAGAAAACAAATTAGACATTCAAAGCCAGACAAATAAAAGCATGTTATAGTCAATAGCAAGTAATAATATATCAACAAAAACAAAGTCAGAAAAAATAGTAGAGCACCACTAACAGACCTCAGGAAAGAGGTACCCTGCTTGAAGTTTGGCCAAGTTTGCATTGCGAGAGACCTTTGTCTTGTAGGCTTCATAACCAGACCAGAAATATCTTAGAATAAACAAAGTATATCAACCAATGGAAAAACCACCAATCAATGCTTCCACTAAAAATAACTCTCCCAAGAGAACACATCACATTTAACCTGTTTCTTTTTCTTACATTTGCAAACAAAGTCCTCTAACACCACAACGTAGTGATGATTAGTTCATCTTTTAAAAAAAACAAAAATAAAAAGGGAAAAGCATTTTGTTTTGTGAAAAGGGACAAGTTATAAAAACAGTACATATGTCTCAATATTTGGTTCAAGGGCAAACCATCTCTTTACACATGCTTCAATGAAATATGATCTACATCAAATAGTAGGTGCATGCATTTACCAAATGAGTCTTGTTCCATTCTGAGAGGGCCAATTATTAGCATTGGTCTTCATTTATTTCTCATTGAAATTTAACAAACTGGAAACCAATAAACCAAACCAAAAAGTAATACCACACATCTCAAGTATTATCCCAAATTTTTCTACCATTCATCAGTAAGATCATGGAATAGTGTAATTACTTATTTTGGAAGATATGAAAATTTAGCATCCAATCGATGAATGCTACCTCACTTGAGATGGAAAATTTTGGAAAAATACTTGCACTGTGGTGTATTAAACCAAATTTATCCTGTACCTATACTTATAGAAACAGGGGGAATTCCGAGATTGGACCTCTAGGCAAATTAATACCATGTTAAATTATCACTAAACCATAAGTTCAGGTAAGAGTCTAACTAACAGTGCTACACCATCATATTGGACTTCTAGTGACAGTAATTAGTCTTCATACAAAACTTTGAATTTGAAAACAGAGCAAAACCTCCAATGTCTATCAAACACAACAAAAAGAAAATAAAAGCAAATAAATATCACTCAAATCAGTATACAAATGTGGTAAATATGGAAAAGAAAAAAAATACCAATCTTCTCTTCTTGAGGCGTGGCAACGCATTTACAAATACCAATGTTTTTTGCCATAAGCGAAAGATTCTGTCTTCTGCAACATTTTACCAAAAATAAATAAATAAATAAACTCATTTGAAGAAAAAGAGCATGTTTCGGTTGCTGGGAAAACTGCGGGAAAGGTTAAAAAAAAAAGGCGCCAGAACCCATAAAATGAAAATACAATTGATTACAATGCAACATATGGGTCATTTCATTCTCGTTCATTTTCTTAGCAACCAAACAGAGCCATAAGAAATAGAACAGAAAAACAAAATAATACCTTGAACTGAAATTAGCTGGAGCTAGAAAAGTAGATGAGGATGAAGAGATCATTGAAGTCGAAAGATTCTGAGTGATAGACATGACTGAAGATTATGAAGAACAGCTTAAAAAGAAAACAAAGCAGCTTGTGCAGTATCACTGAGCAGGTCGAAGTGATAGAGATTGTGTACTCCAGTAGACCCTAAACCCTAATGGACGATACGCAGGGTCAAATCTCTGCCAGTGTGATCCTGACACTTATTGGTGGGGCCTTAATGTTTTTCTTTTCATGGACTGTTGTGGTTATGTTTTCAAAATGTTAATATTTCTTGAAATAAAAACAAATTTTAAGGACTTTAATGAAAATATTTCTATACGAGAAGAACGCCGTATATTATTATTAAATACGCTTGTAATTAATTTGATCGCACGAAGAAGGAAGGAAACTCTGGTTCCGATAGGAAATATTACAGCAAATCTCCCGTCTTTCCTCCTCATCTGCGTCAAGTCGCCGTCTTTCCGCGCCGCCGGCAGGCTCCTTTCTCTAGCAGCAGCTTCTCAGCATCTCCTTTTCTAGTATCTTCCTCTCCCTCGAAGATTTTTTTTTTCTCTTGGCGGGTAAGTATATTATCACCACATTTTTTTCACTGTAATTCACTGTCGGAGGACCCAAAATTTTAGACTTTTTTTCTGGTTGGTTGTAATTAATATTCGACTTGTTTCAGTTTTTGGCTGAAATATTTTTTATTTTGCCATCTGTAATCTGGGATTTGGTTTAATTTCTCTTTGGTTGGTATCTTTGGCTTGAATTGGGTTTGGTTGTAGCGGTATCAGTTGATGTTAGGCCGTCCTTTTGATTCCAATCGGGATGGAAAATGGTTTTACCCTTGTCGATTGGGTTTTCTGTTTGGCTGCTGAGAAATTGTAGGAATTGATAAGAAAGTGAGTAGGTTTATTCAAGTCTTATTACTATGCATAGTTTTGAGTTTTGTTTTCTACGTTTCACTCCTCGGTTTTGTTCTTATTTCATCCTAATCTGGAGTTGGGGCCAAATTTTCATTGAATATATGTCAAATTTGTAGAGTTTGTCATTTTTTATTGTTTGTTTATGTGGTTCAATAGTTTCTACTACTACTTGAAAATGTTGTTCATGCCTGATGTTTGTTCTTATTTCATCCTAATCTTGGAACCCGCTTATCTGGGTTAGATGGATCTGGAAACTGAGAACAGAATAGCTGCAATCCTGATGAAGGAAGCAGCAGAATTACGGCGAAAAGCAGAAAAGGAAGGTGTGCATGTGTATCTTGAGCAGCCTAAAGTGAGAGGTAGGCCAAATTCACGTTTCCTCACTGCAACTGTTCTTGGGGTGCAACAAGGTGAGTCCTCTGCACCTACTAATGGCGATTATTTTGTTGCTTGTATTTAGTTTATTGTTATGCGTGTCATCTATTTGTCTGACTGCTTTGATTTTTCTTGCCCCCAGCTAATCGATCTGTGGAAGTGAATGAAATGTGGCGAGTCCGACAGAAAGAGCTGGAGCTAAGTGATAGGCTTGAAGGGAGATCAAACAATCAAAGTAGATGCAGTAGTCATAGGGATACTGGTAATTCCTCGAAAAGTTCAAGGAACGTCAAAGATGACAAGGGCACTATTGCCTCGTGCTCATCAAGTAAAAGAGAACATGATAGTAGCTCCTCAAGGGAAGATGAAGGTTTAAGGGATGAAGAGGTTGAGGAATTTCTGCAGTCAAGGTCATAAGATAGTCTGCTCTTTTTCTCCGTCTCTGTGTTTGCATGTGAAGTCCAACGGATATAATTGGCTAGTCTTGTTTTGACATCAAATACATACGAAAACTCATGTTGGTTTAACCTTGATGTTTTTGTTAATGGCAGGGTCAAACGTGGCAGAGGTGCAATTGGTTCAAGAATGGATGAAACAGGTCCTTATCTTGCCCCGGCTCCAGAATCCAATGATAAGCTATCAGCAAGGTCGGATGTATGGCAACATCGTGTTCTTGGTCCCGAGAAGCCTTCTTCCCTGAAGTCTTGTGAATTTTCAGATGAGGAGGAGAACCGCCAAAGGAAGAGGACAAAGAAGGGACACACAAGTAGCCCAGATAAGAAGCACTCTAGGAAGCACAAATCCAAAGAAAAGTTGAGGCATGAGAAGAAAAAGAAGAGGAGGGAGAAGAAAAGAAGTAAACATAACAACTAAAGGTTTTTCTGTATTGTACTGTAGTTCCCGCATGAGATTTACAAGTTATGCATGTTAAATTTATGTTACGGTAAAGAGTTATTTATTCTTCTCTTCCTTTATCTGCAAGTAATTTAAGGCCTTCACTCTTTAAACACAAGGAAACATTCTGGTGAAAGATCAGGCAAAGAAACAGCAATGAAATTGAAACCCATATCCCTTGTGCAATTACAAGTAACTTCATTACATCAAAAGATGGATACACTAGAACAAATCCAACAAAAAGACACATCCGAAGGCAGAAAATTGTCTCTTACATTTCCAACGGCTACACTTACAAAGCTTTCTTAGAACTAGTCCAAATATGATACATTTCCCTTTAATACTAACTGCTCAATTATAGTTTTAACATAAACAGTACATACTATCTGGGATTATTCTATAATAGCTTCAACATTTGAATCAAATCCCTAGAGGAACTAACCGGAACGAATTCAACAAATTTTCATAATCATCTATAAGGCAGTGCATTTTGCTTACTATCAAGACAAGACTCATGAATCCTCAAAATGATGATCTGTCTCATCAAATATTTCCTCCTGCATAAGCAAATTAAGGTCAGTATAGAAGCAATAAATGATGAATTGCGGAGAAAAATGAAGACAAGAATATCGCCAAAAGATGTTTTGGGATGTACCTGTAAAAGCTCTTCAATGACATCTTCCATTGTAATTATGCCAACAGCTTCTTCCTCGGGGAGCTTTGGAAGTGTCTTGCCATCTATCTGCAAAATGTCCGAGTACATGTCCTTTATCCACTTCTTACTCCTAGAGCTGGCCCTGTATAAATTTTTTGAGCTGTTGGGAAAGCTCTTCCATTTCTCCAGTGATCTTTTGCTCTTTAAAATCTTCTCTTGTGAAGTCTTTACACCATCAATGTCAATCTTCACATCTCTAGCTGAACCTACAATGAGAGAAACATGATTTTTATGAGGAAAAACAGAAGGTGGACAAAGAAGAACGTAAAATCCATCATAAGTAGAATTTCAGATTACAATAATCTTTTGGGGATAGACTATAGATTAGGTTGGTTCTTACTGTCAGTAGACTTGTCAGCAGGATTACTCACGGATTGCTCTGCAGTCTTGCTGCACCGCCTCACAACAACAGCCATATGGCTGTGACCTTTTTGAAATTCATTCAAGATATCGTATAATGGCAAAGTTTCTGGAACCCTAAAAACAAATAGAAGTAGAAAATTAGTATAATAAGTTGAATAATGCACATCAGCATTTTCCCAGAACAATGCACTAACTCAAATATAACATACCTAGGAATCCTGCGTATGGTAACATTCTTCACAGGAACTTCATCTTCCGGGTGAATTGTCAACAAATTCTTCGCCTGAACATTAGAATATGAATGTCAAAAAGGAAAAAGCGTGCAAAAGTGAAATATAAGAGCAAGTTTTTCACATGACCACGCACGGAAATGCAATTAAAAGAAGTCCAATCACATGTCTAACACATCAAACAACTTTGCTCATGGACTATGTACAAAATATTTCAATCTAACAATCAACATAGACAAGTTTTGACCGCACCAATTGAATGTGTGTAGAAAAAGGCCACATTAGAAAATAAGCATACTAGATGAATCAACCAATGCAACTTCATATGGAACAACTGCAAGAAGTATTAATATTCAATGAACAAGAATTACAGAAATTATCAATTTACCAGAATAAGTCCAATTATGTTTGTAGGTTCCTCATAATAAACAGGCACTCTGCTATGCCCTTTTTCCAATATTAAGTTCATCAAATCCCTGTCCATAACAAGTGAATGCCAATCAGGATGATAGCTATAAAATGGGTGCAAGTGGTTTTCTGTTTAATACTCGTTAGAACATCTTACTTGCCAAGCTTGGCATTTATATCAATGGCAAAAGTTTCAGCTATAGGAGTCATGGCATCACTTGCAGTTTTCTCAGAGAGCTCAAGTGCTCCAGCAATAATAGTTGTCTCGTCATGAGTCAGTTCTCCACCTTTTCCAGCCTAGTAAAAATCAATCACAGGGTGATAAATCTGATTTATAATAATACGGGTATGACAAATAACTCTAAAAGAATCTTCTATTTGCAATTTGAATATTAAGATGTTATCAGACACACCTCATTACCATGCAAATCTACAAGTGTTTTCAACTCAGCTCTGCGAAAGAGCGCTACATGTCCATGGCCCAATAAGAAGTCCAGCAACTGAAAAATCACCAAGAAGAAGAAAGAAAGAAAGAAGAATTCTCTGGTCAATAAAACAAAATTGTATGCATGAACCAACCAAATTGCTCTAATTTACTGACGGCTAAAAATTAAATGGTGAAAGTGTTTAACAGAACATATCTCACCTTGCTTATTGGAAAAGCAACAGGATAGCAGATAAAAACAAGAACCCGGACAAATGGAGCCACAGTTGCACCAATTGCCAAACCATATCGAGAACAAACAGACTGTGGAATGATCTGTAACACAAGTTGACAACAATTAGAGCATGCACAGGCACCATGTAGCCTTACTTCCAGCTTGAAACAGAAACCTAAATAAATCAAAATAGCCAGAAAACGTTCTACTGTCCTGCACATGCATCATTGATGCAGGCACTCATAGCCATATATCGGTGAGAATAGAATGCAAGTTGGACTCAAAAGTAAGCCATATAATTTGACCATCTGTCCTCTTTTCTACAACTAGGGAAATGAAAATGCAATTTAGGTTATATTCCTCACCTCACCAAACAAAAGAATCAACGTCACTGAAATCAGAATAGCGCCGCCAGCTGTAATCAAGCTGTCAAGAAAAATAGGAAGTGCCTGATAAAAGAGAAAAACACAAGTCATTTTGAACACTTATTAGTATTATCAAACACATCAATCCAAGTAAATTGTCCACAGCATCTCCATAATACATACCTCCATGGCAGCAGCATTGCAAATAAGTAGGGTGCATAACAACAAATGCTGATTTTGGACAACTGGCAAAATCTTCGCTGTTATGACAAGGCACATATCAGTTCAAGAAATATGTATCATTCTAAGAAACTTCCACTAAAACAGATGGCTCCATTTTGAGTAGACATTGGATAGTCAAGATGCATGATAAGAGGTAAAATTGTTAAGTCTATCATTTTACAATAGCAGTTATCATCTAGAAAAATATGTCCCTACGACATGTTAACTGCCCCACAGTGAGAAGATATTTCAGATGAATGACAATTATCACTGAGATACTTTTACCCCATACAAGGAACACATTGAAACATGTCCTAGAAGCTTATTTACAAATAATTTTACTCTGGTGCACTTCAGATGCAATATCACCATGGCTAAAGTTTTCTGCAGTATATAAAATAATATAACTTATTAATTTTCCAACACCACATATCCCAGGCAAGAAATGGCCGAATCTCATAACTATTGAGATAGAGGCAAGTCAGGAAACAGGTTTTCCTGCATGAATATACGAATTTAATGACATCAAGCTACCAAACACAATACTGTAATTTCCTACAATTGTTGATATCTCCCCTAAAAAAATATTTTTACAAATCCAAAACCACCAATGGAAGCTTGTCCCAAGTCGACAACTTCTACTGCTAATTGCTGTCATTTTTTTTTTTTAATATCAGGAAATCCCTTGATCTAACTAGCGTCTAGCTTCATGTTAAAAGCTGGAGACTATTGTCAGAACTTAACTTTTTATCATTACTACCATCACAATATATTATATGGAAGAAAAGTACAAGAATCAAAGTTCTTTAACATTGTTGTTAATAAACCACGTAAAATAATCAGAAACTTATTAAAATACAAAGTAGCTTCACATTAACTTCAATTATTACAAGAAATAAAAAAAATAAAAAAATTCTGGAATCTTCACCATTCAACCTTTTCTCTCATTTTCTCACCAACCAACCAAAAGAAACAGACAATGCCTTGACATAAAATCAAATTCAAAATCAAAAACACATCGAAAAAGGAAGATTATATGTACAAATAATCTATCTATACCAGCATGTTTGCGATCCTTGGGAGTGCCCGACTTAGCAAGAACTTCAAGGTCGACAAGACTCATAGACATGAGCCCCAAAGTGAGACCAGACATAAGCCCAGCAAACAACACCAGCAAAACTATTATCAGTATACGTATAAAGAACTCCGATTCACAACAACTGTACTCCACCGCCATTCGTTAAACACAGCTCAAAACTCTCAACACTCAAAACTCTTTTGTCACACGAACAAATAACAGCCTTCGAAGGACAGCGTTTTCAAGAATAGTGATCGGTTCTTGTGTTCTTCCTATACAACAAAACCCCAGCTAGACACAGAGATAAAAGGAGAGGTGGGGAATGTATAAAACCGGATTAAGTACACTGTATGCAAACACTGAAAATAAGATACGTATAATCACTAACAATATGGCTTTCCCATATAATTATCTCTAAAAGAACAAATATTTAGAGCTCAGATAATTAAAAAAAAAAAAGTTCCATGCTTGTACTGTGAATACAGACTGTTAGAGAATGAAAAATCCATTAAAGGAAAACCCGCGAATCAGAATCATCATTTTATTCTAATATGAGATATCAACGTACAATTTTTGAAGATATGGAGAGAGAAATGAAGAAATATTTGTGAAGAGAGTTCATGCGAGGTGGAATAGCGTCAGCTGTAAAGCAAGTACATGCTTTGCCATGCTCTGTATGGCTTGACCGGCAGGAGACGGACTGAAAAAAGCAGGAACTAGTTGTGTTCTGGCTTTGTCGGAGAGTGACGGGTGGCGGGTATTACGTGTCCTGATTCCAATTGTGCGGTTCTGATCTTTGCATCGACGTCCTTGTCTTTTTTTTGGGAAGACGTAATGTTTTGTCTTTTCCTATGGCCTCTTATATTTTCACACGTAATGAACAAATAATGAAAGATATTCCATTTATAACAAACAGATCCCTGACCACTGTTGAAATGACAGAAATATCCTCTACCATTGCGCCAATCAAAGTCTACTATCAGAAGAACGATATGGTCATTTCAGTAGTCTAGGTACTGTTTTAAACAAATGTACAAACCATGCAGTTATTTGTTAAATATTAAAATAGTAGCGACCCCAATGTTATTAAACAGAATCAAAGGATTAAGGGAGGTTGGCAACCGAAGCCTCTTATAGTCACACGGTTGGGTTGCACTCATTATGTCATTCCAATAATAAATTAGTACATAGTTAGTATTCAGACATTATGCATTAATTAATTAATTAATTTATACGCGTACCCATACATATTTACTACGTACGTGTGTATATATATATATACACATTTATATAAAATAAAATAAAAATTAAGTGAAACCATAATATCATACTTATCATACTAACATAATAAGACTATTTCATCTAAAAATTTTTTTATAAAATATTATTTTGTAACATAAAATATTGTAAAATAATATGTTAGGCTATATATATATATATTTATATGTGTGTGTGTATGATTAATTATAAATTTATTTAATTTTTTATTTTTTTTATAGAATATAAAATATAATTGTAGATGTTGAGAGGTAGATCATAACAAGTCATTTTCAAATGTAATATATTATGAAATATATCAAATCCAATGTTTTCAATCTTTATGATATGTTTTTGACACAATATAACCTAATTATTTGACTAACATTTTTAAATGTATTTAAGATTAAAGTAATAAAATTATTTATAAAATCAAAATTTCAACCTAATATGAGAGAAATATTGGTTCACATTAAGTGGCCATTGCCTGCCATAGGCTAAGTTCCGGCATTAGAAAGGTTATGAAACTTAATTCTCATTGTGCAATAATTAAAATTTAGATGATTTAAATTTTACATTTAAAATAAAATAAAATATAAATTATTTTTATAAAATATAACATATTTAAGTATATTTTTTATATTTTAGAGTCAAACAAATATAAAATAATTTTAATTATATTTTAAAAATATATAATAATTCGTAATATAATTATAAAAATATATAAAATAACAAATCATGATATTGTGTGTTATATACAAGTTAATGATTTTTGAATAATTATTAAATATTTTAATCAACAAGGTTACATGATTTTTCTCAATACAATTATTTTAATTTTTGTCTTGAAAATTTATTCACAATTAAGAAATAATTCTCTCTTTTTATTTATTATTTTTGCATTGTTCATAATTTGGGTCCAAATGAATAATAGCCCTTACTTTTGACAACCTAACATGGGCCCATAGAAGGGTCCAATTTCTAACACAATTAAGGACATCACTTTCTAATAGGCCCATTCCCAAGCCCACTAGAATTATCACAATTCAAATTTCAATCAATTTAAGCTTTTGTATTGTTTACCCTTTATATCATATATATATATATATATATTCAAAATTCATGTTTATCATTTTAACTTTTATATTTCATGTTTTTAAATTTTTATGTTAATTATTTTAAATTTTACGTTAATTAATTTTATTTTTATGTTAAAAATATAAAATATAAAAAACATGTGAAATTGTATTATTTTTGTGAGGATCAATAAACACGAGTAATTATAGAAAAAGTCAAATTAGATTTATCATTACCCTACTATAATTAAAGTCTTGTTTCTTCCATTTTCATCCCCCTACCCCACCAATATTCCCTTTCTAATTAAATCCTTGACTATAATTGATAAAATTCATATCATAAAATATGTATTATTAATATGAATTTAACATAAAATTTTAATACTGAAGAACCCTTATAGGATTATATTGCATTTGATTCAAATTGCAAGATAGGCTCTATTTTTTCCAAAATTTATTAGTAGATTCATATTAGTAGATTCATAGTAATTACTTACATTGGGTTTAGATCTTCAAATAGTGTTATCATAATATATTATAAAATTTTGGTAGATCTTTAACATTATTTCTAATGATAATGTTAAAAAAAAACACACAAAATAGAGGGGTATTTTTATTATTTTAATAAGTTAGAGATCTATTTGACAAGAATAGGAAATAAATATCATTTCATATGATAATATATAAATATAGGGACCAAAATGTTATTAGTCTATATATTAATTATTTTTTTATGAAAAAGGAAAAAATGATTCTGCTCGCAGGCTCTTCCCTTCCCCTTGCAACTTGTTACCAGAAGAATTCTTCGCGTCTCTTTCGCGATCTCTTGCGAAGTCAAATGCCAGATGGATCAACAGCAAATTGTAAATTATAAAAATTCTGGAATTCCAAATAGTTTTTATTTATTTTTATATAATTGAATCGTAGACAAAACTAAGTTGAATCAGAAAAATTCGACTCCTCCTTTCTCTTTGTAATTGCAAACTCGGTGTAAGACCTCAACAGATCTGGATCCTGCCCTGAACTAGACCCATCTGATCGTTGATCTCAGGTAACCCGTTTACTGTGTTGGATATTGCAATGGTTCGTTGGTTTCAGCTCATTATTAAATACATATTCATTTTGTTTGTGATTCTGTCTATATTTTATGTTTTATTCTGTTGATTTTAAGCTTTTAATTGTAGTGGTTGCTGAGAACAGAGATGGTTTGGTTAAGATTCACGAAACTTAAAAACTGTTTGCTGGAATGTTTGACTCAGGACTCAGAGTATATTGGAAATGCTGATGGTTCTGTGATGGGTTATTTTTAGGGTTTTGTAAAAGAATTTGCGTGAAAGTGATTTCTGTAGCAGCACCTGCAAATGCTTTCCAGAAAAGCTCATATCATGTGCTTATCCAAAATCAATTCTAATTGCTTTCAATCTTTCAATCTGTTTCAATTGAGCATTGGGATGTAGATACAAAAGTGTTTTTGACTATCTGAAAGTACTTTAGACAGTGTTAAACACACCTAGGTGAATTTTTAGTCATTTATTTGTTTTCCTTTTTGTTGTTAGACAATAGCATACCGGCTTAGCAGTGTTGTTATGGGTATCATTGCGAGTTTTTATGCTTGGTTAAAGTTTAAACATGAGAGCTATCCCAGGTCTCCAATTCAACCCACTTCCATTGGATGACATGACAACTGTGGTTTGGCTTTAAATTGTATTCTTGTCTTTTGGGAAAGCTAATACTGATGAAGGGTATGTTTGGGATCGAGGCACCTAAAAGCTAGTGTGCACCAAATACTTTAATTATTTTCAAAGTTAAGTAGAAATACAACAGTCCAAAACATACCGAAATAGAGTTGTAGGTTGTACCTGAGTCAACAAATGGAAAAGTACAAACAACTGTAAAGAGAAGTCATTTTTAGATTGTTAATGTCACTTTAATCTTTCTTAATTTGTTTCAGGTACTCCTTTGTTATATAGCCATGTCAAGGAGGCCAGTAAATCCTGCTCGACGCCTTTCTGATGGTGCAAGCATCCCTTTTGGGGGTTCAGTGCATTCCAAATCACGCTCATCACCTTTGCTGTCTGGTATACTTCTGGTTCTGGTATGTTTGTTCCAATTGTTGTTCTTTGAATTTTTCTTGCTGTGCATTATCTTTTTCTAGTAATATTAAACCAACTGGTATTCCTTTGGTTAGGAAAGAAATATCAATTTCATCATTAGTATCTCCCTAGTAAATGTTAAATGCCCTTTACTCTTTACATCTAGTTTTTGAGCATAATTTCCAGAACAGGCTTAATTTGAACTTGAATTTTATTAATTATTGTTATATTTTTGTGAAACTTTCAGGGTGCAGTACTTCTTATTTGCTATTTATACAGTGGGTCAGGTTTGTATCTCTCTGTTAGCTTCATTACTGCTGGTGATCAATAGCTCGTGAAATATTTTCTTTTTCCCTCTTAAGAACAAGATCTGCAAGGCTAAAGTTTATTTATGTCCATCCCCGATCTTTTTTTCCAAACATCTCCCGAAAATAAATGAAAATGTCACAAAATTAAAAGTTGGTTTACGAACCAAATTCGATGTAGTTTCACTTAGAAACTTTGATGCTGGTTAAATTCTATCCATCATCAGCAATTGAGGTTTAACTGTACTTGTCTAGTTTTAGTTTTACCATCTATGGGGTTCGCTATGTGTTTACTTTGTGGGTTTTCTGTTACAGGTGGAGCAACCAGTGAAAACGAGGCATTAAGTAAGGTTGAAGGTAAAGTGTTGTCTTTCTCTTTTGCTTTTCATGACTAATCTAATAAAAAAAGTTTGTTGCTGGATACTTTTGCCATGCGTTTTTTATATGTTAACCTACATGACTATTTAATGAAACACCTTACCAAGCATATTTCTAGCATTTTTTGTTTTTCAAAAATGGAGAATGGCATTTGAAAAATCAAATCAAGCGAACTCTTAACATCAAAGATACAAAAGTTCACTGAACTAAGCATTTTTAGCCTTTTTAATATTGTAAAGTGGGTACTGGTGATGTATTGCCAAGAAATTATTAGCCATGCTATCTTTTTCCCTTGCTTTCAATTTTTGCATTTTACTGTGGGCATGCATAATTTGGTAGATCTGGCTGCTTTTCTTTAGCCTGAGGGTTTCAATTGTGTGTATGCAGTCAGTGTTTCGTGCACATTAGAAGTCCAGACAGCTTTACCTGTTCTGAAGAAGGCATATGGTGACAGCATGCATAAAGTATTACATGTAGGACCCGAAACTTGTTCGGTGGTGTCTAAGTTGTTGAAAGAGGAGGATACTGAAGTGTGGGGTGTTGAACCATACGACTTAGATGATGCTGATGCCAATTGCAGGAGTCTTGTGCGCAAAGGCATTGTGCGTGTGGCTGATATTAAGTTTCCTCTGCCCTACCGGGCTAAGTCATTTTCCCTGGTCATAGTGTCAGATGCTGTGGATTACTTGTCCCCAAAATATCTTAACAGAACTCTTCCAGAATTGGCAAGGGTGTCTGCCGATGGTTTAGTTATATTTGCTGGTAAATCCCCTATTAAACATCTGTAATTATAGGTATAAAATGATTGATAATCTCAAGTTTTCGGTGATATGTCATTTCTGTCTGTAGGTTACCCAGGTCAGCACAGAGCTAATGTTGCAGAGCTATCCAAATTTGGTCGTCCCGTAAGTGATTACTCTTTTCAGGATTTCAGTTTGTTCTTTCGTCCTTGGTAGACTTTTTAATGATTTATTTTCTAACATATGGTGTTGGATTTGAAAGAGACCCTGGACTCTTACCATGTGAACTGAATGCTATTATTCATGATAGAAGGAAATTGACATCATGAAATGTCATTTTTGCATAGGCGAAACCGCGGAGTTCAACTTGGTGGATAAAGTATTTTCTTCAAAATAGCTTGGAAGAAAATGAAAGTGCCGCGAAGAAGTTTGAACAGGCTTCTATGAAGATAACTTATCAGCCGGCCTGTCAAGTTTTCCACCTCAAACCATATCATTGAGAATCTCAGCATCATACACTCTCTCGTTAAACTCGCATCCAAAAACCTTGCTAGCAAGCGTCTTAAGCACCCGAAGGGTACCCCACTCTCTTGTTTTCTGTACCAAGCGTGAGACAAATGGATTTTTTTTGGTTCAAATATTTATCTGAGGAAGTGAGTTCGCAGGAATTGGCCTCTGCATTTATGTATTCTTTCCTTTCCTAGCTTTTGCTCTTAATCCTGCCGCTGCTTCTTGTTGGTGTATGCTAAGTTTGTTAGTATTCCCCCAGACCCATCATTTTTGTTATGACAATCATAAGACTAAACTAATTATTATCATTGTTCTTAATGATAAAATTTATTGCCAAAATGTGTTCATGTGATTAGCATTTCTAAGACCTATGTTCTGTATGTTGCTCGGAAGGAAGGACGGGAATCTTTTCCTAATCTTTTTTGTCTTGCTCGAAATCGAGTTGAGAAAATTGGATGTTGTAGGAATTTACAGAGATATTTACAGAAGTATATTGAAAATAATAATTTTGTTACAAGACCATGTTAATAACCAGTGGTTTACTTATAATTTTGAATAAGAAAAATAATATTTTTGGAAATTACAAAAATATAAAAGAAAAACTAAATTGAAAACCATATGTATATATATAACACGATCTGGCTCTGTTTTCGCTCTGTTTCTTCTACTCAATGGCCTCTAAAGGCCAGCACCAAAACCAGACAAAGAAATTCTCGCTGTTTCCATTGCTCTCTCTTATCATTTTCGCCTCCATCTTCCTCGCGCTTTCTCTCTTTAACAAAGCCTCCATTTCTTCTTCTTCTTCTTCACAATCTTACAATCAAATTCTTCAACTAAAAGACAGATCCGACGCCACGGATTCGTCCTCTTACGGATCGTGTGACTACTCCGACGGCAACTGGATCTACGACCCGAACTCCAGATTCAATCCCAGGTACGATAGCTCCTGTAAGGAGATATTCAAAGGATGGAATTGCCTTCTCAATGGTAAAGCCAACGCTGCTGAAATCGCGAAGTGGCGCTGGAAACCTAGCGCTTGTGATCTTCAACCTTTCGATCCGGTCCAGTTTTTGCAGATTCACAGAGATACTAATATTGGTAATGCTCAGTGCAAATCGCGTTTAAATACTTTGAGCATTTTTACTCCCATGTAGAAGCACTGAAAAACACTTTTTTTTCAGTTATGATTTGTGTTTTCTATCCGAGAGTTTCTGTTTTTGTTACATTTCTAGTCAGTCAAACAGGATTTTGGCGATAGTGATTATATGATGTGGGCTTTTGGTTTTCATTTATGTTTCGGGAACTTTGTGGAGCTTATGGATGTTGAACAGTGCAGGATTTGTTGGGGATTCCCTGAACAGGAATATGTTCGTGTCTCTTTTTTGCACTCTGAAACGTGTGTCAACTGAAGTGAAGAAGTGGCGTCCGGCTGGGGCTGACCGTGGCTTCACATTTCTTCAGTATAACCTCACTATTGCTTATCATCGAACGAATCTGTTGGCGCGTTATGGTAGGTAAGCCATGTTTGCTATGATATTGTATTTATTAGGCGATTGTTCACAGTAACATTTTGTGCATACCCAGCATATATTTTGCTAGATGTTTTGGAAAATTGGTTGTTGTTCAATAACATTGTTGAAAATTTAAACTTCTTTGTTTTATGAGATTTCTGGGATATGCACAACCTATGTATTTTATTCAATATGATGTATACGTTTTGTGTTAATCGTGGTTGTTAAGTGTTTGGCTTGCAATTTGTTCCACAGTGTAAACTGTTTGATTTTGTCTTGCATTTAACCCAGGCTGGTACCCCTGTTTAATGCAGGTGGTCGGCTAATGCTAATGGTGGTAAGCTGGAAGCTCTAGGATATAAGGATGGTTATAGAGTTGATGTTGATGTACCGGAAGGAACATGGGCAAAGGCTCCAAGCTTCCATGATATTCTAATCTTTAACACAGGACACTGGTAAATTTATTTGTTTTTGATGTAGCATAGATTGTTGCTTGTTCCTTGTGGATATTGTATTATGTTTATGTTTTGTTGAGTGATGGGAGAAAATGCATATATTTTGCTTATTGCTTAATCCATGGTGCTTGTATGTGTTTATGATTGTAAACGCTGGTCCTATTAACATTGTGATGAATGAAGTTGATGGTTTCTATACCTTTCATTTCTAGTTTATCATGATTGCCACTTGTTTTATATGTGTGGTTTTGTGAAGTTTTTAACAACATTTGGAGCATCGTGAAGAAGGGTTGCCTGTATTTGTGCTAAAGACACAATCTTGGTTAACGTTGAAATGCGATCTTTACCTTTTTCCTGTTTACGCTAATTTCATATTTGTTTTGGTTTTTCTTCTTGTTCTTTTTGAGAAAAATCTCTACCGGGCAACATATTTTGCTGATCCATTATCTGGAATTTTGACTTTTGTTCATAGGTGGTGGGCTCCTTCAAAATTTGATCCTGTGAAGTCACCTATGCTTTTCTTTGAGAAGGACCAGCCTGTCATCCCTCCCTTACCCCCTCATGTTGGTTTGGACATGGTTTTGAAACACATGGTATGATGTTGAATTTTTACCTTTTATTTTTTTCCTCACTAATTTGTTCCATAGGAAATTATAAGTGTACATGCAAAACACTTTATTAGTACTTTAAAATTGGAATAACACCTTATGATGAGTTGCGGGTATAGCCAGTTTGATTGTCAAGCAACCCATGTGTGCACATTTTCTCATGGTATTTGTGGTATGCTGACAGATGCAGTATGTGGAGAAAATTGCAAGTCCAGGTTCGATAAAACTGTTTCGTACACAGTCACCAAGACATTTTGAAGGAGGTGACTGGGACCAAGGAGGTTCTTGTCATCGGCTTCAGCCATTGTTGCCTGAGCAAGTGAGTCACATTTGAAGATTATGTGTTGGATTTGAGTATTATAATTGGTTAAGCGGAATGTAACTTAGATACTAAGGTACAATGAATCATTGTATACTAATGTTACTTGTGTCAAGTAAGCCTAAACGTTTTTAATTCTTGATTCTATTTCAGGTTGAACAACTTTTCTCATTGAAAAATAATGGAACAAATGTAGAAACACGCTTGGTAAATCAGCACCTGTATGAGGCCCTTAAGGGCTCGAATTTCCGGATTTTGGACATTACCCACATGAGTGAGTTCAGAGCTGATGCTCATCCCTCCACAGCTGGGGGAAAGAAGCATGATGACTGCATGCACTGGTGCTTGCCAGGGATTACAGATACTTGGAATGATTTGTTTGTAGCACTTCTAAACGATATTAAGGTTAGAACCTGACTGTTTTACAAACTATTCATATTCCAATTATATTCCTTTTTGATTATTTTGAAGTTTGTTGTCAAGCATTGAAGGTTTTGTGTATGTAGTAGTACAATATGGTAACTGATGTAGTGGATGATGTAGTACTAATACAAAGTTCACTACGTTTTTTGATACACAAAACTCTGATAGTGTCATGTTATCCTCACGCTATCCTCCACGTCGCACGTTGCCTTAAACATCATGTTATCTGCGATGTCTCATTTGAAGTTTTCACTTTGCATAATTAATAGCATGAGCATTACTACATCTGTAAAGAAAAGAGTTATGGGACACAATAGCATGAGCATTGTTGTATTCTGGAACTTCTAAAAATGTATCATAAATGATGCGACAAGTGAGTTTGCATTCTTCCATTGAATAATGAACATTTGCAGTTCTCAACTACACATTTTAATTATTCATACAAGGAGTGCTCATTTATGATACATATTTTTAGAATAAGTTTTGGAATATTTGACATTACTTGTATAATTTGAGATATTGAACATTTCAGTAGTATATATGTAGCTCAATTGAGCTCGACAACCCATCCCATCTTGTCTTCTATATGGCCAGTCTGAATTCTTACTAGCATTTCATACAGGTTTTGAGCCACAGTTCCTGCTCCTCTGTTGTACTTAAACCTGAAATCAAAGAATCAGAACCAATCAGAAAATTTAACCAGTAATCATTGCAAGTAATTAACATGTAATAATGTTATTTAAATACCTTTTACCCTGGTAAGTGATGCTATTGACAGCATTGATACCAACTGCAGTTCCTGTACAGAAAACTTCTTCAGCATCAGACAATTCCTCTGCTGGAATTGCACGTTCTTCGACCTGATCAAAGCTCGTAGAATATGTCATCGGACTTTTGAAATATGTTCGTTCAACTGGTAAAATCTTTTAAAATAGTACAAGAAGTTTTGACATTGAATCTCGTTTATATCAGAACAATACCAGATAACCCGAGACACGAGCAAGTTCGATGATGCTCTTTCGAGTGATTCCGGGCAGAATAGTTCCATTAGTTGGTGGAGTTAAAATGACATTTTCCTGGAAACATTGAGAAAATTTTTATCTTTTAACAACTCTCTGTCCACAAAAGAAAAGCACTACACACACCCCATATATATAATTTTACCTTTACAACAAAAATATTGCTGGTAGAAACCTCCTCGATGTATTTTCCGGTGACGGCGTCGAGAAATAAGATATCAGTGAACCCTTTAGCCTTTGCTTCAGAAATTGCTTTGTAAATCTATCATCGTGCATGCATGCATGGATCAATTTCATATAGTAATCAGTAGACTAAACTACCATTATTGCAGACCTATTGCAGATTTGCAGAAATGAAGTTTATTTCTCACAGTTGCATAGTTTGTGACAGCTTTAACTCCTCCAGTTCCACCAGGAGTTGCTCGACGAAACGTTTCCTCCACGATCAAATCTAGGTCACCCTGTTACATGCATACACACATGAATCCATTTGAGTGAGTAAGTTTCGTTTTGGTTTTCGTATTTTCAATTTATGAACTGATTATGCCTTGAATGGTGTGAAAGACCTTGTGATAGCTGCCGACTGGAGAAGCATAAGTTGTGAAAGTGTATTCTGGGGCAGGACGAACGCCTAAACAAAGTCCAGTCCCCACAAGCAAAGGCCTAATGTACATTGCTCCTTTCCCTGGAGGAGGCACCTATTCACAAATCCAAACACAGACTCATTATTCAAATTCGGACATGTAGGACCTGTGTGTATCTGAGGCAAATATGTAGGACTTGTATGACAATTTCCCTATTTACTTACCCAACGCTTGTTGGCATGGACAGTTTGATTTACAGCATTAAGAAATTGTTCCATGGTGGGCGAAGGCATGCACATTCTTTCTGCACCCATTTTCATTCGCCGAGCATTTTCTTCTGGCCGAAAGAGAAGAATCCGTCCGTCTTCTGTCCTGAACGCCTTCAAACCCTCGAACACACCCTAAATAAAACACACCCACCATTTATCAACATTGATATTGATCTCAACGTAAGTGTTGGTTGTTTTACTGTTATTAACCTTACTTGTCCATAGTTTAGAATTCCAGCAGAAGGGTTGATATCCATGGCTCCAAATCGACTGAGAATTCCCTTGGAGAAGGTTCCATCTTCACAAGAATTCATCACATACATGTAATCAGTTGGTGTTAGTCCAAATCTAAGCTCTTCCCACTTCACATTTGCATATTCTTCATTGGTATTATGATTGCTGTCAACGCAAACAAAGAATGTAAGATGAAAAACATGACATATAAAATTGAAACATAAAGTCTCAATTGTTGTTATAAAAAAAAAAATGCCACGAGTTATTAGTTATCATGACTTAATGATTAGTATTAATATGCATATTATAATATACAATACTATAATTAAATAATTTCACCAGTTATTTGTTGCCATATATATTAAAAATATTTTAGATTTTGTTCTTTAAAATTACATTCTAAAAATAAAGTGTTGTTTATTATTTTTATTTAAAATTTAAATAAATTTAAAATTTGAATATATAAGTATAAGTGTTTTTGAATATACAAATTTGAATGATTTTAAATAATATTTTTTTCATCGTATTTATATATAAATTTATGAAAGATCGAATTTTGACCAATAATTCAAAACTTTATAAGATTTTTTTATTTTTATTTTATTAAAAAGGTCATTAGATAAAAAATTAGAAACTAAAAAAGAAGAAATGAAATAATTAAGAAAATAAATAATAAGAAAATTAATTATCATGTAAATATTTCATAAAAAAAAATGTGATTATTTAGTTCTATATTCTGTTCACTTAATATAAACATTTATTATACCTTTAGCAACCTAGTATTTATGACAATTGCAAAAGCTTCTTTATTTCTTTATGTTCCTCCTCTAGTTATTTTTCAAGTGTTAGATAAATTTTATAATTTAATTATTTTTAAAAATATAATTAAATAAAATTATTAATATTTTAATAATAAATTAAAAATTAAGTAAAATTTAATTATATTTAGATTTCAGACCAAAAATTAAGGAACACTCAATCTTAATTTATAAAAATTAAGACAAAATTTAGGATAATAGGAGTCATGTGAATCCACTTGTATTAATTGATTACCTGTTAACACTTGGTTCATAAGCTTCCACAGCTCTTGCATAACTGGGTTGCTGCTTGAACTGCAAACCCAGCAAGGACAATAATTATGAAAACAGAAATAGAAGTCAAGACTTTAATGAGATGTCATTGAAGATTGAGAAACAAGCAATCTTTAATTACTCAATACGATTTTATGGATGGGCAGTTTTGAATCTTAGTCAAACATTTAATGAGATGTTCCATGTGCAGTGTGCCAGTTAGAGTAGAAAACAGTAGAACGAATAGCAATGTTTAAATTATTATCGACAGCTTTCTTGAAAACAGAAACAATGGCAACAGTTTCGGGAAGCAAACTTGACTCTGTAAAATGATGTAATGGGGGTAAATGAGGACGAATATCAGAAGAAGAAGAAAACAGTTTTCTAGAGAGGAAAGGCAGTAAGAGTATTGATAGGGTAAACTACAAACAGATCATCATAAAGAACAAAACCGACGAGAAATCAACACTACACCTTGGACAAAATCGAAGCTGTTCTTGCAGGTTTGATGAATTTTCCGGGAAAATCTCTTGCTCTGAACATGTTGTGTTTGCTTCCGAAAGAAAGAGAGAGGAAGTAAAGGAGAGTAGGAAGAGAAGTGCAGTATGCAAGCTGTACACCAATGCTGCTGTCTTTTATAGGCAATTTGAGGGTTCATATGCTGCCCATTTTCTGATGCAGGTTCTCTTTTCTAGCTACATACTAAATGGTGTTAATAAATTATTCAGCCTACTCCACATGATCTGTATTTGACTGCACAGAAACTTAATTAAATTGCCAACCAATCATCATTCATCACTGATCATTTCGTAGTTCTGTAAGTGTTATTGATATTATCTTAAAGATTATGAGATTATCCCTTAATTAAATAACATGATCCGTAGCCATATCTTTTCATCCCATTGCTTTCACATCGATGCACACTAAAAATGTGGTAATAAAATAAAATCATAATTTTCCTAGTGACATATAAGGAACATGACAAGTATTATTGGTACTTGTGATTGTGATTTCATGCAAACAATGCCATGTGCTCCGCACCAAATCCAGCCAAACCAAGCGATTATATCCATGAATGATACACGTGAATTGTACCATGCTTTCGCACCATCTATGGAAACAATTTTGTTTGTTTCGTATTGGTTATTAAAATAATTTATATTTTGGAATCATTTGGCACATCTCATTCACTGTATTTATACTGTCTTTTCGCTACTTTGTGGGGCTGGTGTAGAATTAGGTGACCTTTGATTATCACCTTAATTAACTAAAATAGAACCAATGTGTTTCAAATAGAATGGGCTTTTGTTTATTGGTTACTAAACTTGAATAAAGTGTTGTTGTACATTGCATAAAAAATAATATAAAGTTAGTAAATGCCATATTGTTTACGAAATTGTTTTTAATATATTTCATATGTCTTATATTTAAAATTTTTTAACTTTTTCACTGATTGTTTTAAATTTTTCGTTCGTGTTTTAAATTTTTTTATTATATATTCTAAATTTTACGTTAATTATTTTAAGTTGTTCATTGCATATTTTAAATTTTACGTTAAGAGATGAAAGACACATTAAATGTATACTAATAATTTTTTATTATTTATATGTATATTTAATAAAATTTTATTATTAAATATCTTTTTCTTTTTAGCATTCGATTGTAAATAATTCTATAAGAATATATCATCTAAAATTTTTTACCTTCATTAATTATACTTTATATATTTATAGATAGAGGCATGATCAACAACCTTTTTAAATGGTACAAATTTTTACATTAATTTTTAATTCTTAGATTAACAATATATTGAGAGTTAAGATTGAATAAAATAAATAATTAAGATATATTAAATAAGATTATTGAATGAAAAGAGAAGAGAGAAGAATTAAAAATATAATATATTAATAATTCTAATTAATACAATATTTATTTTATTTAATTATGATAAATTGTTAATTAAAAGATTGAAAATTAATATAAAATTTTGTATAATATTAAAAGAATTTGTATAGTATTAAAGGATTAACATTAAAATTTGTGTAAATTTATAAAAATTTTTAATTTCACAAAACTTGTTATAAATTAAAATTTTTTATAAATTTTAGAAAAATATATGATAAAATCCTCCAAATAAATTACATATTTATTGACGAAACTATTAAATAACACGAGCCTAAATCGAGAGAGGGCCTTAGGAACTCCATCCCTCTTTCTCTCCCATTCTCCCTACGTATACACACACACACACACACACACAGAGTCACACACATTAACTGGGTTCCAACTGGCCTAGGATGCCATCCTTCATTTGGTGGTTTGATAACATATTCTACACAAAGCTTAAATGCTTTCAAATTTATTCATCATGACATATCAAAATTTATTCAATATTAACTCATAATTTCAAAAATATACGACAATAAAAATAAAAAATTTGAGAACTATCATTTACATATCAATTGATCTTATCTTTTCATCTCAATTTTAAAATTAAGAGATAAATTTTCTTGTATGTATATGATAGTTGATTAATCTCTAAATATTATAATACATTCATTTTTTATTATTATTATTATTTCTGAACAAATACTTAAATTCACGATTCAATGATGCCATAAAATTCAAAAATAGTATGTGATTTTTATTGAAGTATATGATTTTTTTAAAAAAGAAAATAATATAGAGTAATTATATTTTCATTCTTACATGGGGACTTACTGATGAAAATCATTAATAAACTTTTGTTGACAATAAAGAAACAAGTGCAATGTAAATTTTTTTAAGAAAAATTTAAGTAAGAGTGGTCCACCACATTAATTATCGTGATGTGATGAGATTATTCAATTAATAAATAAAAAAAATATTTTTATTAGTAAAAATTTAAAAATATTAAGATAGATTTTACTCAAGTAAAAGAAAAAAAATAAATGGTAAAATTTACTTTAATTTTTTTAACTTTTCAATAATGATATTTTTCTCTTTATTAATTGAATAATTTTACTATATTATTATAGTTGATATAGTAAAACAGTTACACTTGATAATTTTTCAAAATTTTTTAATACGAAATCTTATGTACTAATTAGTGTGTGTTGTTCTATGTCTTTTACCCTGAGGGGTTATGCTACTAACAGGATTGACAACCACAGCAGCTTCTGCACCTAAAAAACTTCTTCAGCATGTACTTTGTTTCTTGATAGGTTATGCCGGCAACGGGAGTCGCAGCCATTGCAGTTCCTGTGCAAAGTACTTCATCTGCATTCATCAAATCTTCTAGGGGAGTGTTGCGTTCGTCGACCTGAAAACTATGGAGAATGAAGGCTATGGCTTTCTGATATTGATCAGTGATCGTGTATAGGATAATTAAGGAATTTAGATATTTAACATATTCATGAAAGAATTAAGGCAAATAAAATAGATTAAAGAAGGAAAGATATTGATAATCACCTGATAACCCTGATCACCAGCAAGTTCAGTGATGCTTTCTCGAGCGATACCGGGAAGAAGAGTCCCGTGGGTTACTGGGGTTGAAACAAGATCATCCTCAGCAGACTTCACAATGTAAAACTGATGTGTATTTTGAAAAAAAAGCAAGGAATTAATGGTGTAATTAACTAGAATTGCAATATTGCCTTCAGATTGGAAATGTTTTATGAAGAAACCTCCTCAATAAACTTCCCATATTCTGCATCTAAGAATAAGACATCAGAGAACCCTTTTGCCTTTGGTTGCGATGCTGTTCCCGTTTTTCTCCTCTAAGCTTTTAATCCTTCGAACAATCCCTAAGGATAAAAGCAAATACTAAACAATTCCAGCACAAATGATGCTACATATCGATCTCGTCTTTGCTGTAATTTTAAAATTTTGCTTCCTTGATTACACAAGTTAAAGGTTCTCTTCCAATGCACTACAAAAATAATAAGAATAAAATTTGGGGAACTCACCGAAATACTAGGCCTTTTCTTTGCAGTAGCCATGGTCATCAATGGCTCAAAAAGTTCCGGAGAAAATAGAGTGAATGTGATTCAAATCATCAAACAAAATTTAATTAATTTTGATGGTTAGAAATTAGTTAAGCTCAGTTATAAAAGTTGAGAAAAATAGATCTAGTTGAGTAGATAGTTCAATTAATTGAATTATTTATTTTTTCAGTTAAAAAATAGTTAAAATTATTAATAACATATATAATTAATTATTAAGATATTTTAAATATATATTATTTTGTATTATAAATGATTTTTAAATTTAAATAATTAATATAATAAAAAGAGAAATTTTTTTTAAATATATTTTTATTTTTTTGTTTTTAAATTAATTTAATAAATTTTTAAAAATTTTTTAAATTATTTTTTAGTAATTATATTTTAATTTTCAAAGTATCATTTCTTTCAAAATATAAGCAAATTACACACATGCGCATATATTTATTATCAGCAGAACTAGCTATTTATTATCATCAAAACTAGCTATTAAAGGTGACAACTTTTATTGGAGGGTACTACACCCTGCTTCTCTCTCTCTCTCTCTATATATATATATATTATGTGTCTTTGTGTGTGTAAATATTAATTGAGTATTGAGTGTGCAATGCGTGCGCGTTAAATGAATAGACACTTTCCTTAAATTAAAATATTAACAAGTATATTTATTATGAGAGAGTTTTAAGTAGAACAATTTTATTATGTTAGAATTATTGATATAATAAAACCTTTAATAAATGAGGTGAGAGTATTTATTAATTACAAGTAAAAAAAATTAACTTAAAAATTCATATATTTCTCTCATCATATTAATTGAATGATAGATTTTTTTATTAATTTTTTTACTCACAATTAATTAATACGTTTCTTTTATCTCATTTATTAGACGATGTTACTATATTAGTAATGCTGATGTGGTAGAATTGTGTTACTTAAAACTCTTTCTCTATTATATGTCACAAAATAAAACAAGAGATCCCACGTTCCAAGTTTTAGTTATTCAATAGAAAGCTTAATTCTTGAAGTTACAGTAGGGTATGGAGGATCTTGACTTCATAAAAAATATTTAATTTTTTGGAATGGGAGAAGTACACCACCATCCATTGATAAAGGACACTGTAAGATTTCTTAGATCTTACAGTTAACATTTTGACCTCCCACATTATTACTTCTCGCTCCGCCCTACTTTCAAAGTATACACTTTTTTCTTCAAAATAATGTTTTACAAATGAGCTATTTGTCCAAATATGCATGTACTTTGTAGCTCAATTAAGATATCTCGACAGTCCATTCCATCTTGTCCTGGATTTGTCCAGTTTGAATTCCTGTTAGCATCGCATAGAGATTGTGAGCCACTGTGTTTAATCCTATCTTATATTCGATCCTGCAATATTAAGACGATCGATTAATATAATTGACAAGCTTTTGCAGGCAACAAATACGACAAAGAAGTAAGTTCTCTCCAAATATGTAGTCAGAAATCATATGTAATAAGTAAGCACACGTGTTGCCATACACCTTTTATCCTGATAGGTTATGCTACTAACAGGATTGACAACCATAGCAGTTCCCGTACAAAAAACTTCTTCAGCATCTAACAATTCCTCTACCGGGATGTCACGTTCCTCAACCTGATCATCAACGTTCGTAGAACATGTCATCAAAATTTTCACAAGAAGATATCTTAAACATGGTCATTTAACTGGTAAAATATCTTAAAAATGATCTAGCCTGTCTTAAAAATTGGATCTCGCTCGCATTAGAGGGAGGAAAAAAAAAAAAAAGGGTCTAACCTGGTAACCCATAACACGAGCGATTTCAATGATACTTTTCCGTGTGATTCCATGCAGAATGGTTCCATTGGTTGCCGGGGTTGAAATGGCATTTCCCTGGAAAAATATTTTAACTTAAGCCTCAATACCCAATAGATATACAAACTAACATAAAGCATGTGAATATTTTATGCATTTCAAAGTTTTTCAACGTTACAATGTTCATAATCTTACCTTAAGAAAAAAGATATTAGATGTAGAAGCCTCTTTGATGTATTTTCTAGTCATTACATCTAGAAATAAGACATCGGAGAACTCTTTTGCCTTTGCTTCCGTAACTGCTTTGTAAACCTGCAGCCAATCGGGAGATTATATTAACAGGATATTGTTAATAATCCAATGTAGGCGAAATAGCAATTCTTAAATCTTACGGATGCATAACTAGCGTTCGTTTTGACGCCTCCAATTCCGCCAGGAAAAGCTCGACGAAACTTTTCCTCGACAATCAAATCTAGGGTACCCTATTATACAGAGAAATTACTTTGTCGCAAATCATCTTCATGATTGGATTGCCAAGACATATGCTAAATGATGATCACCTTGTGATAGTTGGCCACAGGAGAAGCAAATGTCAAAAATGTGTATTCAGACGCCGGCATCGCTCCGAGAATTGGTCCACTTCCCATCAGCAATGGCCTAATATACAGTGACCCTTTTCCTGGAGGAGGCACCTGTATGCACAATCCAAACCCTTGTTATATCGTATTAAGTATAGTTCTAATTTGCACCGAATTTGTATTTTAAAAATAAATGTCTGTGAAAGGGAGATTTGTACAGGAACAAATTACACAGGGCTTGTTGGCATTGACAATTTGTTTTACAGCATCAACAAATTACTCTATCGTTGGAGCCGGCATGCACATTCTCTCGGCACCCATCTGCATGCGAAGAGCATTTTGTTCTGGCCGGAACAGTAGAATTCGTCCGTCTTCTGCTCTGTAGGCCTTCAGACCTTCAAATAATCCCTAAATACAACAACATTTATATGAAAGGTTTCACCAAAATTTGGCCAGGGAATTTGTAATAATTTCTGTCACTGTTAATACAAGTCTAGAAATATTTAGGTTATCACCTGTCCATTATTTAAAATTCCCGATGAAGGGTCTCGATGTTTCCAAATCAAGTGAGGGTTCCTTGTGAAAAGTTATCTCCTTTTGAGCACTTCATTACGTACATGTAATCTATCGGAGTTAGACCAAATACGAGCTCATCCCAGTTCACATCAGCATATTTCTCATTGCTTTCAAATCATACAATAGAAAATTTGTTCATTAACAGAGTTAAATTCTTGATTTCACTAACTCAATAGTAGGAATCAAATTCTCAAACCAAAGGACTAGGAATCAGATTCTTGCTTCCAATTATATATAGTCTCCACACTCAATGACAGAATTAAATTCTTGATTTCACTGAACTCGGGACTAGGTATCAAATTCTGTAACTCATAACTAGGAATCAAATTCTTGCTTCCAATTATAGAGAGATGCTGCCCAAACAGGATTGAGAATCCAAACCTGGTGACATGGGCCACTAAGATTTGAGTTTGCCACTCGACAATGGTGGCAACTCCAGCAAGATTGAATTAAAATTTGAGAAAACGACACGACTATAGACATTAACGAAAACAAAAAGTAAAAGACAAAAAACTCGTTGCCATTAAATATTTAATTTCATTACCCATGATCTTCAGTTAGTTCAGAAGTTTCCACAGCTGCTGTATACGTGGAGTGAGCCTTTGCCTGTACATCAAGCAATTAAAAAGAAAAAAATAATGGCTTGTGGCACGAGTATTACTCCGTTAAGAGGTTTAAAGAAAGGAGAAAGAGCATTAGCACACCTGGGTGAGAACACAATCACTTGCTGTAAACATGGTGCATCGTTGCGGACTGCGAGAGAGAGGAAATAATTTGTAAAGTGCAGAGAAAGTCTGCGAGATTAATAAGAAGAAACTACAATTATTTATGCTAAATAAACGCTAAGCAAGTTGGATGCGAGCAAATCAAAAGCTAATATCTTCATATACATGTACAAGCATGTTGATTTGCTGATTAATTTAATTTGTAACTTATCAGATGCGCTGCCCACTGGTTGTAATTAAATTATGAGGGAATCGAGATGTAAGAAATGAGAAATATAGCATAATTCCAGCATGACAGTGGCGGCCTTGGAATGATTAAGCACAGATCCCTTGTGCATATGATTCTTCTTCGTGCATGTTAAATAGATAAATAAAAGAAAGATGTATGTGGCTGTGAGTCTCTCTTTCTCTCTCTCTCTCTATATATATATATTCTGATTCTTACTTTTTATATTTATATTTTATTTATTTATTTGCTTGTTCCACGTTTAATACTTCGAATTTCTTATGCAGTAGTGTGGCAGGACATAATCTCGTTGTGTGGCATTGTTTATATGGGGTATATTATAGAAATTTATATCATAAACTTGTAATAATTTTAGAGGATAAAGTGCATTATGTCTCCCTACTCTCTTCTTGTATTAATATTGTTAAAGACCTTACTTCTTCTCTGGAGTTGAATGGACAGTTTCTTGTGCAGTTGTATCAAGAAATTCCTCAATGGTTGGCGATGGCATGCACTTTTTTTTATCAGCACCCATGTGCTTTATAGAGAATATTTTTGAATTAATTAGTACGAGTTAAAGTGAAGATGCTGAAGATCTTTATTGAAATTTACTTGCAACTTTACAAAGTAAAAAATCAAGCTGTAAATCAAAATTATACAAAAAGAACTAATTCCATTTCTAACACAAGCACACCTTGCTGTAATGAAGCAAATATTTTGTCTTTGGGGCCGGTGAAGTGAATGACTTTCAACGTGCAGGATCACTCGATCATTTACAATTAAGAGGATACAAAGGATTGATGATATTGAAGGTAATTATAGAAGCAGTAACAAGTGAGTTTAGTGAAGAATTGAGAAAAATTAATAGCCCACAATCACTATTTTTAATGCACAAACTAATGCTATGCATAATTTTTTTTTTTAATGATCTTTGAGACAAGGACAAGAAATTATGAATTAGACTTCTTTTAAAGACGAAATTTAGTTAATAATACATAATAACATATTAAATATGTTAGATTCTAAAATTTAATTATATATGAAAACTAAATATGTAAGCATACAGACCAGTATTTCTTCATGCGGAAGTACCTCTAATTTGTACCCAATTGAATCTGACAAGAGAGTTGTTACTTAGCCCTTACTTCTTTTCTTTTCAAACCCCAGTTTCTGGTAATATCATTTGATCTAAAAGTAGCCTAAACAGTACTTCTTTTGAAGCAAAATTAAGCGACTTCAGGATTTAATTGAAGACACAATAGTTATTAACCAACACTCAAAAGTTCACAAGTTTTATTTGAATAAGTTTAGTTATATTAACGTGTTTGTACAAGGTAAGCATGATTATAGCTATACGCAATCCTTTTTTATTGTTTATTTCATTGGCAAGGTCATATTATGCGGCTCCAAAAGCCATCAATACCAGTATAGAAATAAAAAAAATTCTCTACTGTAGATCCGTGAAATGCTGAGTGTTAATCATCATGCGTTGATGCGCCACTTGGCTGCATTCGTATTTGTTGATGTAAGACTATTTATGTGTTCTAAACCACAAGAGATTGCATTGATACTAGAAAATTTACGATAAGATAGAAGCCACGCACAAGCTACAGATTCTGAAAATGACATTCGTTTTGTCTCAATTGGGTAGAGAGAAGAAACGGCAATTTGCAAGGAGTCACAGAGAAACAAACACAATCCTTATATTAGGCATGTGAATCCTGATATTCACTCTTGTGATTGCAAAATCAATTGATTAATTTCTTCTTTTCTCTCATAGATAACGACGTTGATTATTTTGCTTGTAAATACAAGAGCTACATCGCACAATCTTAGGCTCAATCTGTGGATGCCCTGTGACCCTTTTGTTCAATAACTCAACCTGCATTATTTTCTCTTTATATATCCCATAACAGATTTTGCTTTCTATCTGAACCTCGCATTTTCTCAGTGACGTAAACGCAAAGAGAAAATGTTGTTCAACAAATTCGTTTTGGCCATATATTTCATTTCTCTTACCCCAGCTCAAATTATCCTGGCACAAAACTCCCACCAAGACTTCGTTAATGCACACAATGCAGCTCGTGCCGAGGTCGGCGTCGGTCCGATGACATGGAACGCCAGCGTTGCAGCCTATGCTCAAGACTATGCCAATCAAAGAATAGGAGACTGCAACTTGGATCATTCGATGGGGCCTTACGGGGAGAATCTGGCCGAAGGATACGGGAAACTTGATGGAGTTGACGCAGTGAAAATGTGGGTTAGCGAGAAACCATACTATGATTATGCTTCTAATTCGTGTGTTGGCGATGAGTGTTTGCATTACACTCAGATTATTTGGAGCCAATCGGTCAGTCTGGGGTGTGGGAGAGTTAAGTGCAAAAATGGATGGTTGTTTGTAATTTGCAGTTATTATCCTCCGGGGAATGTTGAGGGTGAACGCCCATACTGAATGTTTTACTGATTGGCATGATGAATTTCTAGGGTTTGATCGATTAAAAGGGTTCAATAAAGTTTGATAAGCCAATAGATTGTTAATGGGTTGTCACTGTATGATTACAAAGATTCCATATCTTAAATTTAGATTGATTGTCTGCTTTAACTTGTGCTTTGGAACATGTGTTGAAGGGAATCTTTGTGCTTTAAGAAAAACAAAGATGATATTACAATGTAATACGTTCCAAATAGAACTTCTTTGTCGAATTTTTATTTGTAAGAGTTGTTCTTACAATTTGTTAAAATGGAAGAGGGTATACTTCCTTAAAATTTGATCAAAAAATTAAAAAAAACATCAATCTCACTATTTTTAAAATATTTTTTTGATAAAAAATTATGTTAGGCAGTTCATTAATTTTTTTTATTATAATTATTAATTCAAATTATAATCATCAATTGAAATATCAAATTATCTTTTTTTCAGTTTAAATTTATCTATTAAATTATGAACAAAATCTGTGTATACATTTTTAAAATTAGTAAAATAAAAAAATATTTTTGATCAGATTTTAAAAGTGTATATACATATTACACACATTTATGAACAATATTTATTTTTGGTTTTTTTTAGTGGATGCTTTTGTAATTAATTATAATTTGATTTGAATTTTTTATACGATATTATATATTAAATTTGTATTTTTATTATTTATAAAATATGCCCCAAATTATTTTTTTTTTTAAAAAAAAAATTTAGAGCTTTCTCTAGAGTCATATGCAATAAAATTATGCATTAAATCATCCCTTTTTCATTAAATCTGTGGGCTATAACTTTTCAACAAAAAAAGTCTCCAATATTCATTGAAGCAGCCTGACTTTTTTTCAACACAATGAAAGGCTCCATTTACTAACTCAGCCTTTTCCCCAATGCTTTTTCACCGAACATGCCTTGTCAAAGGAGTTACTGAAATCATGCATTCATCAACGAAACTATGTAATTTCTTCTATATTTCTACCTAATAGCCACTCTCACCATAAACAATTCTATCAACTGGTATAGTGTGAAAGTTCTCATTTCCTGTTCTTTGGTCTATGGATAAAGTGGCGTCAACCCCAAGTATTTTAATAGTCAAATCGATATGTCTAGTTTTTCTATATGAAATCCTAAATTTATATTCAATCTCTCCCTTGATTATCGATTCAGGCAATGAAAAGAATGCAACTTTCTAGATATATATATAAACTCTAAGAAGATTCAGCCTACAAAATAAAGCTACCCTTGTGTTTTCGTATTGTCGCAAATAAAATTTAGGCTTAATTCAAGGAAGATCTTAAATTTTGAGATATTTTAAAATAAATTTTTGAAGTATGATTTTTATTAAATTTTATATTGAATCAAAAAATAAATTATAATATATAATTTAAGATCTTAATTTTAAAAGTTTCAATCAATTATCATCATCGATTTGTTCTCTTGCCACTACTGTATAATCTTAATAATAATTGAAATGACATATTTTTGTACATAATATATAAGGTATTGGAATAATGACATTTCAATTTATAATTTTTATATTTTTACAAATAAAGAGATTTTTATCCTTTTTTTCAAGTAGGTCCTTAAACATAACCAACAACATCCTTAATGTTATTAAAATAATTGAAATATCCTTAAGTGTCCTTTAGCTAATATCATTATTTCAATTGGATTGGGGACAAATTTAGAATAATATATTGTGTCTCAAAGTTTGTCCGTATTTATAAGAACTGAATACTCATGGATTTGTATATTATTATCCCATGGGATAACAAAGCATGATCCACGCAGTCAATGCAATTGATCTGAGTAACTAATGAATTAACGCCGCAGTTGATGCCGATGAATAGTGTGGCATGGAACACGGGAGGCCTGCGATATTGGGATCATAACTCCTTGTATTCAGACACAGTTTTCAAGAAGGGAAAGTAGTTTTTTTCAATACCCATGTTGTCCAAACCATGGCTTGTTCATATCGTAAAAAGAGTTTATTCTCATTCTTCAATCTACCATTTTCTCTTTTAAAACTTGCTAATCTAAACATATGATGGTGAAAATTGATGTTTATATTTTAAATTTTTATGTTGTGAGATGTGTATTAACGAATTCTAGACTTGTGATCATAATAAAAAGAAATAGAATAAATAATAAATTTTATTGGGTAAACGTTTCTATCATGCAAAGTTTTGTAGAGAAGAAAGAGGAAACTCCTTACGAAAAAATAATATATTTTATGGTAATAACCGATCGTGTTGGAAATTTGGTTGGGCAGCCCAATGCAAGCCATCAAGTCTTTCTATTGACTTGAATAAATTAACCTTCTTTTCACGTAAAATCAAAGGGACAATTTTTAGTCCTTATCACTATTAGCAAGAAACATTGTCTGTAACTACCAGTTCGTTCAAATTACTGTATTAATTAGTGAAACTGGTTAATGGCTTAATGTAGATT
Source organism: Khaya senegalensis (assembly GCA_032402905.1). Classification (NCBI taxonomy): domain Eukaryota; kingdom Viridiplantae; phylum Streptophyta; class Magnoliopsida; order Sapindales; family Meliaceae; genus Khaya; species Khaya senegalensis. The sequence goes on along the minus strand of CP135546.1, from coordinate 6,538,703 downwards.
TTTTATAATTCGATGTTATTTTGAAGTTTAGGTAAAGGGGACCGCACTAATATTTTGTAATAGGCATGTTTCATAGTTCAAGTTTTTCTAAACCTCTACGCAATCTTGCTTTTGAAAATTCTTCGCCCAAGTTTTGTCCGATAAATCTTCCAAGCCTCTATAAATACCCATCAAACTCCTTGCATTTTCATCAAACACTCGAGCTTGTCTTTGCATCAGAGAAATAAAAAATGGGGTTGAGTAAGATTTCATCGCTTCCTCTTTTCTGTCTCTTAGGGTTAGCCCTAGTCCTCTCTTCCCATGCACAAGACTCACCACAGGACTACGTCGATGCTCACAACGCTGCTCGGGCGGAGGTAGGTGTTGGTCCTGTGACGTGGGACGACCAAGTTGCTGCCTATGCACAAAACTACGCAAATCAGCGTATCGGTGATTGCAATCTTATTCATTCCGGCGGGCCTTATGGGGAGAATCTCGCATGGAGCAGCGCTGACCTTTCGGGCACAGATGCTGTGAAGATGTGGGTTGACGAGAAGGCTGATTACGACTACAATTCTAATACTTGCGCAGCAGGCAAGGTTTGTGGGCATTACACTCAGGTGGTTTGGCGTAGCTCTGTCCGCATTGGGTGTGCGAAGGTGACTTGCAACAATGGAGCAGGAACTTTCATTGGCTGCAACTACGATCCACCTGGCAACTTTGTTGGGGAAAAACCTTACTAGTTATGGATTTTTAAGTAATTATCGCAGTTTAATTGTGATAAATAAAAGATATGTACTGGTTGACATTAAGCGTATGAATAATGGCAACGATTAAGTTTCATATTGTTGTTTCTCGAATACAAACCTTGCCTGAACCTATTCGCAAAAACACAATCAAAACAAAGATGGTATATAAGCAGTTTGAAGACATTAAGTCACTTCACAAAGCAAACAGACCGAGAGCAAACAAATAACCTGAAACTGAAGTATGTCTTCTGTTGGAAGGTTATTCATTTTGAAGCAAACGCCAAATGAACGATAAGTATCTAAAAGGGATAAAACTCCTACGAATTTGAGTGCACCAAACCTTTTCTCTCACCATGGACCGCAGAGTCATATAGCTAATGTAATAGGAAACATAAGCTGAAGGGAAGAATCATAGCTGAAAAAACACAAGAAGATAACTTAGACAACTTCCAACTACTTTCCCAAATGATTCATCTGTAGCCTTAAGCTTTTAAAATAGAATAACTATTAGCCATTTGTCAAACAAAAAATTAAATTCTAGTTCCATTAACAACAAGCCGTTTCGATCCCGCAACAAAATCTGGGCTGCTAGATAGATTTGAAATTCGACCATCAAGAGAAGGAAGAAAAAGACTTAATTAATTGATCTACAAAATCATACGTAGTCTTCAATTAACAGCTTTTATTCAACACATCTAATCTTTTAAGACCAAGCCCCCTTCCTATTTAGGACTAGAAATCTAGTGCCATGAAATTAGACCAAGGCCCCTTTACTTGTGATATGCAAGGCATTACTCTGATTTTTGAGTCCCGCAGTCTATGAATAAGATGGCTTCAAATTTGCCTAATTTAGTCCTTACTCCTTTGTAGTGTAATCTTTATGTGAATCAATAACCAGCAAATACTTTGTCAGTCGTCGAATATGCACATCAGCCGGCGGGTCTACGGATGCGTGTTTAATTCTTTTTTTATATCATGATTCCGATAATTAGCCGTCGAGATAATAAAAAAGAATACGACTTTCTACATTAATTTATCGTAATCCACATAAGGAGTTGGTACAGAAATGGCATAAAGACGACTAAGCCTACGCCAAACGAAGCTGCCCACGTGGTCCAATCTTCACAAATCAAGTCCAGGGATAACCCTTTTTTTTTATGACAAAGAAAATTTCTAACACGGCACTTTTTGCTTGCTTTACGGGGTAATTAATTGGACATGGAGGACTGATAAGACTATTAATGATAATCTGTTAAATTAATAAGTTAACACTGCAGTTATTATTGAATATATTGTGGCATGAAACAACTTACATGTTACAGTTTACATAAACAGACAGTGGCATGAAAAATCTGTTCATTCAGCACGATGCATGGATGGAGTAAAAGACAATGTCTGAAACTAAGAAATGTCTGTCCGAATTAATGCATTAAGAGAGACTTGTCAACAACTTAATGAAGATTAAGTCAAGTAAAATCGATTTTCAGCATTTCATATTGTCAGTTAAAGTAATACAATGTTAGTACCTTCCTAGAAATCAAACGGGGAAGTTGATTGGATGAAGAATGAGCCAGTAATCAACTCCATCTTGTTGGTAGTCTTAGCTAAAGGAGACCGCAGTAATATTATATTTGTTTCTTTCTTGTAAAGTAATACAAATGCCGGTAAATCAAGTTTTCTAAAACTGCTACGCAGTCATGCTTTTGAACGTTCTACGCTTAAGTTTTTCAAACAATTCTCCAAGCCTTGTGCCTAGAAATACCCATCAAGCTCTCCATTTTTCATCAATCATCCAAGATTTTCATTGCCTTAACAACCTTGCAGGAGAAAAAATAACAGAAATCTGTAAGATTTCTTTTCATCTCGCTCTCTTTTATGTCTCATAGGGTTAGCCCTAGTCCTGTCTTTGTGAATGTAATTCCAATCCTAAATTAATAATTATTTTTCATTATTTTTTTTTTTTACATGGAAAAAGTTAATTGAATCTGTTAAGAAATTAGTTGAGAAACTGAGTTAAATTATTGGGTTTGTTAAATTTTAGTAAAAATTATTAAGATAGTTAGCGATAATTATAAATTGGGTGTGCAAAGGTGAGGTGCAATAATGAAGAGGGAACTTTCATTAGCTGAAACTATGCCCTCGTGGCAACTTTCTTGGCCAGAAACCTTACTAAAATTTATTGGATTTTAAAGTAATTATTGAAGTTCATTTGTGATAAATAAAGTTTATACTGGCTGACAACAAATGTTTTGAACAATGGCAATGATCGGGTGTTATGTTTTGTATTATATTGACATATAAAATATCATTTGTTCCAACATATGCATGCCTCGTTTGATTTTATCATGTGAAATATTGATAACACTGTATCAATGAAGTCAATAACCGGATTGCCCTCATTAATGAGCAGCAATTCAAACCCAATTGAAAAAGGATATATGAGACACAACAACTCGGACTGATCATTAATTTAGTTCCCTCAACTTTCCTTTGGATTTCTCTCGTATTCTCTTGAATTTACTTAACAATTTCTCTAGAAACAAGCACTCTTAGGAACTCTGAAAATCCATCACTAATTGTTATGCTTTAATTAATAATGATTTTTTAAAAAAAAAATCATTAATAATATAATAAAATTATAACACTTGTCAATACGTGACACACAAGATATTATGTTAATTAAGATACAAATTTTATATCTCAACTTTATATTTATAGTATTAATTTAATTACAATCTCTTGAAATTTTTAATAAATATATCATATATATAAATATACAAAATTATGATAAAAAAAATTATATCCAAATTAATATAATGCCAAACAATGATGATTAGGGACGTATGATGTTATATAAATTTTTAATTTTATTTTTAATATACGAGTATGTATGATTTATAAGCACACCATCATTTAGTATCAAATGCATTATAGATATTATATCCTAATTTTATATACATAATATTACTTAATTTTTGAATCAGACGGCCGGTCTATGATCAAGATGGCTTCAACTATGCCTAACCATTTGACCTAGTTACCTTGTATTGTAATCTTTCACCTAGTATTTTGTCAGTCGTCAAATTTGATCAGCAGCCAGAGAGTCTCTCGACTTGTCTTTAAGTATTATTATTATTATTATTATTATTATTATTATTATTATTATTTCAGTATGATAGCCTAAATTTCATGTTCAATCTGCATGCATGCCCTGTAATTAGCCACTGAGATAACAAAAAGAATGTGATTTTCTATTCTACATTAATTTATCATAAATTCGTATAGAAGATATAGAGAGGTACTGAAGTATAGGCCCTAAAGACGACTAAGCCAGGATATAATGATGCTGCCCACTTGATCCGATCTTGCCACAAATCAAGTCTAGGGTTAACGGCAAATTTTTAAATTTTTTTTTCTAACACGGCACTTTTGGTTGCCACACAGATGGTGGACGAATGAGACAATTAATAACAATGTGTAATTAATTGATTAACACTGCAGTTATTGTTGAATAATGTTGTGGCATGGAACATGGGCGGCTTAATTAGTAATTTTATCTAATAATTTTCCAAGCCTTATGCCTATAAATACCCATCAAACTCTCCAATTTTTTCATCGATCATCCCAAGTTTTCTTTGCATTACAAAACTTGCTGAAACAAAAAGAAAATAATGGCAATCAGTAAGATTTCATCGTTCTATCTTCTCTGTCTCTTAGGGTTAGCCCTAGTCCTTTCTTCCCATGCACAAGACTCACCGCAAGACTACGTCAACGCTCACAACGCAGCTCGTGCACAGGTAGGTGTTGGCCCTGTGACTTGGGACGACAAAGTTGCTGCCTATGCACGGGACTACGCAAGTAAGCGTATCGGTGATTGCAAGCTTATCCATTCCGGCGGGCCTTACGGGGAGAATCTCGCATGGAGCAGCGGTGACCTTTCGGGCACAGATGCTGTGAAGATGTGGGTTAACGAGAAGGCTGATTACGATTACAACTCTAACACTTGCGCTGCAGGCAAGGTTTGTGGGCACTACACTCAGGTGGTTTGGCGCAAGTCTGTCAGGATTGGGTGTGCGAAGGTGAAGTGCAACAATGGAGCTGGAACTTTCATTGGCTGCAACTACGATCCACCTGGCAACTTTGTTGGGGAAAAACCTTACTAAAATTACAATACAAGTCACCAAAATAATGTTGAAATTGAATAAGGAGTAAATTGATGGCTATTATTATGAATAATGTCATCGATTTAGTTTTCATGTTACTGTATCTCGAATACCATCCTATCTATTAATATATTCATCGATATATCCACTGACTGATGCCTCTTTTGATTTTAATGCAATATGTGTGAGTGGTAACAACTTACCAAAAAAGGCATAAGTTTCGTCAATATAAGACTTCCTATTGATTAAGTAATACTGAGATCCAAAAAAAAAAGAAGATATGCAATTTTATTTTATCGAAATTTCTCTTAGAACTATCAATAATTAAATTCATCCATCTAAATAGATAAGAGATATGTGGAACAAATTTTGACAAGTCAATTTCAGTATATTACAATTATTGATTGTATTCATTGAATGTGTTCTTTCAGTGTTTCATTTTTAACACGTAAAATCCGATAAAACAAAAGATTTTTAGAGATTTTTTCTTAAAAAAATTGATATTTATTATTTTTTGGTTAAAGATAAATCAATTCAATTCTCGTATTCTGACATAAAAAAAAAATGACAAATAAATAAATGGGACGTTGGTGTTACAAAAACTACTAATTTTAAAAACTCATGTGTGAGCGAAATATTGTCACTATGTCTAACTTGTAGATAAAACATTCCAAATAATATTAAGGATAATATTTCAAATTGGTAGATAAATCATTCCAAATAATATTAAGGATAATATTTTAAACTATTGTACGTAATATTATTTTTAAAATATTAAGTTATTTAAATAGTCATTATTTTGTATTTAAAATAAGATTAAAGTTGAAAGGATTAATACAATAAAAATTTTTTTTTTTGAATTTATCCTTATTTTCTTTATAGTTTTGGTTTTGAATTGTTTTGATAAGGTTTTTCAAAATTTTTTAATTATTTTTTAGTAAGTTGAATTTTAATTTTCAAAGTTAAACTTGATAGATAGTACTCAGGATCTTAATAGCCAAATGCCCCAAACACCATGAAGAAGCCTTCCAGCATCTCCCAGATTGACCATTATCACATCCCACAAATGAAGTACATCGATCAAGGTGTAAGTTCTTGACACGCATGCTGCAATATTGCGTGTTATATAGGGAGTTTATTGTAGAAAAATGTTGTCGTGTGGAACATGGAATGTAACGAAATTGAAAGCACATGGCTAGGTTTTCAACATGTCGTCATATATGTGCCATTTAGTTTACTATTCCTTCACAACCACGGCGTGATGTGCGGGCTTAATTTCTAAAGAAAGTTAAAAATGGAAACATTACAAGGAAAAAGAGATGAAGAATAAGTTGTCATGTTGCATGCCATTGTAACGTGTTTTAAAGTTCATTCTATTGACTTGACTAGAGGTTCGATCCTATAATTTTCCACTCCTCAATCCTATAAATGTCCGTCAAATCATATCGTTTAGGATCAATAACCCAAGACATATTCTCCTTTGCAGTAGAAAACTAGCAAACCAAAATGGGAATACGTAAGATTTCATCGCTAGCTATTTTCTATCTCATAGGGTTAGCCCTAGTCCTGCCTTCCCATGCACAAGATACACAACAAGACTACGTCAATGCTCACAATGCAGCTCGGCGGCAAGTTGGCGTAGGCCCTGTGACTTGGGACGACCAAGTTGCTGACTATGCACTAAAACACGCAAGTCAGCTTATTGGCGATTGCAATCTTGTCCATTCCACTGACAGGCGTTACGGGGAGAACCTTGCCGGGAGCGGCGGTGATCTTTCAGGCACAGAAGCTGTAAATCTGTGGGTTTCTGAAAGTCCCTACTACGACCACAGTTCTAATTCATGCAAAGGGGAAGAGTGTCGGCACTACACTCAGGTAGTCTGGGCCAACTCGGCTCGAATCGGGTGTGCGAAAGTCAGGTGCAACAATGGAGGAACTGTCATTGGGTGCAACTACGATCCTCCTGGCAACGTCAGTGGGGAGAAACCTTATTAATGTATCAGACTATTCAGCTATACATAGAGAGGCGTTTAAATAAGAGTTAATTCTCATAATTGAAGACCTCTTGTGTGTTCCTGCTGCTATATGAAATGATGACATGTATAATAAATATTTGTGAAAGTTTTAAATTAATGTTACATGAAAAATCTTTCTTCATTGAACGTAACTCCATTTATGGCATATTTTGTAATATCTTTCTTTTATGTTATGGCATATTCCCTTATATTTTTAGAAGATAACAGAATAATTTAGGATAAAAATCCTACTCAGACCTAGGATGGGGCTGAGTTTGTTTCAATTTGAGGAGTTCTAGGATTTCTCTGGGATATCGAGTTCATTGATTGATGCCAACTCTCTATTTGGAATCTTTATTTTTGCTTGGTACTTCTGTTTTGACAAGTCTTGGAAAGCACAAAGTAAGTTATTGAGAAAGATTTACGTCAAAGAAGATCAACTTCTTCTATTATTAAGTAAGGATAGAAATTTGATGAGGTCTCTTTTGAATCTGTTTAGCTTGGATGCTTCTGACTTACCAAATAAGTTTACAGAAGGACTCTGTTGACACTGAAGCTTAATTTCACACTGGCCTGCTTGAACTTTCTCCTTCACCTTCTGGTACCCAAAGAAAGCTCCAATCTATTACATGATTTTAAGCTGAAAAGGAAATTTTCAAATCGTCTAAACATACAGAAGTAAACAACTTAACTGTGAGCTAATTTGTATAAGATTGGTCAGTGAAGCAAGCAAAGAAAGACAACTGACACATGCAAAAGCCTTGCCCAAAGACATAATGGCATACAGAATTATAATCTCATTAATTTCTACAATGAGACATGCATTTAATTTATGTTTTAACATCATGACTTGCAGAAGAGGATTGCACATGTGGTTTTTATGGGATGTAAAGATTAGGATTTACTCATTTTTATTTTTTATTAAACAAAAATTTATTTTAGGAATCATAGCATTTAAATTCACAGCCATAGGAGATGTTGCTTGAAAGATGAGGAAATTGCAGGAGAATACAGGCTAAGCCTAGGATCCGTAGGAAATGCAAGGCTTGCAATGCTTAGTATTCTGTTCTGGCAGAGCCAGGGGACATCCTTTTTGGCCACAAAGATCTTAGATGGTGGTGCCTAAGGAAAACGAAGAGTTTTACAAATAGAAAAATGATGTTATTTTTTACTTATAGAGAAGAATTTTCGGTTTTCATTAATTACTTAATTTTTTGACAGATTTTGTTTTGATTTTTACCAGGTGGATGAATCTTGAGAAGAATCACCATGGATTTTGAGAAGGATTTTCGTGATTTTCATTTGATTCTTATAAGACAAGGGATCATCAATCACAAATTTGACATTGTATGATGACAAATATGATCAATTTTCTAGATGAGACTGAATGAATATTCATCTTCCGTTTTTCCAAGACAGTTTTCCCTTTTGCTTTAAAAAACTAGTAAACCAAAATGAGATTCTGTAAGAATGTTTCATCACTGGCTATTTTCAGCTGTCTCATTGGCTAAGCCATAATCCTGCCTTCCCATGCACAAAACTCACCACAAGACTACGTCAAAGCTCACAACGCAGCTCGCGCACAGGTCGGTGTTGGCCCCGTGACTTGGGATGAGCTAGTTGCTGCCTTTGCACGAAGCTATGCCAATCAACGCGGCGGCGGCTGCAATCTTATTCATTCCAACGGCAGGCTTTACGGCGAGAACATTGCCTGGAGTGCCGGTGATCTTTCGGGCACAACTGCTGTGAACTTGTGTGTTCTGAGAAGCCCGACTACAATTACAGTTTTAATACTTGTGCTTCAGGCAAGGTTTGTGGGCACTACTCTCAGGTGGTTTGGCGCAACTCGGCACGAATTGGGTGTGCGAAAGTCAGGTGCAGGAATGGAGGAACTTTCATCCGCTGCAACTACACTCCCTCAGGCAACTAGGTGGGGCAGAAACCTTACTAATATACTAGAAATTTCAGCTATAATGAGGCATTTAAACAGGTTGATTATCGTAAATAAACTCTTTTATGTACGAGCAGATAATAAATGTATGAATTATATATGAAGTAAAAATAAGATTTCAATACTTCAATTATGCATTTCCTTTTCAAATCGAGATAATCTACCAGTGTTTCTTTTGTTACAACTTCTTTTAAACAGTAAATGAAGAAATATGTTTAAACTTGAACGCCATTTTAAAAAAGCATACCATCTTCCGTGCTATAATTTGCCCAATTTTTTTTTTCTTATTGAACAAAAAAAAAAAGACTTCTAAGTTTACCTTTCTCCAAACTACAATACCAGAGAGAGATTTTAAATCCATTGGCATAGAAATAGTAGTCTGGAAGAAGAGGAAATTGCCTGAGAATATAGGGTCGCTAGAATAGGAATGCAAGGCTTGCGATGCATAATATTAAGTTCAAGTAGTCCTTTTCTATAGCCAAATTAAAGGACATCCTTTATGGGTAATAAAAATTCAGTCTACATGTGAAATTGTAATTAATTGACTTCCTGTTGTTTTGCAATTTTTTACAGCTTTTGTCCCTATAAACACCCATCAATTCTTCTCATTTTTCCCATCAAACATCCAAGAAATATCCCTTTGCCTTTGAGAACTTGCAAACAAAAATGGGATTCTGTTGGAATATTTCATGGGCCATGGAGTTAGCCCTAGTCCTGCTTTCCCATGCACAAGGTAAACCACAAGACTACGCCACTGCTCGCAGCTCAGCTCGCGCAAAGGTCTCTAGCTTATTCATTCCACAGACAGGCATTACAGCAAGAACCTTGCCTTGAGAGCGGTGACCTTTCAGGCACAGATGCTGTGGGAATGTGGGGTCGATGAGAAGACAGATTACAACCATAATTCTCATACTTTCTCTGCACGCAAGGCTTGTGGTCACTACCCTCAAATGTTTTACCGCAACTCAGTTCGAATTGGGGTGTGCGAAGGTAAGGTGCAAGAATAGAGGAAATTTCATTAGCTGCAACTATGATCCCAGAGGCAACTATGTTGGGGAAGAAACCAACTAATATATTACACTTTTGTTAAAAATTAAAATTTAACCACTAAAAAATAATTAAAAAAATTTGAAAAATTTATTAAAATAATTCAAAAATTAAAAATTAAAGAAAAATAAAAATAAATTCATGAGAAAACTCTCCTTTATCGTATTGATTTCTTCAAATTTGAATATTATTTTTGGTACAAAATAATAATTATTTAAAATAAACTAATAACAAATTATAATTATTACTAATAATTTTAACTATTTTTTAACAAAAAATAAAATAAATCACTCAATTAATTAAACTATTTATTCAATTAATTCTATTTGTTCTTAATTTTTTTTTTAATTTAACTCTGTTAATTTTTAACCATCAAAATTAACTAAATTTTATTTAATAATTTGAATTACATTACACTTTTCAGCTACAAAAAGGTGTTTAAATTAGACTTGATTATGAAATTAAAATTGATTATGTTGAATAAAAGTATTAATGAAACAAAAATTAATTAATTAAATTGATTTTTATTTTTAAAATTAAAAAAAATAAAAAAAAATATTTTAAATTATACCCAAAAGAATCCATATAGTTAATTTTCCAAGTCGTCTTAATACAAGTAGACAGACTGAGGTAAATGTGCATCCTTTTGGTCACTCAAGCAAACAATGTTGACTCATGCAAGAGCCTTGTCCAGAGACATTCTTACATACAGAATCAACTTGATTAATTAATGAAACATACGCTTTTATTTCCTTTTAATCTCATAATTAGCAGAAGCGGATTAGATTAATTAATATTAATTAATCATCTCAGTAAGGACGCTGGCCAATGTAATTCCCTGGGGGATCATAGTTGCAAGTGACGAACCACCAGCCGTTGGTGCATTGAACCCTGGCACATCCAACACGAACTGAGTTGCGCCAAACAACTTGTGTATAATGCAAGCACTGTTTTCCTTCCGTGCAAGAATTTGAATTGTAGTCATAGTAAGGCTTCTCTGCCACCCACAAGCTCACAGCGGCGGTGCCGGTGAATGTGCCGCTGCCTTTGGCCAGGTTCTCACCGTACGGTCCGCCAGAATGAACAAGATTGCAATCGGCAATTCTTGAATTGGAATAGTTCTGAGCATATGCTGCTACTGTGTCAGTCCATACGATATTGGCGACGCCGACTTGTGCTCGAGCTGAATTGTGGGCATTGAGGTAGTCTTGTGGTAGGTTCTGGGCATGGGAAGGTTGAATCGGCAGGGCCAATGACCCCATGAAGCAAATCACAAGAGCAAGTGAAATCTCACAGAAATTCATTTCGGTTGTTTCCTATGATGTGTGATAGATATTTTTGACTTGATTGATTGACGATAAGAAAGGAATGGTATGAATTGTATTTATAGAGAAATTATAGGAAACATATTATCCTAAAGTTGCATACATTGTGATTATTCTAAGCAATCCACATGAGGAAACTATTACATCGATCAACGCAAACTCCATGTTCTCCTTTCTCCCAAAAACAAGTTACAAAAAGCAAACCAATAACGAAATCTATTAAGGAGATTAGCAGGGTTTAGACTTGAGAGTGAATCACAATATGAAGTAAATTACCATGCAATTACACTTGATTGGTATGGTGTAATTATTTTAATGCCAGGGGAAACGCTAACACAGGGTATTTTCCCTGACCTCTCCATGAAATGTCAATGGTTCTTTGGATCAACCCAAGGAAAAAAGTAAAAAAAATGAACAAGTAGGGGCCGGCCATTGTTTCTCTCTCTTTTAAGTCATCTTATTACTTTTCAACCTTTGAAGTAATAAGCAGTTATAATAGATAATCCCTTCTTTAAACAACAATATAATTTATTGATGCTTCGTTCCTACTCATTTGCTAAACCAGAGTGTTGGTGCATTGGCATCTTCATTTCATTTGTTACTGCCGTTTATGCTGGAGAGATTACTCGACGATGACTTGTTTAATTTCGTCATCAGGGAAAAATTGAAGTAGTATGAAGATGATGATAACTTCGGATCTAATCAGCTCTCTTTCTTCCAAGTCCATTATTCTTTCATATAATTATTTTATCCAATCGCGACCCATTAAGCAATTCCGCCCGCCATCACCTGGACTGGATCTTCGAGCATTATCCCATCTGGACACTTTGATTCTCATATCTGCTGTTTCATGTCCTTGTCTAGATGACCAACATTCTCTTACAACTATGAACATGTCAAGAGTTTCTTAATTAATTATTATCAGACAAGATGATTTTCAAGGCGTCTTAGTTTGGATATGCATATCTTGACTAAGATTGCAACAAATTCTTGTTGGAAATTTTCATTGACCAGAAGATATCTAAAAGTGGTTTTACTTTATTTTTGTATAGAGAATATTATAAGAATTTTGAAGAGAGAAGCTAAAATTTTAAAAATAATTGTTTTAAAAGTGAAAACAAAAAAAATAATGTAATCATATTAAAATTAAAATAAAGATAAAATCAGTTGAATTAATATTAAAAATATGATAATTTATAATTAAAATATAATTGATAAAATTTTTATATATAAAATTAAATTTTAAAATCATAAAATTAATTCTTTTAGTTTTAGGCTTATAATGGTTCAAAATCAATTAACGAATTAGAAAAGACAAAATAATTGACTTTGATTTTGAATTAGGCAAATATAGTGTGCCATTCTTTATTTTTTTCAATGAACTTTACCAAGTCAATTTGATTAATGTGTCACACTAAATTCTATTATCTTATATTGAAATTATTGTTTTTGGAAAATTCTACCTCAAACACCCATTTCCCTATATAAACACCATTATACACAAGCAATTGCTTCATCCATAACCTAAGTTTTCTAAGCAAATTACAAATCACAATGTCTAAGATTTCACTAGCCATTTTCTGTCTCGTAGCCTTAGCTACAGTCCATTTATCCTCTGCCCAAAATTCACCACAAGACTACCTCAGAGCTCACAACCAAGCTCGTGCTAGGGTTGGCGTTGGCCAGATGAGATGGGACAATAAGGTGGCGGCTTACGCGCAAAACTATGCCAATCAGCGCAGAGGTGACTGCAAATTGGTGCACTCCGGCGGACCTTACGGTGAGAACATTGCATGGAGTAGCGGTGACCTCACAGGCACCGCTGCGGTGAAGCTGTGGGTGGATGAGAGGCCAAAGTACAACTACAATTCAAATTCTTGTGTTGGCGGAGAGTGTAGACATTACACTCAGGTTGTTTGGCGCAATTCTGTGCGTTTGGGGTGTGCTAGAGTGAAGTGCAACAATGGCGGCACCTTCGTCACCTGCAACTACGATCCTCCAGGCAACTTTGTTAATCAACGTCCGTATTAAGTAAATCAAAGCTTTCATAATAAATGATCTCTAAGCAAGCGTGAGCTTAGAGTGTTTAGTGTATTATGATGATAAATAAGTCATGCATCATATTCGCATGCACAGATTTACAAATAAAATAAGGTGTTTGATCGATTTTACATTGTATGAATGAGATTTTGCTTTCATTTACACATCGAAATTACTCTTATTATATTGGAGGTTTTTTGATAGAAAATAGGGACTTATTTGTTATAATTAGATAAACTATGAACAAGATTGCAATCGGCAATTCTTGAATTGGAGTAATTCTGGGTATATGCTGCTACTATGTCGCTCCATGCGATATTGGCGACGCCGACTCGTGCTCGAGCTGAATTGCTGGCATTGAGGTAGTCTTGTGGTAGGTTTTGGGCAGGGGAAGGTTAAATCTGCAGGGCCAATGACCCCATGAAGCAAATCACAAGAGCAAGTGACATCTTACAGAAACTCATTTTGGTTGTTTCCAATAGTGCGTCGTAGAAATACTTGATTGATTGATGATAAGTGAGGGATGGCATGAGTTGTATTTATAGAGAAACTATAGGAAATATATTATCCTGAAGTTTCATTCATTGTGATTATTCTAAGCAACCCACATGAGGAAAACGTCTGCCCCCCCGGAGATGATAAAGTAAGCAACTATTACATCGATCAAAGCAAGCTCCATGTTCTCCCTACTCCCAAAAAAAGTTACAAAAAGCAAACCACCAAGGAAATCTATTGAGGAGATTAGCAGGATTTCGACTTGACACTGAAATACAATATCAACTAAATTACCAAACAATTATACTCGATTGGTGTGGTGTAACTATTTGAATGCCGGGGGAAACACTAACACAGTATCTGGTTTTGGATTATGAGCACAAAAATTTGTGCATGATTAGCATAATGAATTGTCGGGGCTGTTATTTGCTAAGTTGGCTTGCGTGGCTCTGTTATTTTGTGACCGAAATGGATGCATTGTAGACCTCTCCATGAAATGTCAATGGTTCTTCGGATCAACCCAAGGAAAAAAGTAAAAGACAATGAACAAGCGGGGGCCGACCATTGATTGTTCTTTGTCTCTTTCAAGTCTTCTTGTTACTTTTCAACCTTTGAAGTAATAAGCAGTTATTATATATAATAACTTCTTTAAACAACATATAACTTACTGATGCCTCGTTCCCAATAGACTCTTACATCTAACTGTTTCAAGACCTTGTCTTACAAGTATGTACATGTCAAGAGTTTCTTATTTAATTATTATCGGACAAGATGATGTTCAAGGCGTCTTAGTTTGGAGATGCAAATCTTGACTAGGATTGCTACAATTCTTGTTGGAAATTTTCATTGATGAGAAGATATATGCAAGTGGTTTTACTGTAGTATTGTATAGGGAATATTCTAAGAATTTTGAAGAGAGGAGATAATTAAGCTAAACAAAAAGAAAGAATAAAGAAATATTTTTTATCCGTAAATATATTTTCATAAAAAAAATTAAAAAAAATTAAAATTCGACTATACTCATATCTAAAAATTTTATAACAGACAATTGTGTCAGGATTAGAATAAAGTTAATAAGATTAATTGAATTAATGTAAAATATATAAAAATTTATAATTGAAATATAATTTGTAAAATTTTTATATATGAAAAATAAATTACAAAATTATAAAATATTTTTCTTTTAGTGTTTATTATCATCATAGAGGCTTGTGATGGTTGGAAATCAATGAATCAAATAGAAATTATTTCAGTTTCTAAAACTTTTGTAGAAGTCACCATGGAGAAAGTGGAAAATTCTTGACTTTGACTTTGAAAAAGACAAATACAGTGGAAATTATTCTTGATTTTTAACATGAACTATTCTTAGTCTTGCACTAAGTTTCATTATCTTAGCTTGAAATTATTCTTTGGGAAAATTCTACCTCACCACTTGAATTATTTTCCACACCCATTTCCCTATATAAACACCATCATACACAGGCAATTGCTTCATCCATAACCTAAGTTTTCTAAGCCAATTACAAATCACAATGTCTAAGATTTCACGAGCCATTTTCTGTCTCGTAGCCTTAGCTACAATCCAATTATCCTCTGCCCAAAATTCACCACAAGACTACCTCAGAGCTCACAACCAAGCTCGTGCAAGTGTTGGCGTTGGCCAGATGAGATGGAACAATAGGGTGGCGGCTTACGCACAAAACTATGCCAATCAACGCAGAGGTGACTGCAAATTGGTGCACTCTGGCTGACCTTACGGTGAGAACATTGCATGGAGTAGCGGTGACCTCACCGGCACAGCTGCGGTGAAGCTGTGGGTGGATGAGAGTCCAAATTACGACTACAACTCAAATTCTTGTGTTGGTGGAGAGTGCAGGCATTACACTCAGGTTGTTTGGCTCAATTCTGTGCGTTTGGGGTGTGCTAGAGTGAAGTGCAACAATGGCGGCACCTTCGTCACCTGCAACTACGATCCTCCAGGCAACTTTGTTAATCAACGTCCGTATTAAGTAAATCAAAGCTTTCGTAATAAATGATCTCTAAGCATGTGTGAGCTTAGAGTGTTTAGTGTATTATGATAATAAATAAGTCATGCATCAAATTGGCATGTAGATGTTTGTCTATAATAACAACAATAATAATAAAATAAGGTGTTTGATTGATTTTTTCTTGTACGAATGAGATTTCGATTCTATTTACACATAAAAATAAATATTTAATTATATATATAAAAAAAATCTAAAATTTTTTATTTTACATAATTTTTTAGATTATTTTTTAACTGTTAAATGAATACACTTCTAATGATTGAGATCAAATCTAATATATATATTAATTACGATATATTAATTATACAAGTTGGATTTATTTTTAACTATTAAAATATATTAATTTAACGGTTGAAAAATAATGTAAGTAATTATATAAAATTAAAAAACTCTTGATCTTTTCAATCTATATATAATTTATATATTATATAAATATATATATAATTCTATTAAAATGATATTAATTATATTGGAGTGTTTTTTAATAATTTTGACCCAAAATAGGGACTTATTTGTTATAATTAGATAAACTATGCTCTTTTTTATGAAAATATAACAAATGGGGATCTGAATATTATTGTGCCAAACAATTTATTAAAAATAAAAAATAAAAAAAAATATTTAGACAATATAATTTGCTTTTTCAATATAAATTTCAACTTGTGTGTAGACCAAGATGTCGGGAAATATAACAATTTCTATTAAAATTCTCGACAGCTCAGGATTTTTGTCGTGACAGTTCTCGACGAGTCTGGCATGTCAACTAGTACTAAAACTGAAGCAAGCATTAGCAGGGTCTCCTCTCAGCTGCTCGGTCAAAAGCATTAGTTCTTAACAAGATTAAGCAGATAATACTTTAATACAATTAATCCCCTGTTAATGCGATTAACCTTTCTAGTCCTTTCGAAGGTAATGGTAAGGCACATTGGGTACCTTCCGATTAGCTGTACCATGTTCTTTTATTTAATATTCTTCTTCTGTCAAAGTTCTCAGGAAAAACACCATTAATCTTACTTAATACCAACTTTTGTGATCCATCGATTTGGATGCAGTGGTGTTTCGGGGATAGTTGATATAGGTAACTAGCTATGGATTTAATATTTGGCTTAAAATTTATGCTCCAGTTTAAAATTAGTTATGCACTATTGTTCATTTTTCGATCTAATAAATTTAACAGAGTTACACTTTACAAATTCATTGAGACTCCCAAAACTCGGGGTGGCAAAAACTAAAGCATAGTCTATTTTGTTTGGATAAGTTGTGGACAGCTCAAGTTCAAATATGAACCAAATAAAAGATGAGACAAAAACTCTATAGCAATCTGTTAAATACAATTAGCATACAATGGATTTGTTTTGCTCTGTGGCAAGAACCCCTGCCTCAAATTTTCAAGAAGAAAAAAATGGAGGAATGATTATGATTTGTTGTAAACATTTGCCATGAGTTTCTTGCATTCTCAGTTAACAGGAGGAGCTCTGTAATAAGCTGGCACAGCTAAAGGGAAGAACATCTGTCTGACTCCTTCAGCTTTAATTATAGGGAAAATAATACCAGATGCACCCTGTAAAATGATTAGCATAAGAAACTATGACTCTCCTTATTCAATATTCTGGCAGAAATTGATAGACAAATTCAATGAGAATGGCATAGTACTCACAGAAATCAATCTAGCCCCAATCCACAAACGTTTGGGAGATGGAAATGGAATCAAGATGCGCCCAACTCCATAGATAGCAACAGCAAAGAAATGCAGGACCAAGCTCAATGGCTGAGGGTTTAGGCCTGAGAGTATAGCTATTGGTCCACTTGAAAAAACACCTCCCAGGCTCAAATAATCGAAGCATGCTTGCTGCATTTCCTTCCTTGCAGGATCTGGAGATGCAGAAAAAACTTTGTATAATGCTCCTGCCAATGTGTTTATGGTAGATGCTACTGGCTGCAAACAAGAATCCAAAACTTTTTAGCCACAAGCCGATGGAGTGTGTTGCAAGTAAAGAGCACATGAATGTAGTAGTTACCTTGCGGAGAGTGTAAAAGGATTCAAAATATTTGCAAAGGGAAGATGCATCGTGTAAAGAATGCAGGGGTCTGAGAAGATTTCTGAGTACAATGACATCGGAAAAGGCTACTGTCATTCCTCCTCCTGTTAAAGGATGCCTCATGTTGAATGCGTCCCCCATTAAAAGTGCACCTGGAGTTGGATGTGGAGCAGCAGGCATGCTTCTATTTGGCATTGTTCTTATGTTTCCTTTATCAACTGCTGATATAAAAGCAGTTTGCAACTCATGGGGAATCTGAAATCGAGTAGTATGTTAAAGAAACTACTAAGCCATAGCTAAAAACTGAAGAAGTTTTACACTGCAGACAAGCTTATAGAGATTATGTCAAGGAATTAGAGACGTACCTGGGGAGCTATAACAGTTTTCAAATAGTAAGCCATTTCACCATTGGAAATGGAAGGAACTTTTTGGCCAGGTATATCAACCAAACAACGAATTTCGGAGCTACAGATAGGATAAAACAAGATGGGCGAAGGATCTGCTAGAACAACATGTCCATGATTTGAATAAGGAAGCTGACAGTTTTCCAGGGCCAAGCCAACAAAACAAGAGGGAATATCAACCTGAAGAAACGATAATGTGACTTTAGGAATGATTGCAGTAAGAAAATGGCAAGATATATGATTTTGTATCTTATTCAGAAGACATAATCTCTGTTCATTTTCCAAGAGCATCTTCACCTTAGGATTGCAAAGATTGCGTCGCAAATTTGAGCAACAACCATCACATACTACAGTAAGGGGAGCATAAGCTGTATGCTTTTGACCAGTCTTGGTTTTGTATTCAACCCCTTTGATAGTCCCATTTTCTTCAAATAGAGATGTTACTGTTCCTTGTTCCATTCTTACACTAAACGTAAGATTATGACAGAAAATTATTAACAGCTGAAAAAGTTACTTCAAATTATGAAAATAACATGAAAATGTCAAATATCCATGTGGGGAAAGAGAGTACTTGGGAAGAGAAGCAGCTTTTTCTCTCATTCTCTGCACAAAACGCCCATGGTGAAAGCTTCTTCCTGCTACATTTGAATCAAAACTTCCCAATGGATATGAAAGCTTAGTGCTTTTCCCATCCTTGTAAAGGGCATATCCATACACACTCTGAGCGTCAATATCACTAACACAATCTGCAGGCCCATGTTAATAATTTGCAGATCAGAACCAATATATTGAAACAGAAGAACAAAATTTGCATACTCAATTCACCAGATTTGCTAAATGCTTACCTTCTAGACCCAACTCTACCAGCTTTAAATAACCCCCAGGTTGTAGTAGTTCACCAACAATTCTGTCAGGCCGGCTCAAGTCTCTTTCAATCACATGAACACGGCGCCCATCCTGGAAAAATCCCAGAAAACAAGTTTACAGATCAAACTCAAACCAGCAATGCAAAAGGGTAAATCTAGATCATATGTTTTAAACAGACCTTGCCAAGAGCATAAGCAAGAGCTGAACCAGCAACACCAGCACCAACAATGATTATATCTGTGTTTTCGCTGAAATCTGATTGGCATATTTTGTTTTCTGAACTCATCAAACACTCATTTCTTTGAATCTTCATTGAAGAATCTATGCTCTTCTTCTTTCCTCCTGAACTGTAGAAAAACAAGGCAAATGCCAACAGAGAAGCTATGACTCCTCCCATTGCATAATGCTCATAAACCATTTTCACAATTGGATGAACTATGGAATTAGCAACAGAAAATTAATAATATGAATTCTAAAGATCTTTTGTTTTTGTGTTTGATTGATTTTTCAATTGAACTTAGGCGCCTTTTATAGGCTTGTTATAACAAAAAGCTGCTGAAAAACGTCTTGTCTTCTAGCATCTGGTCGCTAAACATATAAAAGGGATGTGATAGGGTGTATAAGACTACACAGAAAGGTGTTTTCACAGTTTGATCAAGACACTAGGATAGAAGATCAACCATGATCTTTATTGAATAATGAAAGTGGGAAAAGGTACAAGACAGTTTGTACAACATATTTTACTAAAAGAATTGCATTGGATTGTTGAATTTCCAAGTCAGACTGTATTTTTCAAACAAGTGTTTGGTGATATGTGGAGGTTGGATTAGGAGTCTAGTCTTGAAGGTTTTCAAATCCATGGGAGCCAAACCAGGGGTGACTAAGGGTTCAACTGAATAAAACTATAATAGATCACGGGAAAAAACAAAAGAATCCTCCATGGACCATAACTGTCCAAGTAGTCCTTACCAAACTGAAGAATAATTTTATTACAGGGTAATAACATTTGAATCCCTAAAGTTTTGTATTTTTACAATTAAGGGCATATTATATGTCATTTATAACAAATAAGATAATTAAGATAAACTTTATTATTTTAATAGCAGTTAAGAACTTATTTATTATAAATTATATTTTTACAATAAATTATAAAAATTGAGGAATCCAAATGTAATTTAAAATTATTAATTATTTTGGCTTAAATTCTTAGGAATAGAAGGTAGGTCAGGTCAGCAGTCAAGAGCATTAGTTTGTTAAATAACCATTGTGTTAATATTTGATTTTAGAGCTAATTCTTTGACCCCAAAATTATTATTATTATTACTATACAATCCCTAATCTAGCAGTACCATGTGGCAAGTGTCAAAGCATTCAACTGCAGGGGTCAATGTAATTGATAAGTCTGTCTGCCTGCTACATGTTTCAAGGAATACTTTTGGAGGACAAAATTTTTCAAACTCAATTTCAGTTTATATTACACTAGCCTTTTGGTCATGACCAAATCTTGGAGCCAGTAATATATGCTTCCAGCTTGATGTAAGCCAAAAAGATTTCCTTATTGCTAAGTCTTTTCTCTGTACATTAACATCCTTGTACAGAGCAGTAAATGTTCATATAGAATTCGGATTCTAACAGAGAAAAAAACAAAACCCAAAATTTTAGATCTCCAACTGAAGATAAAAATTTAATAGTGAAAAAAGGATTTTGTCTTCTTTATATGTCAGATACGGGATTAAAATGGCAACAACATGCAAAACAATATTACACAACAAAGCTACCACACTGGCTTTAGCCAGGTTTAACCAACTTCTTTCAAAAGAAAGATGTAGTCATGAGAGCTCAACAATCTTTGGCCGCTTTTTTGATTGATTTTTTTGTGCAGATTCAGCCATGGAATCATCTTTGCTTGTCTTGGATCTTTTGAGATTTAGGGGAAACAAAGTTTTATTATCTTCATTTTCATTACCTGTCTCACTGTCCTTGTCATCATCACTATCATCACTACTGTCTTCTGTTTCTGTTTCACTGCTGCTAGCAGGCAAAGGAATCGTTGGCTGATTACCAGCAATTGCAGATTCAGCTGCACTCACTGCCTCAGGAGTATGAAGATCAGCTATACCCAGCATTAAATCCTGTCATTAAGATGCACCTAAATTTGATTAAGAACTAGCTGCCACAATCAGTCATAAGATGAAAACAAAGAGAGACCCTCAATTACCATTTCAATAACTTCAGATTCGTTTCCAGTAAGCACTTCAATATCATAATCTTGTACATTGCCCTACATTTGGTAAATATAGGCACAAGTTAGTGATTAAGACTGAATCTAGATAATGAGCTGGACTTGGTAATAAGATGAATACACAAACCTTTGCATCAATCTGGAGCCTTTGATTAGCTTCGGATATGACTCCCAAAAAATCTTTAACTTTGTCCAAAACTGAAAAAGACAAAGACGGTTTCTTTAAATCCCATGTAAAACCTTCTCAAAATTTCGACAAAAATGTTCTATGTTTGAGAAAGAAGTCCACCTATTTGGAAAATTAAAGAATTAAGTAAGAAGCGATATCCAAGTTCTTCAATCCACCAAATTACAGAAAAGAAAGATAGTAATATTTTTCTTTTATCCGCTGCAACTTTCATATTTCATAATTCAAACATTCTCTCTGCAATAAACTAATTCAGAAGACAGACTGCACATAGACCAATTTCACAGAAGAGTGACAGGCATGAAAAGATGTTACCTGAGGTTATTGAAATTAAGAAACCTTTTCACACACAAACAACTCATTCACATGGACTACTTTCTTTTTGTTTTCCTCATATGCAAATTCTTCTTCTCTCTTTCTAGTTTACCATATCCATGACGATCAACTCCACTAAAATAAAATTAAAAGCTATTAAAACCTCTAGAGTATTTCTCATAGGACTAGAATGCCAAACTGCAAACCTACTACTTTCTTTGTCGCGTTGACAAAGACTAAATCAAAATGCACGATTCATTAACACATGGGAAATTTAGAGTACCTTGGCTTTTGGGAACTGGTTTGCAACTGGGCTTTTCATCATGGTTTGGTTTCTTTGACTCAGTATGCAAGCCTTTCCTGTTGCAAAGGAGAAGTGTAGATTCTGCCATAGGAACATAAACAATTAGACAAAGAACTTGCAAGGCCCACCTATATTGAAAGAGAGTCTAAGTTACCTAAGGATGAGGTCGGAGAATCCTTGTGCTCTAAGTGCAAGAGATCTTTACTTGTACGTCCCATCTCTTTCATTCTTTCTCTACCTGAAGCTAAGCAGGCAGAGGTAAGGCAATGCTCAGGATTTTAAAGACTAAAAAATTTTCTGATGCCACATTTTAATCCTGCTACACATGCCTACCACAAGCCAAAAATTTGAAATTCACCCATTTAGAAATGCAAAAACCAAAACAAACCCATGTTATTAAATTGAGCAATCTCATCAGCAACACTCATTCTATCTCCGAACGTCATCATCTAGGATTTAACTCGGTAAAAAATAAAATTTTTCGCCATCTACAAATTCATAAACCAATATTCAAGCACACAGCGGAATTCACTGTCTTCAATCACAGTCAAGCCAGACTCTTGAAAACTCTCTCAATCACTTCATCACACAACATGAATGCAAAATAATTCTGTGCAATTCTAAAATACAAAGTAACCTTTGCCCAAGCTCATAAACATAACAACAAAAATTCTCATGAAACTGTACCTAAACTCCCGCTTAATTTGCTGGGAAAGAGAAAAAGAACAAGAGAGGAAGAAAGAAACAAACCTACAGAAACTGAGACTGTTTGTTGTTGCGTGCTGCCGAATTTGCTTCGAACAGTAAGATGAAGGAGAAGGAAGCGGCTTAAAAGCCAGTAGAACCCTCGTCTCTCTTTTTAGCTCCACGAAAATAACTCCGGCTCAGTTAATGGGCCGGTAGATTGAGGTGGGCCAGTTCTAATAAATTGGGTCGTTTTATTGCAACCCTTTTTTTTTTTAAATTTAAATTATAATTTAAAAGTGTTAAAATAAAATTTAAATACGATTTCATTGCAAGCAAAAAGAAGTTTATTAATCCCTTTCATTAATGATTAATTATAATATTAAATTAAAAAAATAACTAATAATTTAATTTATTAATATTTTTATAAAAATACAAAAAATTGTAAGATTTTAATTTTAATCGTGTCAAAATTAAAAAATAAATTTAATTAATTATAAAAATTTAATTTTAATTTAAAACGAAGTGATCTTATGGCATCTTGTTTTATGGCTACCTTGTTACGACTTCACTCTAGTTACTACTCTTGCCTTCGACTCTCTTCATTGCATTTAAGGTAATAACTTTGAATATAGCCTCTTCTTTTGAGTTATGGGTTTAAGAATGAATTCACCACCTTATGGTTAATCAATAATTACTAATGATTATACCTTTGCCAATAATCTAAAGAGTTTTTGAAGTTAGCTTGCTCTCATGAGATCATGATGTCCTTGTTATTGTTGCATATTTGTCACCCGGGATGTAAGAAACATAGTTTAAATTAACACTTAATATTCTCTCTCTATGTATATAATATTAAAAATTAAGAATAATAGAATTGGAAGGCAAATGGCCTTATTACACAAACCTAAAGAGCTAGGAACAAAAGGTTGCTTTTCTTCTAGGTACAAAGATACTTAACCCAATTGATTAACTCCAAAGCCGATGCATGATTATTAATTAACAACAACATACTATAATTTTAAAATAATAATGGTAAATCAATCCTCAAATTGTCAATATTTAGGAAGAGAGCATTCTTTTGGAAGATTGTTCTGAAATCTCTGATTGTCTTGGCAATAATCATAGATCAAATGGTATTTCCTAACCCATTTGAACCATCTTCTTTGTGTAGAGGTTAAACTGCTGAATCTTTCTTTGTTCCACCAATTTGTAGGGCTATCTGCCCTACAAAACCTTGCATTTCCTTTCCATATACATGCATCGATCTTGTAATTTCTGAATGAAGCTATGAAGGGACCCTTAGACCAATCAATTTTGTCCTTTCCGCCACGCGTAGCCCAGCTGTCGCCGTTCCATAGGCTGATCTTTATGCCCATTGGTTGCCATCTAGGGTATGCCACCCCTTTGTCTGCATGGTTTCTGTACGTTCTTATGGGTACATAATCCACCATAAACCTAAAAATAAAATTAAAAAAATAAAGAATTTTCGTGATAATTATTCATTCAAATTAATTAATAAATGATTTTTAATGTTTAAATGAATATCAAATGGAAGAAAAATAGAGCTTACACAATTTGGTGAAGGTTCCACAGTACGGAGTAAGTATGGAAGTCTCTTGTAGGATCAAACCAGAGATAAATTCTCTCTTCTCTGTCGTCAAAACCATCAGCATAAACATTTGTTTGAAGAATATATGGCTGCCCACTTACATTACCAAGGAATTCGAAGTCTATTTCATCTCTGTTTGGTTGATCGGATGTTAACTGCATTTCATGCAGAAGAAGCACTTTTTACAAGCACTTTCACAAACAACAGATAAAGAAATGGAGAAAAGGGAAACCAAAATTTGCTTACATAGTAGGCCAAAACTGTGCCTGCAGAATGGCCGGGTACTAGCTTTATTTGCATGTCTATTTGGCCGAATAAGAACATCTGGTTTGAAGAAAAACCAGCACCTAATAGAGAATTCAAATACTGAGAACATACTGACATACATATAAGTGCGAACATTTGCAGAATAGAAGATATATATCATACCAGAATCTTGATCGAGCTTCAAGCTCCGGGCCTTGCCGTCGGCGGAAGTATTGACATGGCTGGGAGACCATGTAACGAAGAAGTCTTTGTTGAAATCCCCGGTGGAAACAAGAGAAGATGTTGAAATTTGAACAAGATATGTGCTTAGAAACCACCCAATGAATACAAAAAAGTTGAAGTAACTGGTCATGGCTTAATTTTCTCTGGTTAACAATATGTATTGTAGGGAGATCCATGGCAGATAAGGAGGCTATGTATATATAGTTATTGCATGGGAGGTGCAAATAAATACTAAAATTGAGAATAGAAGCAAGGTTTTCTGTTGAAGGAAGAATATCTTTAGAAGGAAGCAAAGAAATGTAATGCTGTTAGAATAATCTTTTGTTGTAATGGCATTACCCTTTATATGACGAGGACATAATATTACCATCTGGCTTTTCATGGAAGAACCTTTTGCTCTCTCTCAGGTTTAGCAGAAAGTTTAATAAAGTGAGAGACTGAATAGATCAGATTTAGATTTATTTTCTTCTTCTCTTTCTCTCTCTTGTGCTTTTCTTTTCGAGATGTAACTTGGTCTTTCAAGCTACCATTTTCCAATTCTAAAACAATATTTTATTGACCATTTTATTCAAAATTTATCTAAAATAAAATTTAAAACATAAAACAAAATATTGAAATTTAAAACATAAAACAAAATATTTGAAATATGATACACAAATATTAAAATTATTAACGTATAATTTAAAATATATAATAAAAATTAAAAAATATATATCTTATATTTAATATATTGTAATCAAATATATTTATTTTTTTTATCTCTTTTTATGCTTATAATTTCTCTCAAATTTTGATTAAATATTATACTTTAATTTTATTTTTCTAAAACACTATCAAATTATGAATTCTTCACAAGTAATGCCTAAATGTGGGAGTGGAGTGTCTTTCAAAGCAAGCTGAGCAAAAGTAGACCATTTAGCTGTTTAATTAAAGGTCATAATATTATGTTATTAGATTTGTGAGTAATTTGAGTCGGGGTTTTGGTATTTGCCAAAGGAGAAATCGCATTTTAACATTGCATAATTTGTGTGTGTTGCTTGATGTTGCAGAAAGAAAAGAGAAAGTTCACTGTGGCTTTAATCAAACTTCAAAATCATTACCAAAAAGATCAACACCAATTCATGTCTAATGACAATTGTTAACTTTACAAGAAAACCTCAAGTTGTTGTTATATCCATTGATTGTTTAGGACCATAAATCTTGAGTACACACAAAGAAAAGATTCTGATCAAATATAAATGATACAAATGAATTAAAATTACATGAATTTAAATTGAATTTTTTTTCAAAAAATAAATAATTATTTTAACAATGAAGAACTCAAAAATAAATTGATTTTTTTTGTCTTTCACCTTACATTTAAGAAATTAATTATCTGACATTCAATGTAATATCACACGTCACAAAATAAAACTCGAATCTTCTCCAAAAAAATTTAAAATTTTAATGAAAAAATTAAAATTCTAATTTAAAATTTCTAACAAAAAATTGATAACTTTAACTCTAAACCACAAACACAAAACTAAAAATCTTGAATTTGTAGCTATGATTCCATACATTCAAGATGTTTATATTTTGTTATATTATATTTTATTTATTTATTTTTATAGTGAGACTAAATGCCCCCTCCTATTTTTTTTTTGTACAGGGTTTGCACATTATTGATTAAAAAAGAAAGGGTGTAATCAGGATATTTTGGGGTTCAATTAGGATTGCTCTTATTTTCCCTCTTGGCCCAAATTCAACACCATTTTCTAATGATTTGGCCCATCCAATCTCTTGTGGAAGTGATTATGCATAAATGGACAAACTAATTCTTTATTTGTAAATATTAAAGAATAAAGGACTTATATGTTATTAACCCAATATTTTTTAAAAAATCTTTTTTTTTAAGGCGAGTACGCGTGGTATCTTACTCGAGCCTCCGTATAAGAAACTGTAGTTACTAGATCCCGATTCTCAGGCGACTAGCACTAGAGCAAGAAGAAACTGTACAAACCCAAAACCCAAATCCGTCTCTCACTTTCTTCCTCACACGAAACCTCTTTGACACTTCAACTCCTGTTGCTTCTCTTGTCTTCAGGTACCGTACCTTCACTTTGTTTTTCTGTTTGTTGCTTCTAACCGAATAGGTCTGTTTCAGTTCTTTCTTTACTTATTTTGTTAACTAATTCTCCTGAACGTAGTAATAGATATCAGTTCCTATCCGAGTCTGAATATGTAGGATTTTGGTTGTTTAATAGGCGTGCTGGGAAAATGGGTTTTGGGTTTTGAATCTGAATATGTAGGATTTTGGATGGATTTTTGGATTTGATGTTCTTATAGTTCTAGGGTTAGTTTATGGCTTTATTTTGTTTGCATTTGGGTTTTCATTAGTTTCGTTATGCGTTTTAGGATGCTTTACTTGATGCGTTTTCTTTTATTTTGGAGGATTTTTATTCTGAGAAAACATTGGTTGATGTTTCTTTTTATACTTATTTTTGTACTGAAACTACTTTATGCACGTTTAATGTTGTGATGCCTGGAGTCAAGAGATAAATGGACAGTTTTGGATTGCTAGAATAGGGTAATAGAGAATTTATTGCTTCATGATCCGTAACCAATCAAGTGATTGAACTATTGTTTAATTGCTATGAAAGCTGAGAGGAAGAATAGAATGTGAGCCCCTAGTTAGGAAGTTCACTCGGAACATTATTTTCTTCATTCAATAAGAAATGTTTGGTGGTGATTTTGTACACTGGTACACATTAGAGAATTCCATGATAAATTTGTATTATCTTTTTTTTTTTTTTTTTTTACCATGGATCCAGAATGGTTTAGTAACTAAGCCAACCTGAAAACCTGGCGTTGTTTATAATATGTTTCTTTTTTTCCTTTTGCTTCTTGTTGTGGAACGACGATTACATTTCTCAACTTAATTTGTCACCCCTTTTTTGTTCCTAACTAAAGTGCTGATTTTAACAAGTCTGATAGTTCTGTTAGGCTTAGTTGAGATTGGTTGCTTC
>CP135546.1:6485243-6510243 GCA_032402905.1 Khaya senegalensis | reverse complement strand
GTTGGAGTTGGGTATTCAACCATTGATTCAAGAAGTTGAGAAGCTACAATCACTGGCTTGTTTAGTTGCCAGCATAAATGAGTAATTTTCTTTTGGACTGTTGGAATCTGTTCAAGTGGGATTTCAACTCCAAGGTCACCTCGAGCTATCATGATTCCATCTGAAGCCTCTACAATTTCTTCCAATTTCTCAAGAGACTCCAGGTTTTCAATCTTTGCCACTACTCTTATGGATCTGAAATGATAGTGATTTCTCATTCACATTTATAAAAAGCCTACTTTTATAGTGATTTGTCATTCGTACTCATGGTAAAGATCTCTTACTTTGATGATTTTGTAGAGAGGTATTTCTTCAAATGCCTGACAGAATCCGCATCAGATACAAATGACATGGCTATAAACTCAACACCTTCTGCAATTCCAAACTCAATGTCATCCCAATCCTGCAGACATGAAAAGGAAAATTTTAAATTGTTGGCATTAGTATCACATAAAGTAATCGTTGCCAGCAACATCTGAGATAGTTAACTGAACTACTTTTGCTAATATTGATTAGGGATATCATCAACCAAAAAAATAGAACAGAATAAGAAAAACATCATCAATGGGGTGGTAATTGATTTCTTCTTCTCTACCTACAGTTTAGGAGGACAAGACTTTCAACATGGGAAGCATGAACTTATATTTGCTTTTTGCTCTAAAACAATCTAATATAAGTTATGAATTCGTTTTGCATCATCATCACTCAGCTGTAATTGTCCATTCAAAATACTGATGTGCACATAACAACATTCATTCCCCCATGATCCGTGAACCAGTGGTTGTTCTTCTGCTAAAATTGATAGTGATGTCTGAATAAACAAGAGGTAAAATGTCTATCAAACAGAATTCAGACAAACAAGCATAAGAAATCAAACCTTTGTTGAAAGTGTAGGGAGTCCATAATTCCTTTCCACCAGCTTCCCATTTCGCCAAAAGCTCAATTTCGCTCGTGGTAGGAAAAGGCCAGGATCTGTGCACTTACAACGCAAATCGCTCCCAACTTTTTCAATCACCTCAAAACTTGCCATTCCACCATCAATAACGAGCTCATCACCCACTTCAATACCTACCAACATGAAAATTTATTGAAAAAGAGTTAAAAGTTATTAAAATTACCCATTTAATTTCATTTATATTAACTGATTCTCCACTCAACTATCAGTACCTTCAGAGAAACCTTCATAATTTGCCTGAACTGTAAGTGGACGAGATTCCTCAAATTTTTGAGCAGTAAACAACCATACTGAATCTTCCTGATACCCAAACGAGAAAAAAAGAGGAGTCAAAACTTTGGTTTACAATTTCTCACTTTTACAGCAAAATTGAAATTGGAAACAAGAATCACAGTTCAAACTACACAAAAAGCCAAAAGGATTCCTTGTTAAATACCTCAGCTTTGACAGAGGAAGGAGAACCATGATCAACAACGTGAATCTGACTGCCTTCTGTATCGATCATCACCGAAACACAAAACCCTTTTTGATCATTCAACCTTTTGATCTTCCTAACCACATCACGATGCCATTCCCTTGTGTTGTGACACATGTTAAGCCTAGCCACGTTCATTCCTCCCAATGCCAGTTTCTCCAAATCTTCCTCAGAACAACAAGCTGGCCCAATTGTACACACCATTTTCGTCTTCCTCATGCCTAAAAACCCTTTCTCGCTTAACTCTCCTTCTGACACAACATCAAACCCCAAACTCAGATCACGCAAACTTTCCTTCTTATTCTCATTTTCCACGCGTACTTCTGGTGCCTGTGCTTTAGTCCTCAGATTGCAATATTTCAACTTGAATTTTCTTCCAATGTTGCAAGACAGTAATCTTCTGGGAAGAATGGGGGTGGCAGAAACTCGATTCTTGAAACCGATACTCGGTTTAGAAAGTATAGAATCATTCACAACAGCCATGGATGAGTTGAAGTGAGTCTTTTGGGTCAAATTTGAGTGAGAGATCAAAAGCTGAAGAGTGTAGATAACAATAAACTGAGAAGAAGTCGAGATTGTCGATGGAATTTCTGTTGTTCTGTATCGAAAACTCCGCCAAAGAGCATGGACTTTTGCCTTAACAAAGGAGAATAATTAAGATAGCTAACAGTTGCCAGTTGGTATATATTATGAATAGTGTTTAGGGTTTCGTGGCATTAAATTAATTTGAAATTGTTGGCTGTAGGTCGAAAAGGGCGGCACTGGTGGCCATGGTCACGTCCATGGTGTAGTCCAACTAACAGCTGGCCAAGATAAAACAGTCAACTGCCCTAGCGGTTTTATAGCAGTGTGTTGTCATTTTCATGCACTGATTGCGAGTTTCATCGTGTCTGCAACATTTTTACAATCCAAAAACGAACTTATACCATCTTACAACATGAAGTTTAAGAATAAACTCCTCGATTCCTCCTGGAGAAACATCAAAATTGCTGATCAGCCATGGTCTGTCATGTGTGTGGTACCAGATGGTTCCAACACACAACCTATCTACGACAAGTCGTTTTTTAATTGCATGAACAGAACAAAGCATGCTGCGTACGTATAACGTATCTGCTGTGACAGATCCAGTGACAAAGTAATTTTGGATTTTGCACATCATGCACTAGATTTTGTTATTGTCTTCTGTCGGTTGGAGTTAGTATTCTACGTTGCCGTTTCTACGACATCAAAGATATGTCTTCTCAGAAGACAAATCTAAATGTTTCCACTTCGACACCTGATCAGGAGTTCATGTCCGGATGAAACAAGCAAGATATGTCAAGGGCGGCCATGGAATAGTTAAACTGAGGTGGCTGTAGCAGACATGAGTTAGCACACATTTATCACGTTTTCTTTGTTGTTATTGTCAACAAAACGTGTCAAATATATACATAATTAGATGCTTTGTGGATAAATCCTAACGCACTTCAAACTTAATTATTCAGCTTCTCTAATTTCCCAACCAAATACCACAAAATTTCAACGTTTATTTTAAAGTGCATGGTTGTGTTTAAGTAGTTATAAGTTAACATCAAAAAAATAAATAAATAAGGTAGAGATTGTGTGTGTACGTGTGCTCGTATAGTTACGAATAAATTAAATAAAACGTAATTATTATTTTACGAAATTTTAAAAAATTAGTATTACTTATCTTTTTATGGTATAAAATTAGTTCTTAATTATCAAGGAACAATTTAATTAATTATTTTAATTGAACATCATTAGAAATACAATATTTTTACATAACTTCTCTACTTCTACTTAATTCACAAGTAAATGAATGATATCATCTTGGATGGATGTATTGATAGTGGTGGGCAGATGATTTTAAATCAATTTAGTTAGTGCGATTACATGCAAGCCATAGTTTTATTTGATCTATATAATAACATAGTTCATCGATTGTGCACTAAAATATTATTGTATTTAATTTTTTTAATATTTATATTATTAAATTTAAATTTTTTATTAATATTTTAAATACTATTTATTATATATTTTAAATTTTATAATTAAAAACTTTTTAAGATGCAATGGTACTTTAATGAACCATAACTAATCACTTAATAACATTAGATTATATAATAAACAATTATTAAATACACAATCAATCTCTCTCCGTGGAAATTGGGGGCCATGATTCCTAACTTTTGGCTTTTGTTTATTTGTATGTGTCTTGTAAATAATAATTGTAATTGTCATGGGTTAGGATAAAAGCATGCCAACAAGTAATTGGGTTACCAAACTTGGTGAGATCCCCAATCAAATTATTCAATGAATTAGTTAATTAGTCACTACCTATATAATATAATATAATTCAGCATGTATCTTGACTTGGGTCATATCACAATATGATTATCTTAAGATGTTTGATATTTAAAAGTCNCTTGACTTGGGTCATATCACAATATGATTATCTTAAGATGTTTGATATTTAAAAGTCGTTATCGTTAAATATAATTGTCAAAATTTTTATCTTTGATGTTAAATAAAATTAAATTTATATATTTAAAAAAATTATATATAATTACTTAAATTCTTACATTGAAGTTAATTTTGACAAACACGAAGTATATTCTCTATTTATTTAGTCAAAATAAAGGGTATATTCCAATAAAAAAAATATATTGACAAATACAATTGCTGGGTAACATCTTTCTAAGACTTCATAATTTTTAATGCAATCTAGGCTGTCATTGTTTGTCTTCAATTACATTTGCGGTGTCTTGCAAGTTTTCTACGAGGATTCCTCATTTGGGTTGGTTTGAAAATGATCGATTTTAAAATTTTATAAAATTTATCGTCATAAAATCAATTGTTCAAATTAATTGTCTTATTTACAAAGTTTGCAATCAACTCTTTGAATTCCAACAATTTGAAGCTAATTTTTTTTTTTTTAATTTAGGAGTCTAAAAGAATTATGGATCAAATATTTCAATGAATCAAGATAAATTTTTACTTATATATAATCATGTATTTAAATGTTTTAAATTATTTATTAGCTGTTTCAATTTTTTTTGTTTGTATTTCAAATATTTTTATTGTACATTTTAAATTTTTCATTAAGTATTTTAAGTTATTTTTTTATATTTTAAATTAATTTTTTAAATATTATTTCAAATGTTGAGTTACTTATTTCAAATTTTGTATTACTATTTCAATTTTTTTTGTTACAAGATATATGATATACCCTATTATAACATTTTCATATATAATTTGACATTACAAAGACTATGTTTAAATACTTATCAATTTTTATATCTAAATTTTATAAATTTAAAATTATTTTCAATTTAAAAGTGAATTAGTGAATAATAATATTTTTTGATAGTGTGGAATGGGCCACTTATGAGATGATAAATACTTAATTAACATTTTACAAAAATGAAGAATTAAGAATGGATAAGTGGAGATTAAGAAAATAATTAGAAGATATCCAAAAAGGAAAGGGGCAAAAATGGAAGAGAAAAGAAATGAGTTGAAGGGAAGTTTCCAAATCTCCTATCAACTCTAGTTTACTGCTATAAATACAGTAAGCAAAGGCATAATCTTTACACTTAAAAAGGAATTAATGCAAAACCCAAATGAAAAAAATCCTTTCTGTTCCTCTGCAAAGCTGAAATCTTGAGTATCCCCTTACAAATCCCACTGAAAAATTTACTGAAATCCCATCTATAAAGAGACGAAATCATTTGCTTTTTAGTTTGAGAGAGAGAGCTCACAAAAAGGTTGGATTTTTGTTTTGTTGGTTTGGTTTGCTTCATTCCTGGTTTTTAACGGTGGGAAGAAGGAAGAAGAGAGATTGAGTTTTGATTGAGAGATTGGGGTTTTATTTTGAAATTAAGAAAAGGGAAAGTGGGTATGAGGTTAAACGAAGAAATCTTCGACCATGAAGAAGAAAAAGAGGAAGATAGTGGAAGTTTACAGCCACGAAAGCTTGTTGTTGGTTACGCTTTGACTTCCAAGAAGAAAAAAAGTTTTTTGCAACCAAAGCTTGAAGTTTTGGCTCGGTATACATATAAACACAAATGAATATACCGAATTTTAGTCCCTTTTTGTTTCAGTTGTATAATGTACTTAGATGTTACATGTGTTGTTGATTATGAATTTCTTGTTTTGTGGGTTTTGTTTCAGATTTTTTTTTTCTTTGGGTTGCTCTTGAAGTGGGACAATCTTGGTGCTGTGAAAATTTTTTTGGGTTTCCAAGTATTTTGGTGTTAGTTTTCAGATATATTTGTTTGTGAGTTATTATACTTTTAATTACGAGTTTCATTTTTTCTGGTGCTTGGGAAGTTTTTCTTAGCTATATAAGTTTATCTTTATCTACATAAAGGGATTGCCGGACGTTAGGGATTAGCTTTTGGTTTTGGTTGTGTTTGATATGATTATGGCGCAAGCACTTTTAGCTCTGGCAGGGGATTTGTTGTGTCTTTTTCTTAGATGGTGAGATCTTCTGCATAATTAATGTAGCAATCAATTACGCGAATAAATCCTTGGCAACTGTTTTTGCTTAACTTATCAGTTATGCTTTGCTTCTAGTATCAAGAGGTATAAAGAGTCTTGATTGTTTTTCCTAATTTTATATGGGAATATTCCACCATATATGCCCTTTGGATTAGTCTTTAGCGAACGTAAAGTCAATGTTTGGTGCTTTGTTCTGCAGTTGAAAATCATACTTTGCTTAATATTTTTGTGTTCTCTTATTAGAATAATTATTTGCTATTCTGTCCCTAATTTCATTGTAAATTATGTTTTTGTGAATATGGAAAATCAATAGAACCATTAGCTCGGATGCTTGCCCAATTTTTCAATAAATGAATTTTCTACTTTAGATGCAACTATTTTTGTGCACATGTGAGTAAACAGTGAACATCTTGTTTGACCAGTATCAAATGGCTAATCCAAATCTTAATTAATGCATGCGCTGTGTTTGAATTTATTTCATTTTTTATGATAGTGAGACCACAAACAGATGGTGGTGGGTCTTGAAGTTCATGTGTTATATCTTTCTTTAGTGTTAATTTAGATATGATTTTTAAATTGTAACATTTAAGTTGTGACAATGGTGCTGGAGGTACATTCATTAAGAATTTTATGTGGCTGAACATTACCTCAAGCTTCTTCCATATTTTCTTGACTGAGTAAGGTGATAAGAGTTTAGGTACTTCCATATTGCTGGTTCCAATTTTGGCACTACAATAAGTGGGAATAGTTATTTGGCCTTTTGTTATTACACTTTTACTTTGACTTCTTTTTAAGTGCATTCCTTTGAGGTTGGAGAAAATGAAAATAAATGTCAAGATGTCTATTCTGTGTGCATGGTTGTATATAAAAATTTTTGACCTGTCAATAACAGTCAATGATGTCCATTTTTCACTGGTGCAGAAACAAGGGGATAATATTTGTTGCAATTGATCTAAAACGACCAATGACAGATCAGGGTCCTTTTGATGTTGTCTTGCATAAGGTTGGAGCTGTTCTCATCACTGAGAGTTCACTAAGTATTCCTATCTAGGATCTCTTTTTGCCAAAAAAGTATTTTGTCGCATAAATAGTTGATGATCCTTTTTTTTTTTATTTGAATTGGTATCTGACCTTCAGTTTGCATCTTGAGGATTTATTTTCTTTTGTTTGTGGTTGGAATATGTACTTCAGAATTAAGTAAACATCTGATGAATCTTATGTTTTCCCAGATGCCGGGAAAGGAGTGGAGCGAGATTATTGAGGTTTGTTCATCTAAACTTCCTTCTTTTTCATGTAACAACTGAACTTGTTATCCTGCTATCGTTTGACATACAACTTACATTTTAACAAAAAACTATGGCATATGTTCTCGTTTGAGAATGTGTGAACTAACGGTGATTGGTTGAACAACAAGATCTCCTGAACCTTAAAACTTAGTTTGTCTGACATAATTTGCAGAGACTTGCTTGCCTCATCATGAGTGATGATCAGATAGTTGAAATGGGTACCTCAAGAATTGAATGAAACAAGCAAGGATTTCACTTTTTTTGATTATTCTAGATTTGTTTAGGTGTTGGTGAGCCCGGTTGAAAGAAAATAATCTTGTAGCTCTTTTGAAGCTCTTTTGGGATTTCATTGATTTAGTTGGCCATAGGTGATTTGTTTGGTATAATTTAGTGGTGGTAGAAATATTGACTAGACAATTTAAACTTCTCTCTGTCATGTTTTGACACCAATGTCATATCTAATTCTTTGTCAACTCTGCCAGATAGTAAATTACAAGTTCTTTCATCATCTCCCAAGCCGTATGGCTGCATCATATTTTCAGCTGCTGGTTTTTACTGCAAGACATTGTGCATCGGCATTTGAAAGAAAATGCACTGATATTTTAACAGGTCCAAACATCAAATGTGTGCCATTTTTAATCCCTTACATGGCTTACCATTGTGTGTAAAGTGTTTACCGTATGTTGCTTATTCCAAATCTCAAATATGTGTTCTCCTAGTTGTCTAACATTCCTTTAAATTTAAGGCCCAAGAGCTGGAAGTTGCAGTTGAGGCTTCTTGTGAACCCTCAAAATGCCTTCTGCCTTTCTTCCTTTTCCTTAACAATTTGTATCAAATGGAATAAGCTGATGCTTACTCATTATGTGATTGTGAAATATTCTTTTCCGCTTGCTTCCTTGATGAAAGTTTTCACTTTCTATGGTGCAGGATGAAAAAATGGATTTGTAAAAAGCACTATTAGCTGGTATACTCTTTGATTATTTATGGTTCCTCAAAGAGTGGACAGAACTTATTACTTGTTTAGGAGTTTTATTTTTGAGAAAGGCGGGTGCTTATTGAATAATGAATCAACTCTCCAACTAAATTTGTGACCCAACCGTAGATAACTGACTCAGCCCACTTCGATCGAGACGTTGCTGTTAAATATAATTGTTTGGGTGCTTTGCTTCAAGTTTAAGCTTTTAGGTCAAGTGTCAAATTCAACATGGTATTAGAGTCAATTTGACCTAACGGTCTAGTGTTCAAACTCCTGCGAATATCAAAAATTAAAAAAATATATATATATTTGGGTTCACGTGACAAAGCCCATAAATAAAATTGGGCTCCCACATGAGGGGGAATGTTAAATATAATTGTTTGGGCCCTTACCTTCAAGCTTAAGCTTTTAGGTCAAGTGGCAAATTCAACAAGTACTTCTCTTTTTATTTTTTCCCAAAATTATAATTTATTTTAAGCATTGCCAAAGGTACCGGGATGTATCTGTTGTATATTTATGTGTCAGCATGATAGGAACCTGGATCCACTAACACAGGTGATCTAAGTTGTGTTAGTATATGTGCAAAAAGCTTGCTGGTTATACATTTCACATTCTTTTGATATATATAATTTCTCTAAAGCATTTGCAAAATTTTTTGTAGTGCCCATGGTTTGTGATGGTAAAAACTTTGGTTCTTGACCATCAAACGTTTTATGGATTATTGTCAATTAAATGGATGGAGTCCAGCTAACTTCCCTCAATTAGCAGTTGCAGTGCAGTTCATACATTCATACATGCATGCTTTTTTTTTTATTTTAGTTGTGTGCTAATGCATTTTGCTTATGTATATTTATGTTTTTTGTGTTTCTTTCTTGTTGAAGGATTACAGGCAAAAACATCCAGAAGTTACGGTCCTTGATCCTCCAGATGCAATAAAACATCTACACAATCGGCAGTCAATGCTTCAGGATGTGGCAGATCTTAACTTGTCTGATTCCCATGGTAAATTTGCACTATTTTGTTAACTCTAGCAACCATATCTTTAAAGATCCTTCAAATTTTTTTCTAGAAATTGTTGGTTACTTGGGTAAAATTAGTTTGTTGATTTTTGCATCAGTATATTTTTGTAGGCAAGGTTTGCATTCCGAAGCAAATGGTCATCACAAAAGATTCATTATCAATCCCTGATGAAGTTTTTGAAGCTGGTCTAAAATTGCCATTAGGTATGTTTTTCTTTCCTGGTATTGCCATGGTTGTTGGCCTTTGCCTCATTAAAATTTATATATTCACCTCAATTCAATATGTTGTGGAAATTTTAGTTCCCGATGCCCAAATGTGATTGAGAATAAATGATTTATTGAACTTTTTTGTATTGTTTTATGGTCTTCACATATTTTTCTGGTTTATTAATCATTTCAGTTGCAAAGCCTCTTGTAGTGGATGGAAGTGCCAAGTCGCATGAATTGTTCCTTGCCTATGATCGATCATCTCTCTCAGAACTTGAACCTCCCATGGTCCTACAAGAGTTTGTTAATCATGGTACAATGTTGGTTCTAGTTCGTGAACCTCATCATTCCATCATTGTCTTTCTTTTCTGAAGTTGGATTAAATTCTCTGCTTGTACCATTGTAGGAGGTGTTCTCTTTAAAATTTATATCGTCGGGGACACAATAAAGGTTGTAAGGCGATTCTCTCTACCTAATGTCAGCAAATGTGAGCTATCAAAAGTTGTCGGTGTGTGTCGTTTTCCAAGGGTTTCATCTGCTGCAGCTTCAGCAGACGATGCAGATCTGGACCCGAGTATTGCTGGTGAGCTTGTTGCCTCCAATTTCTGTACGTGCACGCCTCAAAAATATATATTTGCACCCCAGCTGCTCACTCAGATTAATCTGCGGTTCTTGTTGCAGAGCTTCCTCCCCACCCTCTGCTGGAAAGGCTTGCAAGGGAGCTTCGCCGCCGGCTGGTGAACATTATTATTTTATTTTTGCTCAATGGCAGCTGTTGTATAGTATATATATGTTGACATGCTTCTTTCAGTTTATATTAGTGCTTCATTTTCATAGGGCCTGCGGTTGTTCAACATTGATATGATCCGAGAGCATGGGACCAGAGATGTCTTTTATGTCATAGACATCAATTACTTCCCTGGTAAGTAGAACTCGGTATGATCTAGCAACTCATCTTCTGTCTCACCGTTCAATTTCCCCGGAAATGATGCTATGGTTGGCTGTTTGTTTTCGGTTGCAGGATACGGGAAAATGCCGGATTACGAGCACGTATTTACAGATTTTCTACTGAGCTTAGAGCAAAGCAAGTACAAGAAGAGACCTCCAATTGCTGCCGCTTAAGAGAAAGTTGCTTGGAAGTAAAATGCATACATTGCGTATATGGTATGATGATGTTTCTTGCAGGTGAAGAAGATTCTTCTTCTTCTTCTTCTTGGAGGAACAGAAATTAACCGTCCTTCAAATTAGTTTTAACTTTGCTCAATCACAGCCATGTATACAAACGTTCGGTTCTGTATGCAATTTTAGTAAATCTAATAAATAAATACTAAACTGTGTGCCTGACCCTTTTCAGCTTTTCCAATTTCTCTACCTGTATTTTTGAATGGAATCAACATTTTGGCCAGATTCTGCTGGTCAATCTAAACATTCTATTGTAATAATACTTGAATAAGAAGGGAAAGGCTCTTATGCTCAAATTTTCAGTTTTGTAATTTGTAATGGCCTTTATAAAGTTCACAAAAAAAAAAAAGAAAAAAGAAAAAAATAAAATATATAAATAATAATAAATAATATTTAAAATATAAATAAAAAATTTAAAATATTAACGTAAAAATTAAAATAAATAAATAAAATTATGGGATGCATGTGTTTTCAATCATTATACAAGGCTATCAGTATATAGAAATAATGTAAACATACTCTACATTATTATAAACTACAAATCAGAAATTTTGGAGGCAGCAAGTAACAATCCAGATGTTGTAGTATACGTAGGAATACATACTAATTTCATTGTAGGGATTCTATTTCCTGATATTTAAAATATACACGGAATTGGAGGCCATTGACTATGAAATATTTTATTAATTGGGAGTGCGTCTATTTACATAAATTACAAATCACAAGTAAAATTTAAAATAAAAAAGGTCACTTATGGAGAGTAAATGCTTTGTGCTATGTACGTTGGTATATATATACATACATACATACAGTAAATGGTAGAATCGCTTCTTCACCAAAAAGGGCACCACCTGAAAGTCAACCAAAATTAAGGTTTATAAGCTACAAATACAAGATGATACCTACAGCCAATAAATTAATCACCCCCAACATGTATAATCCGTAACTGCAGATTGGTAAGAGTGCTTTTCACTGATGCAACCTCACCCTGGCTATGACTATTCTACTACTACCTGGAATATGCTTTCATGTATACTAGAAAAGGTGGCTTATCCAGACTTGTGCATAAAAAGGCAAAAAGAAGAGGCATAATTGCAGTATCATACCCTACGTAGTTCTGGCACAAGTTTTCATGTGATCTAGCTTGGATAATTAACTTCTGAACTTGTAGTTTAACGCTTAAACCATGATCAACTTCATGGGTGTCTCCAGAAATTAAGGTGCTGTAGTCAACTGCATGTTGAATAGAACTAGTGGACAACGGTGAGGATGAGAAATCACGTCCTGTAAGTTTATGAGTCATCCGAGCCATGACAGCCACAGCAAGTTCATTCAAAACCTCATTAGCATCTCCAAGTTGATTAACAGCCTGCATATATCACATCGATGTGCATAAGCATCATATAATAGCTCTGTTTCAAAAGATTCTACTTGCAGGAGGATATCCTAAAACCTGAAGAAGCTCCCTTTCACGTGCACCCCGTTGAGGTTGAGGAAGCTCTCTCCTATTTTGAGTAGACTCTTCAGAGTTCACAACAGCAGGGACATGAGTATTTGCAAATATTGTCATTTGCGGTATTTCATTGAAATTGAAAAGACGCCAATTAATGAGAGGATCATGAACAAAGGCCTGGAAACAGATGAAACTAAAAATCAGCTTGTCACTTTTATCTTCTTAAGGCATTGTCTGAGTAGCAATACAGCACAGACCACCTGGTGGTTTCCTTTCACATCTTCTGTGTTACACTTAAAATTGATAGCAGGATTTATAGCTTCAAATGATTGTTATTTGAAAAAAATACTTACTGAGGCAGAAATAAAATGAAGTAATTCATACCTCCATCATAGCCATGACACTATCCTTATTTGACCGCAGAACTTGCATCACATTTTCACATGTTGAACGAAAGTTGCCCTCAATACCACTAACCTCCATGGCTTTAACAAGCATTCTAGTCAAGCGAAAAGGAACCTACAGAATATTAACAATGAAATTAGCAAGCGCACTTCTATAAAGCAGCCATTTTACATGGAAACAAATTCAGTTCTACATTTATTGTTTTGAATATACCTTTTCGGGGAACTTCTCCCTGTTCATTGAAGCTTCAAAGCAGTCCCCAAAATCTATGTGCAAAATTTTCCCACTGCAAAAGATAACAAATATGAGAGACTTCAAAAAATTTTCTGTACAGATACCACCAGCTCTATCCTTATCACGATATACCTATAACGGTGCAGCATAAGATTGCTCGGGTGTCGATCCCCTAATCCAAGAAGATATCCGACCTGAAACGAGAATTTAGTCAAAGTAAATAGGGTGTCTGAGTATCTACATGATATACAAGACTTCACTCTATATATATATAATGGGGGATATTGCACACCCACATAGGTGCTACTATTAGTTAATGTGATCGATTAACAAGAAAATGCCATGTGAAAGTGTTGCTCATCATAATGAGAGATTATTTTTTCATTTTCATCTTCCCCCTGCAATGTTACTACATTTACATATTAGTGATAATTAGCCTTCTTGAAGCAAAATATTTATCTCTTGATGATTGGCGAGATTCTCAAACAAAATTCGTTTTACTGTAGTGATGTATCCTTAAAAGTAATGATTTTAATCAGCATCTCCATCCTCTAGTGGAAGTGTGAACCAGATGGTCCGCAATCACCAAATGCTCTGGCAAGTGGAATCAAACAAGCACCAGGGCTTGACCCATTTGCAACCATAAAACTATTTTAAATTTGATTAACCTGAAGTGCAAGGACTTGATGCCAGAATTACAATAAAGTTTTGGGCATTGCAGATGAAGTGCCAACAGCATATACACTAACAGGTGCAAATTTTAAATTTATAGCTGCTTGTGCTGGTTTCATATGTTGCTGGACTCAATATGGAAGGAAAGACTCTAAAAAAATAGGTTAAAAACAAATACAAAAGATGCATAAACACAGAGCTAAAATAAGGAAAGAAAAAAAAAAAGAAAAGAAGATGATGATGAATACACAAGGGAAAAAACATACCATGCTCATTACTGCTAAACTTCTGGTATAATTGGTCCTCCTCTCTAGCCATACTTCTGAAGTGCGACTTTTTAACCAAAGAACCTTTTAAGGGGACAAAAAAAGCCCTTGAAATAACATATCTCCATTGAGGGAAGAATAAGTTGTAAAGGGAAGAATAAGTCATAAAGAGAAGAATAGGCTAATAAAACTCTCAGACAATAGATAGTACCCTGGACAGATCATTTCCTTCAGTATTTTGTAGAGCATGTTCAAATACTTCCACTTTGGCTATGAGAGGCAAATGGTCATAATCTGGAGCAAAACTTAGCATATACTTATGCTCAATGTTTAAGGTGATCTGCAACCACAAAGATGACAATACATGAATGCAGCTGCCGTCAAATATCACGCACCCACTTAACCTTAAGCTCCTAAACAAAGAAAATTTTGAACTTCATTTGACCAAAATAAACTATTTAATGAACTTCGAGGTACCTTCCTAGTATCCCTATACTCCCGAATAAGATCGTGCAGGGTGTCACAATTTGGAACCCATTCGATTAGCCCGCTATTTGAAGATAGAGGAATGACAGAGTATCGTTGAATAGGCAAATCCTTCTCTGAAGTCTCTCTAGCATTTTCCAACAAGGTATTCACCAAACCAAAAAGCTGACAAATGTGAATGTCAAACAAATTACTCTTGAGACAAGTAATAATTGCCTTAGAATCCGGATCCGGACAAAATGGAACTACCACCAGCACATAGTACAAGCAGTACAAAATGGACAATGAAGTAGAAAGATGAAAGCACCTGCATGACACGCTCATCTTGGCGCAAATCTTCATGTCCTTTCAACAAGAAGGCATAATCATCACCATCACTCCCATGAATCGTAAATTTACGGGGTCGTTGTTTAGATGTTATTACAACAAGCTGGGTTGCAAATGATGCAATCGTCACCATTGGTGAATCTGAAAATGAAAATGGTGTTTGTAAATTTTGGGGGGCCACAGCGGATTTGGCACCAAAATATGCTTGTGAAACAAAAATTTTGGTTTTACCAGCGCAATATGTCCCAGGAACAGCAAGCTCTAAGTCACGGCATTCCAAAAGCTCAGGAGAAACAGACTGTTTCCACATAGTGGATAGTCAGAACCACAACAATGAGTTGAGTTAAAAAATAACATAAAGGCAGAGTTCTTGCCTGCAGGTCCAAGGTGGTAAGGCTTTGAAGCTGTTTGTCTATCCTCCTGAAGACATGATAATAGAGATCCCATGCCTGGTCAAAACATTATCAAAATGCTTAGCACTCAAATGTTTGAAGATACAAGGGGGAAAGTGAAAGCTAAACATCTAAGTGTTGACTGGCGTTTGTTTTATTTCAAAACCTTAGCCAGGTTATTTTCTTTCTTTTATTTACCCTTAATACTCGCGGTTGACCAACCATCAATTCCAAAACCTTAAGCCAAAAGGAAAAGGGCTGACAAGAGTTTTTAAACTCTATCATTCCCCTTCACTTGTATGGTCAAATTTGAGCGGGAGTGTAGGTGCCATAGCATCAATTAGTATGAAGTTTTCTACAGCTAAGATAAATACAAAACTAAACCTTGATATGATTCCACTTAACTTTGAAAGCAAAGCTAAAAAATTGTTTTGTAACACCAACTTTTAGTAGGACCCACCAGTTTTCACTCAAATTTGATATTTAGTGCTGGCATTTCCCAACAGTTGTGGCATAAACACCACCACGACTCAATACCAAATGGAACATTATATGAAGTTTGAGAACATATTAAGCTTCGGTCCTAGTGTGCTTGATTTCAAATTTACACATAAAAGAGCACAAGCAGAAAACACAAAGTGATGAACATTGCTAACCCAATTCCTTCAAATATTGACAGAAAATCATTGAGAAAAATGAAGTTTAGTACTAATTTTGTTCATACCTGAGTAAGCTCAGCGTCTTTTCCTGTTCTCTTATAATTCATGCAACAATCATATGCCTCTAACAATTCATGACGGTACGCCTGCAATAGCATGAAAGTATGTATATTTAAGTACACTGATAAATTTTGATACTCTCCTAAATGCTAAAATGTTCACAAGTCAAAAGGTGTTCTGAAGTCGAAGAAAAGTACAAGCAACAGTTATTTATCTGATTGACAACAACAGGGGTCAAAAGTCTGTGCCTAGCAGCCTAATCATAATCACTAAAAAAAAAAGAT
Source organism: Khaya senegalensis (assembly GCA_032402905.1). Classification (NCBI taxonomy): domain Eukaryota; kingdom Viridiplantae; phylum Streptophyta; class Magnoliopsida; order Sapindales; family Meliaceae; genus Khaya; species Khaya senegalensis. The sequence continues at coordinate 6,494,363 of CP135546.1, read as the reverse complement.
AATGGACAAAAACAGGAATATATGAAAACAATATAACCTCTATGAATGCTCTCTCTTTTGTGGTGGTATTCTCCCTCATAGTCCCTTCCTCAAGCATTTCATGCATTGGCTCCAACACTTTCAGCATCCCCTCAGTGTTATGTTCACCAAAATACAGACGACTAGCTTCTTCCAGTGCTTCGTGCCACATTTCATGCCAAAGTATTGCAACTCTGATTAGTTCCTTTGACACAAGTTGTGCCTGCATGTAAAAGTAGCTTATAAGAGAAAGAATAAAGAACAGAAAAGTATAATCCTGTATGAATTAATTAATTATTTGACCTGATCCACAAGCACACCACCGTGCTGTCGAACTTTGTCAACCACTTCTTGAGCTGCAGCTCTACGTAACTTGCTTATTGATTTACATGCCACAAGAAGTGGGTACATAAGAGCCTGAAACAAAAAATCAAATTTTCTTTAGCCAGGGGCCCATGGTAGAAGCTTTTTTGAGTTGAGTTGAGAAACATCTAGGGAAAAAAATGATCAGCAACATAAATGTTGGCACAGAAATAAAATCAAATGCCTACGAAACTTAATATTTGTCTAATGTACGAGCAAATCAAAACCTACAAAAAGAAACCTTAAAAGCTTATGAACTACTTAAAGAAAACAAAAAATTAGTTCTGAAGCTCTATAATACCCACAAGATTTTAAGATTACCATTCCTCCTTCAATCAAATCCACCCACATGCCAAACTAACATTTAGGGAATCAAAGACCAAAAATAAACCTGTGGATGACTTTGTCCAATTCGCACCAGAAGCGACTGTATTAATTCTCTTACTGCATGGTTGTTTGAATGTATCCTGGCAATTATTTGAGGTAAAACAAGAAGCCATGTTTTGACATTAACAAGTGCAAAACCTTTCTGTAGAGCTATTTGGACTTCAGCAGTAGCTCCATGGTTGAACCACAAAGTGAGAAGACGAAGTATATCCTGAATCAAATAGCAGAATTTAAGGAAAAGTTACTGAGGATCATAGTGTGTTTGAAACACTGAACAGAAATGTGGCTTCCAAAAATGCATGTAAAGATATAATGACTTGAATATGCATCCTGAAGGGAAGTCCAGGATTTTGAAATCAGTAACCCTTACTTCAAGAAACATCCTTTACCTGTAAACTGTTATCAACACCCTTAGTGTGTGCTGCACACGCTACGGAATGAAAATATCCAGTTACTGCATGAACAACAAACTGTGAAGCAATAGAAGGTAAGCAGCCTCTTAAGGTATAGTGAGAAATCACTGCCGTATTGAACAACGCCCATGAGTGCCATGCTTTCGCCCACTTTGGTGCACACTGAGTGGCATTCCTAAATGCAGCAAGAATTTCTACAGAAGCAGATGATTAATTCAAAAAAGATCAAAAACACTTTCAAAGTAAATAAACAATTTATTAATTATAAGTGCTAATCTACCTTGTATAGATTCATCATCCAATCCAGAAGAAAGTGCCAATTGCCAAGCTCCAAGTTTAAGATATACACGGGCAAGGAGTGGAGCATTTGAATTTGTACCAGTGGTTAAACTAGTTGGTGAAACCGATTGGATAACTAGGGCACTAGATAGCTCCACGGCTAAATTCTACACAGCAGTTAGCAGCCACAGAAAAAGCAAAACATTAAATTAGGACTCAATGACTAGGTAATACCAGCATAAAGAAATGCTTCTTAAGCATAGCCTAGTAATTTTACACAAACAATACTGTATCTCTGCACACATGGGCTTGTAAAATCTTTTGTAACCAGAAAGAATAAGTTATACCTGCAGCCTAGCTAATGCTTCCTTTCGCTTAAGATCCTCCCCAAGTGACCATTGGTATTCCAAGTATGCCAACATTACTTGAGGAGGCCCATGAAATCGCACATTTTCATGACATGTTTCAGGGTCATACTGAAAACAACATGAAACAAAGTCATATAAAGAAACAGACAAATAAGGAAAAAAATCAAAGTTAATATCCTGGACTCCCAAAAATGCCCAAGAGCAGACCTGTAAGAGTTTAACTAAGGTGGATCGAGCCTGGCTAATTCTTGAATTTTTTCTACAGAGAGAAGCAAACTTGAGCCAGGTTTGAATGTCTTCTGTGGGTGGTAAAACGAGAGCTCTAACAGCCAAAAGAGCTTGCCAAACCTATATATTGAAGGAAAGTAATTATTAGAAGGAATCAATCAAGTTATTAAAGGCATATGTCACTAATATTTACTTTTAAACTTGATATGTTAATTCCTATATATTTTGCTTTGACAAATATATCAACCCTCTTGAAAGCGTGCCAGCAGGAGGGGGCCGGGGGGCGGGGCATGTGTGTTATGGAAAAGAAAACAGGAACTGCAAAGCATATACCTCAACATTGCGTTTTGTTCCTTTTATCCGTTCAGTCCACATATTGCGGATAATAGCCCGCCTTTCTTCAGCAACAGGATTTCCCATGGGGAGAGTACAGTAATCAATTACCTGAAAAACAAAAAAAAAAAAAGGCTCATGCTACCACTTAACAGTGCGCTGCCGCCCCCCACCCACCCCAGAAAAAGACAAAATTATAGAACAAACCTCCTCTAGTTCAGATAGCTGCTGAACACGGACCATATTGCTATAGGCACGCTCGTAACTTTCCAGAACCTAAAGAGAACATTGTTAGACTACACAATGACCCAAGAAAAATTTTTAGCAGTGTACTCAAATGTTAATTTCTAGATCCGAGTAATTTGTTCCGAGTTTTGAGATAACTTGAATGACTTGTGGAGTAACGAAACTGACCAAAGCCGCAAGCTCAGTGGCAAGGCATTTCCTAGCTCTCTCCACATACTCATGTGCTTCATCATACTAAAAGAAAAAATCATATAGTATAAATAAGTAACCATGCAAAAAGAGTACTGTAAACATAGTTCAAAATAAGTACTCATCTAGTATAAACAATACCTTTCCTCTACGAACTAACAAAACGGCTCTGAAGAATGTCCCACTACTGCTTCCATCACCGCTAGCAGCAGTGTTACTCAAACCCTGAAGTTTTGTTTCATCACCATCATCTAACCGAGACACATATTCTGCCATTTGATCCCACTCTCCCATATTCCAAGCGGCACTTGCAGCCTGAGATAGCATCATTGGTATAAGCATGGGGTGAAAAATACTGATAATATCAGCATAAACATCAGAAAATAACCATTGGCGCCATCTCTAGTCGTGCAGCAGGCTCAGCTGGGGTCCAATATTCTTTGCAGAGGTTGTTAAGCTCTTCCCATCGAGCCAATGCAGCAAGGCAACGCATCCGCCCTACATAACACACCAAAATAGAACCATTTCAAGAAACTAACACAGAAGCAATGATCTCATAAGCATATAAGCTCAATAAATTTAGCTGCATAAAAATTATTAGCTAATCAAGAAAAGTAGCACTTTATATGGTCCAAGAGGCCAATTTGAGATGCAACTAATGTGGATGTTTAACAAACAAGGGACAGAAACATTATTTAATGGCTTGCATTGCTGATGGGCCAGTGGACCAGCATATTGCCAAGTGTTGCCTTATATTGAGTAGCTCCTCTGCCTGTAATATGCAAGGCAGATTGCAACATGCACATCAAAGCATCAATAGATACATAGCAAAGAAGATGTTTCAGCACACCAAATGAGGTAATTTTTGTTGTTTTAATGGAAAGAACACATGTTGACTGCCATCAGTGACCAATCCTAGCTAGGTACCGCCAAACAAGCATTTATAAATTGAACGAAAGGGCACTTTCAGCTCCACTATGCTAATGTCAACAGTCCAGTTTATGCTTGATAGCAATGTCAAAACCAACTGTCATTCACAGTCAACACACAGAGGTTTGCAAAGTTAACATGATACAAAATCTAATGCAAAAGTCTCAGTCATGTGCACACAGGCTCCTAACAGTATGCGAGTGTATTACATTGTATGGCCATAAAATTAAGCGTTGAGATGGCTAAATTTGGTAGTTTAGGCTTGGATAATAAAAATTGATACCCAATATTGGCACCAGATTGCCAGCTGCAAGGAAAACAAAGACCATTATAGAAAAATTTGGGAGAAGAAAAGGTACGTCGGAAAGCATGAAGCTTAAGACTCAAGAGGCTTATTGCATTAGTTGGAATATCAAATGCCACATCCAAGCTGAAACACTTCTTATGATAATTTGTTTTAGCAAAACACACCAAGAAGAAAGACCTTAAACAGTCTAATTAGCACGTATATCATTTGATATACCTAGTTTCTATCATAATGTAGCAACCAAGAAACCTGTTATAGACAAGGAGAATAAATCAAGTAATAGCGGTACAACATGTCACAGTTGATATGGACCTAATGTAGCTTCCAATACAATATGTGGATTTGATGCTTGGGAGGCTCTGGCAGTGTAAGCCTTTAGTGCATCTTCCCACCGCTGCAATTTCTCATACCTAAATAAGGAGAACAAAAGATGATTAATGTTTTGTTGCTTGCATCAAGAACAAAGAGAGAGTTTTTCCTACCATATTAGTTAATGTCATGATGAGATAAAAATAATTATATGGCTGTAGAGAATCAAGATGAGTTGAAAGTTCCCTGATTTATTTGGGGGAAAGGTAAATCAAAAGTTAGGAGTTTTAATGTTCAATGATACCATGACTCCTGCAATTGAACATCCAGATTTTGTTGAGCGTAGGTCAATATTCCAACAGCAGCCTAAGGAATAAATTAAGAAAAAGAACATGAGAACAGAAAATCACAGAATGAAAAGGATCAAAGTGCATCAAAATACAGCAATGCAATGAAATCAGAAAAAATTCATTCTCTTTGAGGGCAACCTCATGCTGGTGTAACTGATTATTTATATGTATAAGAGCTTCAACAACAGCAACAGGGCTAGCATCCATCCTGTTGGAGCATGCACCTTCAAATTCCATTTCTTTATAATGCAAAGCCTTGGCGAATGCACGACACTGATGGAGTAGCAAAAATTTAAGTTGCATGAAATAGACAGTTAATTTCATTTTCTACAACAAACGTAAAAGAAGCATTTTTTGGATTTTGTTGAATGTTTATTGGAGCGCACCTTCTCTGCTAGAGCTCCAAGCAGACGGATGTCTATAGGAAGAGGTTTCTCATCATGTTCCATGAACTCTGCCTGCAAGGATAAGTTAATGGACACACGAGTTTACACAAAAGTGATAAAATTAATCTCGACACAAGAAAGACAACATTGCCGCTTTCGATGGAATTTACATTGTTTCTTTTAACACACTATTCTTTTTTAACTAAACAAAATCCGTTTCAAATAAAAAGTCAATATTGATAAAAAAAAATTTATCAACAGTCAAATCCACCAGCAATGCAATTAACATCAACAACACAAAAAGAGAAGCAGTTGGGAAAGGTGACATTAACAAAAAAATATATATCTCAGTGTTGCAGGTTGCTGCCATATGTGCAAGCACAAAAGCAAATGAGAACAGTTTCATGTTTTACATGACTTCGATTATTGGTTTTCCATCTTTCCTTTGCCTCTATCACTTGTCATTGCACAATTTGTTGGGAATAAAATAGAGTATCAACTGAATTTATTGATATGAAACAAGTGTTACATCTGTATCAGTTGTCCAGAAGATCATCAAAAAAAAAAAAAAAAAAAACACCCAACGGGAACTTAAAAAACCATACAAAAGCTTTCAGTGAGATTTACACTGATAACCCAGCCACCCCTAGACATTAATTGTGTTGGAACAAAAATTCTATAACTATCTTTCAAAGATTAGACTGTTAGCTTCAGATTGAAGGTTTGTCTTTCCAATGACTTATCCTCTGCTGGGCATTCCTTTTTGGGGTTTTATAAGAAGAATGGTAAACAAAGTTTAGAGTGAGCAATGACAGCTTTGGAATTCCTGCATATTTAATAGCTAACACTTATCTACACTAAATATAGAACCACATAACACTTCCCACTGTCTTTCCTAAACCAAACAATTTCTACATGTTGTCTAACAACCATTGGCTGTTGTAGTAGTCATAAAGATTCCACTCTTCAAAACCTTCCGTGTATATTCAATTTTAACTCATTAATTATTACCCTTTTTTTAAAATAAAAGAAAAACTAAAACAATCAAAACCACAATACAAACCAATACGTTGCAATAACTTTATTTCTTCTACTCTAAAATTTCTGAATAAAACTCTTTCCATTAAAAGAAAGGCATGTCAAAGTAATAACTATCATCTCATACTTGACTTCATAATCTTACATCAACAACATGAATACTAAATGCAAAATACAGGCATACCAAGTTGAGAAGTGTTGCAAGGATTTCAGGAGGAATATTTGGAGAAGAAAAAGCCATCTCCAAACTCCGAACTAACTGTTTCTGACTAGTTTCATGCAGTTGTGACCAACAGCTAACAAAACCAGCAGCAAACAACTCCCGACCAACAAAAGGCTGCAAAACTGAAAATCAGAACCTGATCCCCAAAGAAAGACGAACACAGATGAAATCAGTTACCATACCTGTAATTGTGCCAGTTTTGCACAGGCTCGTAATGCTGGAGAAGGAGATTCCCTCAAAAGTTCAATGCTAAAATGCCTCATCCATTCTGCCCAATCTTCCTTGGTACTTCGCTGAGAAGCCTCTCCAGCAGTGCGTAAACGACCATCATTGACCTGAAAGAAACTTATTTAACTAATCAAAGAAAAAAAGACTCAAAAATCTCAGAAAACAACAAAAAATTGGTATGGAAGGCCAACAATGAAGAGATGGGACAAAAAAAAATTATACAAGCAAGGTATGCATGAAGGACCAGGACAAAAATAACAATAATTCAGTGGTCCATAACATCAAAATATACCATGCAGTCTACTAGAACAAATTCATTTTGATAGAATTCAACTCTATGGAAATAAACTGCAAGAAATTTGTTTTCTTGACCTTCAATGCATTCCAATTTCCAACCAACATGGCAGTACTAGCACCAATATTTATTGTACTTCAACCACCAACAATGATATTAATTTCAAATCAAAATTGTCAATGATACACAAGAAAATGATTTCGATATTTTTTGAGAAAAATATACAATACACATAAATTAGCATGTCATGCATGGTAAAAATTGCCTAATCACCAAGGCTTTCTTCTCACTCACATAGGAGCCTTAGCTAGCACCGAGAAAGGGCTTGCCTGAGTTTCTTGATGACTAAGATGAACATAAAATAAGCAGTATATATTACTGCACATACAACTGTATATCATGAATACCTGATGACCTCTAAGTTGTCCCTGAACATCAGTCACATCTTCATAAGGGTCACTCTCCACATCATTTAATGGGTCACTAATAACCTCCACTGGAACTCGTCGACTTAATCTTTGTGCAGCTGTACTCCCCAAAATCAGTGGCTCACGTCTCTTCAAGTGTCCTTCGATTTCCTCAAACTCTTTATGCTGAAAAGAGAACTACTGTCATGCTCAATCTCAAAGGAAAATGAAGTTTCTCAGAAAAATAATGACAGTGGGAACATAAGAAAGGACCCGCAGCCGATGTTTCAACAAGAGCTTGTGTATTGATGGAATAAAGATGGTAAAGTCCTCCCCAAGGGCATGAGCAAGACAACAAAGTGCATCGACAGCATCCTTCTGGAGCTCATCATTCTTCCTGTAAATAAAGAATCTACAGAGTTAAAGCTCATGACTAGCATTATGCAGGAGGTAAGTAGAATCTAGATTAAAACAATTCAAAATTGGAAAGCCAAAGCTTCCATATTGGTTAAAGCAGAACTAGAGGAAAATTTTCCAGGCTCATTCAAAATCATAAGATAACAAGAATTGTTCCCATCTTCACATATATTTTATACCCAGAAATCCCTTGACTTTTTCCGTATCCACCGAGTTCTAAACTGGGGTCTACTGCTGGACTCTCCAACCTTGGTTGTCAGAAAACTCTTGGGATATAAATATCCCAAGAGGCCCCAAGGGGATCTGAAAGCTTGACCTCATGGTTGCATCTAATGGTCTTTTGCCACTCAACCAACCCCTTGGAGTTAAAAGAAGAGATTGTATTTACTAGCTGGTATCAGCAAAAGACACCAAGGCTTTTTATGGAAATCTACCATAAGAAATGCTTTCTGTATTAAGTCATTCAATAAAAATTTAGTTCAAGATAAACGCAAGAAAGTACAACACTTATAATGAAAATAACACACCTACACACAGAGTCACACATACAGAGAGGCCAGGCAACACGTAAGTTTGGGATGAGCCATGAAATCTTCAACTTTACCCCCCATCTCTAGGTTGTAATGTGAAAACTATTTTGTTGTTCAAATCCAATATCAGGCATAATTGAGCTAACCAATAACTTTACAACACCTATTAACTTAGTTCACAGGAACGCTAAATGAGAAGAAAAATAGCTATTGACACGATAACAATATAATTCAATTCTAATGATAGTTGGCAATCATTCAAATATAATTCTCCGCTCAACAAAATCTGAAGGAAGCTTTAAATCTCAACGAAATATGGGATCAATATCACGGACAGAATTTATACATTACTCCCACATCCGGTCAGGCCTCAGTTTACACACCTAGCCACTCACACCTATGCAAATGTACATGATGACACACTTTCCCAATTTGTAATTTGAGATCAGGGAGTGGAGACTAACCCATCCAACACAAGCTTCAAGTGATGCACAAGAGAAGAGATGTGACCAGTAACCTGACAGAAGAAAGAAAAATAACAAAGGAAACAAAATGATGGGAATTTGCACAAAAGGTGAGTGAAATTTAAATATAATATCAAATTTGAATCCAGAAGTTCACTAAATTTGACAAAGTTTGGCTACCAACCTGCACATGAGGGATCAATCTTGTCAATGTTTTGATAGCAGCACGCCTTATATCCACAGAAGCATCCACTTGGAACAATCGAATAAATGCAGGAAGAAGTAGATGCATATGCTCGTCCAGTGTCCCTATATTGTAAAATATGAGAAACTTTTTCCCAGACAGACACATACACATAGATAGTCTCCTTGAGTTCTCAAATATAGCTTATCCAAAATCTTTATTTTTTCA
>CP135546.1:6461743-6484743 GCA_032402905.1 Khaya senegalensis | reverse complement strand
GGTAAGAAAATTTATATGTGCTTATAGTTAACTGTAATGGTTTGCTTTTGTATCTGTAGTCCTTCTGTTCATTTTATTGCCTCTTTGCAGTTTGCACCATCTTCATATGGCCAAACACAGGTAGTTGTTAATGTTAATACTGGGCCTCAGTATCAGCCTATGTCTGAAATGCATGTTCTGTGTAATCCTTCTGGAGGACAACTTGGGGTGTCTGTTAGCCAGAGTAGTGACTCCATTTCACGTCTGCAGCAGAGTCATGAACAAGCAGCAGCTACCACTGCCCCTGCTCCAGTCAGGATCTTCTTTTTCTCTTTTTGTTGTTAAATTCTTCTTTCAGTTTTTGTGCTTATTATATGCTATGGACATTTTTGGTCCTTTCACTACCGTATAAGTTTCTTGATGGTGTCTGCAATTATATAAAATTCAGGTGGCTACTGTTCAGCCTAAGTCTACTGAAGGGCTCCAAACTGATTGGATAGAGCATACTTCCGCTGATGGAAGAAGGTATGCCACTTATATATTTGCAATTGTTCCTATTTGTATTTATATCTGTCTGGTGTGGTTGAAGATTCTCTTAGACGTTATGGGGATGGCAAAAACTGCAAAACCATGCTTGATTCTGTGGAAGAAAAGCAACATTTACTGATAAATTTAAAATGTCCTTTGATCAAGCTTTTAAAGACCTTCTGAAGCAGTTTCATTGCCATAGGCTGGATAAGCTTTTTTTTGGAGCTGTTATTTATTCTGCATGTAAATTCTCAATGTTATTAGGGTTAGTGGACAGCTAGTTCACTTTTTGTACATTTGAATTTCTATTAATGCAATCAATTTTTTCTTTTTAACAGAAGAATTTAGAAAGTTCTTTGTATTGGGATATTTACTCCAATATAGTGTATGGTTATTATGACATGCTATTTCCAGGCTCGTGTTTCATTTTGATATTGTTTTTAGCTTCTTTCTTTTGTAAATAGTAATTCTTGTTAAATAATGCCAAAAGCGAGTGCAACCCTAAGTATGTGAGTGCTCATTTGGCATGTTTAGTGTTATGATAGTATTTTTTTGGGTTGCATATCTAAAAGCTAGGAAAACCCTTCTGCGTTAGATTATGTCCCCAGAATTTTGTAGGCCATTGTATTTCTGGGAGTACCATCAAAATTTACTAAGCTTGTCTTGTTACTCTAGAACGATCTCTAGTAAAATATGAGAAAACACCAATTACTAAATCAGTTTGGATGACCTTCGAATTTGGTTTTGTTTCTTTTTATTGCATTTTTGTCTCGAAGATGGCCCATTAATGCCCTTCAAAACACAGGGAAGTAGAAAAAAGAATAATGCACATTCTACAATAAAATAATTGGTTATTTCACTTTATTATTTATGTCTTCTATCACTTGTCACATTTTCATGTGGTGTCATTATCAGTTGTTGACTGTTGCAACAGATATCACATATTTCATCACTAATGCATGTTCATCTTGGACCATACCTAAATAGTGATGGCATGGCAGAATAGTTAACTGCCATTTCTTAAATAATTTACATACTTTCTCCTTCAATTTTATCATGCTACAAAATTATGTTCATTGTGGTTTTGGATGGATCACTGATAGTTTGCTTGTTACACTAATTGAATATTATTCCTCTCTATTTCTTTAGATATTATCACAACAGGAGGACAAGACAATCTACTTGGGATAAGCCTTTGGAGTTTATGACAACTACTGAGGTAAGTCACACTACTTATATGGTGCTCCCTAAACCTTCTTCTTGGTGACTTGCTATTATGATATTGTTTAGCTCATTTATGGACTTTGTATTTCATATTTGCCTTTTCAATTGTCATACCTCATATGATTGAGATTTTGTGTTATGTGAAATGCTTGCATGTTACATGTTATTTTAAATTCAAAATTTATTAGAATTAGCTGAACTAAATTTGGTCCAGATGTTTTACTTTTAGGACCCGGATTTTTCTCTCACATAAGCAGTCCTCTGTTTTTACTCCTTTTTTTGAGGTCTATTATCTGTATCAAGTTAGCGGGTTAAATATCCTGACTCTATTGAAGGAGAGTAATCTAACCATTGCTCTCCCTTTCTGTGTTCATTGGTGTAAATATCTTGAATATAATTTTCTTTTCATATAGTTCCAGACAGAATTTTCTGAGAGAAGACATGATTTGTTGTTGAAGAATCCTTCCCCTTAGAATTTTTGCCACTTTTTCCCTAGCTGTTAAAAAGGTCTTTTTTCTAGTCCTTGGATCATCACTTTGTTGTAATGAATGTTTCTTCCTTTTTAGATCCTTTTGTTGTTGCTTGCGCTCCTCCTTTTGTTATTTTATGTGCAAAATTATAGATATTAAAGTAGGAAATAACTTATCAAGTTGTCTTATTATTATTCTAGTCTTATTATGGTAGGATTTCTTAACAGGGTAGTATTGGCATTCCTAATTTGTTTTGGTTTCTCTTTTGATCCTATATAAGGACATGTTCTTTGTACTTATTATAATCACGTTTAATATAGGAGATTATTTTCTCTTACAATAGATATTCATTGATAGAAACTGTTGAAATGTTTTGTGTATTAGCATATGGTTAAGTGACATTCCTGAATTAATTTTTCTGTGACCGTTCATAACAAGGTTCATTGAAGACTTTTCACAAATATCCTACTAGATGATTTCAGTTTGACATTTTACCGTGATGATTATATGTCATGATACATGTTTCTTTTCGATTCTCATTCATATATGTTTGTGTACAGTCTATGTATTCTTTCTGGGTAAGTATTTGCCAAGGTATTGTAAAATTTGTTTTCTACCAGAATCTATTTGCATCAAGTTGTGTAATCATGGTGAATGATTTATTTCACTCCTTTTGAAGTTTTTCCTTTTGCGTATCTGTTATATCCATATATGTTTGTGTGACTTCCATAGCTTCAAAGGTGCTTACAGGTACATGCTGTGCTTCTCTTTTGAGAGGTAGGATATGCTGTGGGTCTTTGCAGCTTGCTCTGCCTACTTTATAGCAGGAATGTTAGTAATTCTGCCATTGGTATAATTTGTTTGATTGTTATGATTATTTGCTTGAATATCTCATGTCGTCACACCTGAAAAAAAAAGGGGGAAGAAGAAGGGACTTCTCATGTCAATTCTTGGCAATAATATTTTCTTTAATCATGTTTGATCATAAAATGTGCATGATTGGGTCTTAAATTTATCATCCCATTCTGCCTTACCTTCTAGTTATAATTCAAAGACTTGATCGAGCCCAAAGCTCAATTTGACCATAAAATGGGTGAGGGTGTGGGGTCTTGAATTTTGAACAGAATTTTGCATTTTCTGTTCGTTTTCTTATTACGGGTTTTAGTTGTCAATTAAAATTAATTTTTATAGTTTAGGTTCAAATTGACAATTTATAGTACTGTTCTAGAATTTTAGGATCTTATTTTATTTTGTCACTGACAGAGGGCAGATGCATCAACTGACTGGAAGGAATTTACAAGTCCTGATGGAAGAAAGTGAGCAATCTAATATTTTTCTTTGAGCCATTTGATCAGGATCACTGCAATTGAACTCAGTGATTTCTTGTCATCCTATTTGTGACCATTCTGCAGGTATTACTACAACAAGGTTACCAAGCAGTCGAAGTGGTCAATACCTGATGAGTTAAAGGTTCCTTGTTTTTTAAGAAAAAAAATTAATAATGACAATTTGTATAACTTGTACTTTCGTGTGTTTTATAGTTTACTTTTTTTTTTTTCAAGTTTTCCATGATTATAACACTAAATACTCCCTTCTAGTTGGCCCGTGAACAAGCAGAAAAGGCATCTACAAAAGAAACACGGTCAGAAGTATCTGCTAATCCTGAAACTTCAAATTCTATTCCTTCTTCTGTGGTTAAAGCACCGTGTAGTGCCGATATTTCATCTTTCACAGTTCAAGTGGTGGCATCAAGCCCTGTTCCAGTGGTTCCTGTTGTTGCTGCTAGTGATACAAAACCTGCTGCAGTCTCTGCATCATCAGCCTCACCTGTTGTAGCCAACGCAGATGGAGTTCAGATAACTGTAGATTCTATTACACCAATGACTGATGTATCTTCAACTGTTGGAGATGCTGTAACTGTCAATACAGCTACGGAGTCAAAGTACTCATCTTTGGCTGGTTTTTACTTTTATGATCGTAGTTTTGCAATTGGTGTGTTGAATCGTCTGTTGCTTTCAACTGTTCTAGGAATAATTCCAGCAACTTATCAGCTTGTGATGTTAGTTCCACAGATAAAGTCCCTGCACAAGAGACAGAGGTAAGCAATAGTTTTCCTTTTATTTTTTAATTGTTTTTGTTAATATGTTCATATCAATTATAACTACTGGTTAGGTTGTACTTTCTAGTTAATGACATTAGTGTTTGCAGGAAACCAGGAAAGATGTGATGAAAGGTGAAAAAGTTAATGATGCATCGGAAGAGAAGACAGTTGAACAGGAGCATTTGGCATATGCTAATAAGCTGGTATGTGGTAAAACTTTCCATAATTCAATGCAATTTTTTTTGCTTTCTTAGTTAACATTATAATTACCATTACTGTCTTCAATATTTTAGGAGGCTAAATATGCATTTAAATCACTTCTGGAGTCTGCAAATGTTGGTTCTGACTGGACTTGGGATCAGGTTAGCTTAAGCATGCTGAAGTCATTTTTTGTAAATCTAAGATCAGGAATCTGAATTTTTTATAAATATAATAGGCAATGAGAGCAATAATTAATGACAGAAGATATGGTGCTCTAAAAACACTTGGGGGACGGAAGCAAGCTTTTAGCGAGGTAAATCTTTACGCTAATGTACTTTTCAGTTCAGTCTGTTGGAATGTTGGTAATTTGGTTGGCTTAAAAAAAGGTGTAATTAGCAAATATTTTTGTTTTCTTTAGATACTTTTTCTGACCTGTTATATGTCTATTTTATGTATTTATTATTATTACTATTATTATTAATTTCATGTTTCAGTTCGTGGGTCAAAGGAAAAACAGGAAGCTGAGGAAAGAAGGAATAAACTGAGAAAAGTGCGGGAAGATTATAAAAAGATGTTGGAAGTAAGTTGTTGCAGCTTTTGGAGATTTCTTCTGAATATATTGATGGATGCAATTTAATTTCTTTCTTATGTTCATTTTGGTTACAATTTCAGGAGTCTGTAGAGCTGACATCATCTACAAGATGGAGGTTTGTGTTTTGTAACATACAACCAATTTTTTGATTTGCAATTTAAATTGTTTTGTGCATGCATATACTGTAGCCATTCTTCAGGTATGTCTCTTTTGCTAATTGAATATTTGAACCACCTTCAGCAAAGCAGTGACCATGTTTGAAAATGATGAACGTTTTAAAGCTCTTGAACGAGAAAGAGATCGCAGGGATCTGTTTGATGATCACTTGGAAGAACTGAGGCAAAAGGTATACTTCTCTTCAAGTGCTCTCATCTGTTTGTATCATTTGTATTCTGTGGATGTGTACATATGCCTGCTTTATCTTTCTTTTCTGATAGGAATATGAAAATGCTTCAGTATGCTATGGATTTTTCTTTTTTACTTTATCACTTAAGCCTTAAGCCCATATCAAGACAATTTGTTCTTGCACTGAAATTAAGTGTATATACTGGTTAGGAACGAGCAAAGGCACAGGAGGAGCGCAAGCAGAATATAATGGAATATAGGCAATTTTTGGAATCCTGTGACTTCATTAAGGTACCTTTTACCAAATTTTTACTTGTTTTTTCGGTCGGTTATTTTGTGCTATCAATCTCTTATAGATCACTTTACTCTTCAGGCAAGCACCCAGTGGCGAAAGGTTCAAGACTGCTTAGAGGCTGATGAAAGATGTTCACGTCTTGAGAAAATTGATCGACTGGAAAATTTTCAGGTAATTTGCTTCATTTGGCTATTGGCAGGTTATGTTTCTCCTTTGATCTAAGCTTTAGTTGTTGTAACAGGAATATTTAAATGATTTAGAGAAGGAAGAGGAGGAGAAAAGGAAGATACAGAAGGTGCTTTGTGTTTGCTGTTGTTCTTTTGGTTAACTATTCTGGGAATTGTTTCTTATCTCACTCTTTGGTCAACATAGGAAGAACTGAGAAAGGCTGAGCGCAAAAATCGTGATGATTTTCGGAAGTTGATGGAAGGAGACGTTGCTTCTGGCACACTTACAGCCAAAACCCGCTGGTGTGATTATTGCATGAAGGTTAACAAATCAATTTGATTTTGTTTTGGGAACTACATATGTGGTTCCTGCAATCCTATTAAGTCAGAATATAGTTCTTTTTTGTGCATTGTAGCTTGTTTTATTTGTGTTTTCTCATATTAATGGTTGATTTTAGGTTAAAGATTTACCTGCATATATGGCAGTCACATCAAATACCTCAGGCTCAACTCCGAAGGATTTATTTGAAGATGTTGCTGAGGAGCTAGAGAAACAGGTAATATGTCTACGCTAGCTTTGAAAATCCAATTAAATTCCTATATCTGATATAAATTCTAGAAATAAATATACACACACATTCAGAGATATGAGATGTCAATAGATCTTCTGGGCTAGAGGAACTAGTTTGTAAGTTTTTCTTCCTTCATACTAAAATTCATAGACTTGTTTTATAATCTCAACTAACCTTTTTATGTTTATGAAGTTTAGGTTATAGTCCTTTATACACTGCTTTTTAAAAATAGAAAAAAGAAAAAAAAATCTGTTGTAGACAGTTTTCCATTTAAATTTTAGTTTGCTGCCAAAGACCAAAGCATGAGTAATATTAGAATTTAAACTATACTTTATATCATCATGCTGATTCTTTATTGTTGTGCATAATCATTGTTGAAATGAAACATGAATGCACTGTCTACAACGCATTGTCCAAAATATATTGTCATTTGGTGATATAATGTTTATACTGACAAAATAAGAGTATTTGTGAATATGTTATGGTCACTTAGCCAATCTTCCTCATAGTTCTTACGAGTTTCAATTGTGCCTACTTATTTGCATTCTACAGTATCAAGGGGATAAGACTAGAATAAAAGATGCAGTGAAGTTGAAAAGGGTATGATTAATCGTTTTCTTCCCAGTTGGTGTCTTAAATTTTCTTAGTTGTCTGATGTTTTGTTGTGTTTATAGATCACTTTGTCATCAACTTGGACAATAGAAGACTTCAAGGCCTCTATTTTGGAGGATGTTATATCTCCACCTATATCAAATGTCAACTTAAAGGTAAGTTTATGCTCTGGATAGTTGCTTCTTTATTGTAACATAAAAAGTTTACTTTGAAATGAACATTTTATGCAACTGGCCAGTGCTGGGGTGGGCATACTTAGTTTGTACATTTCCTTTACTATCACAATTGGGTTACTGCAAAGTGATTCACAATGATTTTTAGAACAAGAACTCAAATCCCTTGTCAAGTCTTGGTGGTTGACAAGAAAGTTTGTGAAAAAAAGAGATTTAGTTTTCTTAGTCTCATGTTCCAATTTCTATTTATTATTTCATTACATTCTATATTTTAGTGAATTTTTGTTGCTTCCTCGTCAATGCTTAGGGAAAATGTTTTATTAACTTAGCTGAGTAGTCTTCAACTAGGTAGTCATCCCGTGGTGATGAATTGATAAACTAGGAAATACTTATTTTTTATTGGATTTTCCCCAATATTTAGTGGAGACTGATAGTTAAAATTCCCTGGTTGCCTTTGGTATTTGCTTTGTCATTTTAGTCTATGCACTGTAACAATTTGAAGTGATACTCTTCACCTCTGCAGCTAATATTTGATGACTTGCTGGAAAGAGTCAAGGAGAAGGAGGAGAAAGAAACCAAGAAATGTAAACGTCTCTCAGATGACCTTTCTGATCTACTGCATTCTATCAAGGTGGATAAAACTAACAGTTTGATGCCCCAGCTCATAATAATTAATAACCAGTTATGCAGTTTTTGTGCTTGCCTCTATCTGATTGTTTAATTTGTTGCAGGAGATATCTGCATCTTCAACATGGGAGAATTGCAGACAGCTTTTTGAAGGTAGCCGGGAATTCAGGTATTTTAATGTTGGAGTTCTCACACCTTGTTTTTGTAATATCTTCTATTGCACATTAAATTCTTGAAAATATTTATTTTCATCCTGTGGTTGGATTTCTGGCTCTTCTTATGGTCCTTGGGAATATTAAGAACTGTGGTGCTGTCTCGGATAATCATGGATATCTGTTGCATGTTGGGAACTTCTGGATACAATATACGTGCCCTTGAAAGCAAAATTTTTACCCATCTTTTCATGAGTCTTTAGAGAAACCTTAAACACCTTTGTTATCTGATTGCTTAGATATATGTTGCCCGTTGTGATCTTTTGAATATCCTATCTTTGGTTTTGGAATGCATAAAACCTTTAAAATATGTACGGTGCTATTTTTCACAATGCATTGATGTCTTTGGATGCATGTTCTATTATTTATGTTGCAGCCAGTTTTTGGGTTTTTTTTTTAATATATATATATATATATATATTGAAAGTAAGAAATACTGCCTTGCAGAGACTATTCTAGGAAACGTGTACATCAATCTTACATTTTGCTTCTGCCTTTCTTTGACTTTCAAAAAGCTATTGATGTCTTCGGATGTATGTTGTATTATTATGTTGCAGCTGATTTCAGCTTATTTATTTGAAAGTAAAAGAATATATCCATGTAGAGATTATTTCGGGAAAGATGTACATTAAGCTTATATTTTGCTTCTGACTTTCTTTGACTTTCAAAAAGCTATTATATTCATTCATGGGTATAAATTGCTAACATAAGTATCTTATTGAATACCCTTTTGTAGTTCCATTGGAGAAGAAAGCATCTGCAGGGGAATTTTTGATGAATATGTAGTGCAACTGAAAGAACAGGCTAAAGAGGATGAACACAAAAGAAAGGAGGAGAAGGTAATGTTTGTTGCATTATGTTAAATTTACCACTTTCACAACTACAAACATTTTGAATAGCGATTCCATTCCTTGTTTTCTTCTTCTTCTTCTTTTTTTTTTTTTTTTTTTTGTGGAAACCGGGAGTGAAGTTTTTTGAAAAGTACTGAATAAATGTATGCTAGACTATGTAATTTAATTTTTAATACAAGTCCACATTTTGCATGTAGCCAGGAGTTTCTATCATGAAAATATGTAAATGATTACAGTTCATGTGTTAACCTACCCGAACAAAAATGTGGTTCTTGCACCCATTAACAATCTTGAATAATGCTTTGATTCTCTTGCTAAATGCATTTTACTTTTAGGCTACGCTAGTGATGCTATTTTATTGTGCAAACAAGGTTCTAGATTATGCTGTGAACTTTGAAATATTTGGAACAGAGAGTTGGAAATGGTAGTTTCATTATGTGAAAACTGATAATTGCACTAGTAAGGAGGTGCAGTGAACTCAGGGAGGCCTGAACAGTGTATCTTGAAAGCATGGGAACATATTTTAGTTTGCAATCCTGCAAAAGGTTATGGCCCTAGACACAGTGAAACCAGCTTTGGTATTCAGTTCTAGACCCTAAATGTAATTTTATTGCTAGTGTCTGGTTGCAGTGTGTATGTGCTGATGTTTGAGCATGTGCTGCACATACATAACTGAGATTTAAATTCAAATTAGTTAATACGTGTAATAGACTTGCATATGAAGTTGAGTATTTTAACTCTTGTATTCTTCAGGCTAACAAGGAAAAGGAAAGAGAGGAAAGAGATAGGAGGATGATGAAGCAGGGAAGGGAAAAAGAGAGAGGATGTGAAAGAGAAAACGAGGATCACTTAAACAAGGATGGAGCAGACAGTGAACATACTGATTCAGCCGAATTTCAGTTTGGCAATGAGAACAATAGATCAGGAAAGGTAAGTGATAGGAAACACCGAAAGTGGCATCAAAATACCCAGGATAACTTGGATGAAGGTGAAAAAGATCGATCCGGGAACTCCCAGAGACATAGAAGCAATCGCAAAAAACCAAGAAGGGTGTGCTGATTCTTGCGATTTTGCATGTGACAGATGGATTGACACTTGTGTTCATTATTCATTACAAATACTAAGAAAACACTTCCAATTTTTTATGTTTTATGTTTTGAAATTTTGGCTTTGCATGCTGCAGCATGGATCAACACCTGAATCAGATAATGAGAGCCGGCACAAGAGACATAAGAAGGACCACCATAATGGATCTTGTAAAAATGGTGATCATGAAGAGCTTGAAGATGGGGAATTTGGTGGGGAGGGTGCAAGTCGGTAGATATCTTATCCTGCCAATTTCTCATGAGTTTTCATTTACCTCGTATTTGTGGTGTTGACCATATTTGGAGAGATTTGTTTCATGTATCATACTTGAATATAAATACATATGGCATTCTGTTATCCTCACTTTGCCATGAATTATAGGATAGTCATCCTTTTAGTCTTCTAATAACTTTTTTAGGGATATATAACTTTTATTGCTGTAAAGTTTGTTCAATCTCGTAATTGTAGTGAAGAAAAATAACTTATTCAAGCATAGTTACTAGCAACTTATTGTGATTCCATGAATAGATTGTTGATAGTAGAGAAGAAGATACATAAAATGTTAAAGTTTTGTTTTTGTTCTATGAAAGCTATATATGTTTTATACATTTAGTTGTGGTGCAGCATGGAAGTGGGTGAGCTTGAGGAGGCTTTGGGGCTCAAAAAATAGAATTCAGTCCCTCATTTTTTCAGAGGAAGAAAGAAAGTTGAAACTTTTAGCATTCAGTTATGTACTATTAACAAACATCATGAATTCATTGTTATCATCATCAGCAGCAGCTCTTTACTCATCATCATTTCTGACCTTAGTGGATACCACTTTCCCTTAGCTAGGGTCATGTTTGGAACGGACGTACTGTAGAATATAATTACTAGCTCACAAATATGTGGTTTAATAATCGGAGCTATCAAGTAAGAGCATTTACCCAACATATTAATTACTATGCATTCAAGTTTATACAAAAGTATTGCAATTATTATTCAACTACATTATAGATTTTTTTTTTTTTTTTTTGGCTTGTTTGGCAGAAAATGATGGAAAATTGAGTTTCAGACTGTGTATTTATTTTTCTAATATTTGGCATGTATTAATGTGACTTCAAATGTAGCTTCCCCTTGTGCATTGTTCTTACTAGTGAATTACTACAACTCAATTATTTCATCAATAATCTCATCTATGATAGAATCTCCCATCTCTCTGCATATATGCACTTTTGTTTGCTGGAAGTGATTCCATTCTTCTGGTGTGCTGGAGAAGTCCAAATTTGGCAGGTGGGTTGCGTTGGAAGCGTTTACCAGTTGCTTCCCCATTGAGCAGAGTTGCCCGCTGATGATTTTTCCAAGTTCTTGGAGACTCAACAAGTTGTGAAGATTCTTTTGTCTCTCGTTGTTCCTAACATTGTGTATAATTGCTCTCTTTATGCAATCCAACAACAGCCGCTTGCTTTGCGATGGCAAGACCCTCTTTTTTCTCCGGCACTTGGAAGATCCAGTGTAAACTGTCTCCTTCACTTCTCTAAAACTAACTTGAATTTGTTTCTCAGTCAGTGATTTTATCAGAGATTTCAATAGAAAAGCTGAAAACAAGGGTTCTTCAGCTAGGGTCAGAAAAAGACTTGAAGTTGAAGGACCTGTTTCATGGAAAAAAGAAAGAGAGGTTATTGCCAATTTATAGTAGAAAATACAGAGAATTATTGGTGTATTTGACAATTCTGTGGTTTTACTGCAGAATGAAGACACCAGCTTGTGAATTCTGTTTCATCTTTGGTGCAGTTGAATGATTTATGTAATGAGATTGGTATACTATTACCGGATGTTAAATCTTGGAGTCCTGTCACCGAGTCAAGTTGCTTGTCATCTTCCTTGCAGCTCCATGGCTGGTAGTGATATATCTGCAAGAGTCTGTCAGCTTTGTGAGTAACTGAACTTAAAAGCAATCAAACACAAAACCACATTCATTTTGAATTTATTCAACAAGGAATGTGGAAAGGAAATAGAGTCGGGATAGTCATCTTGTGGTATCACGGTTCATACATTCACGTCTTCTTACCTTTTCTTCTTCAGATTGTCTGAAGCTACTAAGATGCTCTGAAGCACCATGGTCGGATTCTGCAGAAGCACTGCATGGTGTGACAGTGCTTACTGTGGAAAACCAATTTGTTTCTGCAATCTGCTGGATCATATCGATTGTCTCAGAAACAAGTTTTTCTTTTACAGATTTGTTGCAACGTGGAAGCTCCTGCCTATCGCTAGGAGAAATGAACTTGTACAGAAACGACTTCAGGTTTCTCGGTGCATGCAGAATCCCTCTCTTTCTCAAAATTGAACTGCATGGTTCCTTCAGGTTCGTCATGAAATTGCCGGAGCCGCTTTTATTTTCACCATCAGAGCTCAACTTTTTCATGGAGTATCGTCTCTCCAAAAGGTACGTACTTAATTTAAAAGGCTCTTGCTGCTCTTGAAGATGCTCCTTGAGCTGCTTTACCGGTACCGGCTTAGATGCATAAGTAGCCATTGCACCTTTAAAAATAGAATAGAGAAGCAGGAATAAAGAAAGTGCTACAAGAATAATTAGAATTCTGAAGAGGAGAGAAGAAAAAACTGATAGGTTTTTCGGAGAGGAGGTTCTGGTAGAGTTTACAAGCGGTCCTGGGAAGCAAACTTTGTAGTAGATTTAAGACACCAAAAAGTTAAAACCAGGAAATCTTGTCATTGATTTATGACACCCAATTCCTAATTAAAAACAAATAGAATCTAGAATTTATACAATTGCTTTTGAAATGCTCTCTCTCCATGTCATATAACCAAGTGACATTACATATTGATATATACATGGTCCCTATTGGAACACTGTCGTGTTCTGAAAGTTGTCCCATTACATCAAAGATTTGAAAAAGGATATGCATGGATTGTTGCTTGGTTGCAACTTAAAGAGTAAGGTCTGTGTACAGCATATTTAATTTACTTTCCTCTTTTTGCAAATGATTCCAATTGAATAATTTATTAGAAATATACATAATGCATTCATCTGTGAAGCATGAATGAGACTCCGAATCACTCATTCCTTGTCCTGCACTTTAAAACATCCGAATATATTATGATTTTTGACTGATATTCTATGAAATTGATCATGTGGGTAGGGCCCTAATGAGACAGTTCATTGTTTCTTTGGGTAGTAAAGCAGGGCGTGGGACAATAACAATGAAGGGAAACAATGCATTTTCTTTATGACTTGTAAAGAAAACACTTTCTATTTTCTAATTATCTTAAGTGTACGGAAGCTGTCGTTCTGTTTTTTGCGGTTTGAGAGGAAGCTCACTGGCCATTTCTGCTATAAGTTGCCTGCCCAGTTATTTGAGTTCGGCCCTCGTACTCCCTTTTTTTTTTTTTTTTTTTTTGGTTTTAATCTCTACCGAATAGTAATTTGGGTTATCATATTGTACTTGTATTTGTGTATATTCATATTATTGACCCTATCCAACTTATTTAATATCATGTCAAAAAAGTAAAAATTCTAATCTTGTCACAAATATTAAATAATTATAAGGATTATAATTGTGTCATTTAATTGATATTTGAATATATTTTTCTAATTTTTAATAATAATATATTTTCACATGTTAATTAATTTTATTTTAAATATAATTAAATATTTTTAAAAAATAAATAAATATATTAAAAAATATTTTAAAATAAATTTATTAAATTATAAATCAATTAACATAATATGATTGCTCGAATAATTAATCATAACATAAATAGATTTATATATCAAAAATTTTAAATATTAACTAATATAATTAATAATTATATTATTTAATATTATTTTTTTAATAATTGTAATATTTTATATTAATTTAAATTTATAAATTTTATATTATATTAATGAATTGTATAAAAAATTATTATTCTTGATCACTACCATTGGAAGTTTTATTAAATAATACAATGCGATGATCTAATGTTAGAATAATATTACAAGTTGCACATATCTTTTAAGTTCAATGACATTCCATTACACAACTTTGTGCAAGTATATTATTACAGCTCATGTTTTTTTATTCTCCATATGACCATGCCTCCATTAACTATTCATATTTTAGTCCAAAATAATAATAATAATAATAATAATAAGAAAATATTATCATTAATTATCTTAATTAAAAATTATGTATCCTTACTACTGTATAAATGTATACAAATTGAGGTTGAGTTTTGGGACAGAATTTGGTTAGAGCCCCCAAAATGACACAGGATCATCCATTTTGTTTGGAAAGACTTCCTACTTCATTGTGAAAAAGACAGCCAAATAATATTCAACAGAAATTTGACAAATGGAGATACTGGTAGTTGTACATAGTTTGATCTAAGACAGTGTCAAGACGAAACTGATTAGTAAATTAATTAATTATAACACAGCTTAGAAGGAACGGCGAAGGATGATCATCATCTATCTATCTATATCTATCTAGATGCTAATTAATTAATTAATTACTCGGTCAAATGAATTAGATTAATTAATTAATAGCAAGACTTCTTGTTAATTACAATTAATATTATCCAGCCAGCCATGAGACAACCCTGCAGTCCTTGCAGTTTGGTCGACCTGACCTGATACGTATTATTTATCCTCACCATCTTTGAAGGACTCATATCACAATCCAAGTGCAATTTTTCGGTCTGTATTTATGGTGGACTTAAAATATTAATTCAACTACGGTTGCATGTTTCATTTGTGGTCGATATCGTGATTTGGGGTTGCTGGTTTTTGACCAAAAATCGAATGCAGTACCATCTGAATGGCAATTATATTGAATATCTGAACAGAAAATTCATAAGAGTTCGAGAAGCAAGGAATAGTCTAAGCCATGGAATGATCTTTAGCCACCATGATGATAATTTGTGGAGCAGTGGCAGCCACAGAATAGCAAAAACCAAAGTAATTTCGTATGGTTGAATGGTGAGGCAAGCATTTATTTTCAACGAAAAGCTCAAGCAGAATTGATTGCTCTTTATTACTGGAGTATGCACCCTTTCTTCTTCATATTGATAGCTAGGTCAGAACAGAAAGACAGACTCTGTGCTGAAATTTAATCACATCTATATGCTACACATATCTCTGTCAATCAATTTCCTCATTAGATATTTTAGATTTTACACCTGAAATGGATACAAATCAAATTAACCCATACTTACAAAAACGAGAAGATAATCATAGATCAATCGTTAAAATTAATAACAATCATTCGATTTATTATAAATAATATTAAAATAAATCTAAATTTTTATTTACATATAAATTTTAAATATTTATACTTTACATTTTAATAAAAAATTATTATGTGAATTATAAATTTTAAAAATAAAAAAATAAAGAATGCAAGTTAATCTTTTGAATTGATTGCAAATATTCGAACTATGACCTTGAATGATATGTAATTTATTATGTAAAAATATCGTATATTAAAATTACGATACGAGTTGTGAGTCTCAAAAATAAGAGAAGGAAGAATGCAAGTTAATCTTTAGAATTGATTGCAAATAGTTGGACTGTGACCGTGAGTGACATGCAATTGATTGTGTAAAGATAACGTTTGCTTGGCATACTCCATTATGGAAGTGGATTGGTTTTACCATTTTGCTACCTTGGCGTGAGCTACTAAACAATACATAAGATTTCTAATTATTAATTGATTGCTCTTGAAACGCAAAGACAAATTGATTTGTGCCCACATCTTATTGTCTAATCCTGTCTTTATGAACTTAATTATATAATTAATTATCTCTAAATTGCTTAATTATAGTAGATAAGTTGGTAAGACTTCTTTCGTTCGTTCTTTCTGGAGAACAGAGACTAATCAAAGCCATTAAGACTGTTGAATAGTGCATGCGGTTGGAACTCCATGGAAGGTAAAAACAACAAGCAATTAACAGTATACGTCACAGCAAAATTCAACTACAGTGAAGCTACTGTATATTGTACACAGGTTTACAGATCAAATCGGAGCAGTGACAATGGAGAAAAACAAAAACCATGGAACAAGAAACCTGAAGCTGTAGATCGTAAAACTACATAATTATTACACAGTGATTATAAATAATAATTAATTGATGAAGGAAGAAGTTCTTCAAGGATTGGCGTTCTGGGTGTAGATATAATCGATGTGAGCTGCAAGTGTTCTTCTCATCAAACACTCTTCTTCTCCAACTCCATCACAGCTCTCCTCCACCGTCTGATCAGCTGTCTCTGCTCCTTCTTCCACGTGATGATCCTTCATGCAACAGAAACATCAAAATATGTCAAAAATATTAAAGAAACCAAAAAAAACTAAAGGCCCTTATCAGTTTTTACATAAATTTTCAATAAACCTGAAGAAAATCGACATACCCCATGCAGATTTTTCATCGGAGAGGCGTTGGTAAATGTGGGTTCCGGCCGGGCGGCAGAGGTGAGAGCTGAGAAGAAGAGCATAAGGGATAGAATGAAGCAGAGAGTTGTCACCTTGTAAGACATGATTATTGAAATTCTGTACCGTAATCCAGAAAATTGCCAAACGGAGAAGAGACGGATACAGAATGATGTAGGCGTTGAATTTATAGAGACTGGGAACGTTGAAAGGGTAATTCTGGAATTTAAGTTTCCATTCTACTCGTTCTCTTCAATTTTTTTAATTGCCCAAGAAGAGTCAATGACATCGGACGGCTATTATGGCTTGGCTTGGTCGTTGAATAGTTTTTCACCTTCTACAAGTACGTTATATATATATATATATATATGTGCGCGCGCGCACACACGTGTATGTGTATACACGTATATGTATATATACATATATATAGTCAATTATATATATATATATATGTACATGTATATGGTTGGTTTTTTAATATAAACTTTTAACACAAATTAGAAATATTAATTTTGGACGAGTAAGCAATGTAAATTTGACAATTGAAATTCAAAGTCTATCAAATTAGTATTCTTATCTATTCATAAATTATACGTATTAATGACTCAAAATTAATATATTAATTTAATTTAAAAAGATAAATAAAAAGAACCTACTCAAATAATTTATAATTTATATTTATTGAATAATAATTTTAATTACTTTAAAAATAATTTATTTAGTTAACTTATTAATTAGATTTAACCTCAATAATTGAAAAGAGAGTTAGTTGAATAAATTTTAAAGTATGTGTTTGATTGTAATTTTTTCAAAGCTTAGGGACTTATAAGTTAGTATTCTAAGAAAAAATTATAATTATACCCAGTTCAATGTCAATTCTAATTGTTATTTAACATTCCCAAGGATTATGTATTAAGTATTAATTAAAGATTTTAAAATATGAGTTGACTTGAACAAATAACATGGCAACAAAGATTACAAAATCCAATTTCAACAAAATCCCACATGCCATTTATGATCATAAATCCCTAATAGTCAATTCATTCATACAAGAATGATAATATTTATTAATTATGTCTACCAAACTAAGGTAATGAAGATGAAATTAGAAAAGTAATAATGGCAATAGAAAATGTTCTCAAGTGTAAAATAAAATAATTATGTGACTTATTATGAGTTCCAAGAACATTGAGGATGTTAATCAATTAAGAAATGAATTTGTCTACCAACATCATGTTGTAATACTAATTTTTTTGTTCTAATTTTTGGTAAATTTTAATAAAATTAGAAAATTAAAATAAAGTTTTAAGATGCAAACTCGTAACTTTTAATTGACAATTGATCAATAATATTTTAAATATTATTTTTTATATAAATTCAATCTGTATATATGAGTATTGTAAAATTATACTATTATTATAAATTTTGTTTAATTTATTCTCTTTTACTTTTGTAAAAATATAGAATAAATGAAAATATAAAATATTGGTACATTAATTTATATGAATATATTTATATATATAATGTTACTTAAAAGTTGATGGATTTCACCAAAATCTTATATATATCAACACATGTTTTATAATGAGGTGCATAAAATTAAGGGAACAAACAAATGAAAAAAGCCCTAACCATTATGATGACTTTTGGCATGCTTATGGGTCAGGCTCCTGTAAAATGATGGATGGATGCTTCTCCTTATAGTTATCATCTTTCTTCTTCTTTTGAATTTGAAACTTCAAGCAATCAATAAATATAAAGGGGTAGTAGACCTACACAAATTGGTTGTCTCGTGCCCCATCAAGACCATTTCTTTTCACATTAATTAATAATGGGTGGTAGTGGTGGTGGTGGATATTGGGTGGCTTTAAAGATCTGAAGAGCAAAAAACATAAAAAAAGTAGTGAGAATTTATAAGCATGATTATGACAAATGTGTAATGAAAGATACTTGTTTGGTTAGCTTTTGGCCTTAGAAGTTTTATCACTTTCCATTTTCTTCAATCATGAGTTTCTTGTTCCTATGGACAACCAATGGGTTGGATTCCCATGAACTTTGTTATGGTTTTGGCAAATTCCTACTTGGTGGGTTGTTGTTACCATTGGTGGTTTTGGTTGGTTTTCTTTATGCTATTGTGCCTGAAATTTCTATTGTCTACTTGAAACCAAATTTACTTTGGACTAAAACTTGTGGCCATATGGGTTGAACCAATCTTTATTGATCATTCTAATTATTCAAAATTAATCTCCATGGTAAGCAAGATTACTCCTTCTATGTTGACATGAAACAAGGTTTCGTTAGTTGGATAGAAAAAATAAACCATAATAGATTGTACGTTGATTTATAAAATTTGGTTAAATATATTTTTTATTTTTTTATATATTATTAATAAATAAAATTTTATTAATAAAATAATTTTATCAATTTAATTATATTAATATAATAAAATTATTTTATCATATTATTTTTATTTTTATTTAATTTTATATCATTAGATTGTTACTAAATTTGCATAATAAGTGTTAAAATTTTAGGTCAATAATCCAAGCCCACTTAAAACCAATGGGCCAGGCGAAACCATATATCATGATCCAGTGGATCAAATCCCCATGAGAGTTATCTTACTATTGGCGTCAAATCCTATTCTTCCCGCCACTACTAAACCTAAAGATTAAGTCTCTCGGAAATCGACCGGACAAGACAAGAAACGACATGGGCAAAGAGAGAAAATACTGGCTGTTGAAAACCGAGCCAGGGGAATGGTCATGGGACGATCAAGCGGCAAACGGGGGGATAACGAAGTGGGATGGAGTCAAGAACAAGCAAGCGCAGAAACACATGAAATCCATGAAGCTCGACGACCTCTGTTTCTTCTACCACTCCGGCGCCAGCGCCCGCCGCGTGGTGGGTGTTGTGAGCGTGGTACGGGAGTGGTACGAGGAGGAGGCAGACGGTAAGGGCGGGGCGGTGGATGTGAAGGAAGTAGGGATGATGAGACAGATGGTAGACTTGAAGGAGATGAAGACAGATGGCGAGCTGAAGAGTTGGGGGTTATTCAGACAGCCGAGGTTGTCGGTTGTGGCGGTTGAGAAGAGTGTTTGGGACAGGGTTTGTGATTTGGGTGGTGGGTTTGACGGCGATGGTAGGGAGGAACAAGAATATAGTGAATGATGGCTGCAATTTTCGCATTTTGTCTTGTGTTTTGGCAAATGGTGTACTTTTTGGCTAGTGACTTGATAGTGAAGGAGAGAGTGATGGATGTTTTTGTGCTTGGAGGGCTTTGCTTGCTACTGTATAAATAGTTTTCAAGAGTGAATAGATGTTCTAGTTTATAATTTATTGGTGATTACATGTTTATGATAAACAATTATTGAGTTTTTCGTTGTGAAGTAGAACCAGAAATCTAAAACATTGAATGAAATTTAAAAAATTGTGATGTAAAATTTGGTTGGCAATCAAGAAGGTAATGGCATTTGATTCACTACAAAAGGCCTAACAGGGACAAACTGACGTCTTACAGCACATCTACCGGACAAATTTACTAAAGAGTGAAGTAATTAGGCATCGAACTGAAAATTGGTAACTGTCAGGGGCATTTTATCGAACATCTACCGCGCAACAACACGGGTTGATATATAGGCTTAAACGCGGCGTTCGAGGGTATCTTAACCATCCAGTAAAACCCTTCTATCCCTTTCCAGTCGTAATAAAACCACAAAACCCCGGGCATTTTCCAACTTTGACGTCGGGAACGGACTTTTTGCAAATGCAAGGCTTTGCCGCGGTAGTACGACCTCGTTTTGTGCAAGTCGTGAACCGTCCATCGCCTAGAACATTTGGCTTGAGAGCATTCTCAAACTCATCCTCCGATTACGCTAATCAATCACGCGGGGGCCTTCCTCGCTTCTTCTCCGAAGTTCTTCCTTCGTCCAAGGCAATTATTCTCTGTCTCTCTTTTTGCCTGATATATATGATTGCAAGCTTCGCGATGAAGATGAAAGTTTTATTTTTTGCTGGCGCTGATAAATAATGCAGGGAAGTAGTGTGCGCGTAGAAGGAGATGAATTTTGGCATATGACTAAAGTTTTGAGGTTGAGTACAAATGACCGGTAAATGAGTTGTTCTGTTAACTAATTTGAAATCTAAAAAGGAAAGAAGGAAAATTTATTTTTACGGTATTTCAAATAATGGCATGTAAGGGTAGAGCTTTTCAATGGGAAAGGAGGTTTGATAGAAGGGTGCATACAGAGAATTGACCGCACCGGATTGGATTTTGTGGCGGAAGAAGATCCAAAACTAATTCTTCCTCATTGCACCCAATTGCATGTATTTGCAGCTTTTGGTAAGCGTTTGATCTGTAGGATGATGAGCTGGTGAAAGTTGTTGCACTATTTTAAGTTCTAAGGCTTTGTTATCACATCTTTGAATTTGCTACTGTTTAGGTACTCTTAAGGGTGGTCGAGCTGACTGGCTTGTTGAAAAATGCACGGTATGCATTGTTTGTGGGTAGAATGCAGAAATGCTCCTTGTTTTTGCTGCAATGCCGCTTGTAATTAGCAATTTTCTTTACACTCTTCTAGGAGCTTGGAGCTCGGAGTTTAACCCCTTTGCTGACAGAACATTCCCCTTCAATTTCGGAAAATCGGGTGGACAGACTGCAGCGTGTTATTTTAGCAGCAACTAAACAATGTAAATAGTTCACCCTAGACTCTTGTTATATTGACAAAGGTCATCTCATGAAATCTATTAAGACTACTGCTTTGGCATATGGAGATTCAAAAGGATACTAATTGGCTCTTTAATGAAGGAGGATGTATGAATATGTTAATTTTCCTTTTGTTTTCAATTTTTTTTTCACCATTGTGTACTACAATCATAGGTCAACGACTGCATGAAATGGTTTTGAAACCTCCAATGAAAATTGATGACCTACCACCTATTGTAAGTTCTTCTCTCTTTCTTCTTGCACTCAATGGTTTGGCAGTTTTCTTGGATTATTGTCAATTGAAATGATCATTACATGATGCCATGTTTGGTGGCCTTCTAGTTGTATAAAATTCACCTCAGCAGTGAAGTGAACCTATTTAAAAGATAACCAGTAGGTGTTGGTTATTAATTTAGATTGCCGTTTATGAATTACTAAAATTTGTTACTTAGAAGTCTAGCTGTTGTTACTTAGAACTGTAGGAATGTATTTCTTTAATTCTTAGCCTTGTTGAACTTAATTGTTGTATTTTGTGCTCTGTAGGTTGCCCAGTCAAATCTATCTTTCATTGCAATCGCAGAAGCTACTCCTCTTGTCAGTGCATTGTCTTCATCAAGAAAGGAATCTAGTGGGCTGATAATAGTTGGACCAGAAGGGGGTTAGTAGACCTTATTTTTATGACCCAGATAGCATGTTAATGTATGTTCTTATTTTTATAATTTACCTTTATATCTATCTTGAAGGAATTAAGTATTGCTAACTCTGAACAATTCTGCCGCTACTTTCTTGCTTGTGTTGTCTTATCAATGGAATTTTGTTTACAAAGTGCTTAAAGTTTTTCAAAATCTTATGCAACTGTTTCCCAATTTACTAGTATACATCGTGAACCATGAACATTGTTACTATTTCTATATATTTTGATAGTTGCCATGTGCTGGTTTTCCTGCTGGTTGATCTGTTGCCAGGATAATTTGTTACTTTGTGCAATATGTGATTCTTTTGTTGTTTGTTTATGCTCTAGACTTCACAGAGAAAGAGGTGAATATGATAATGGAAGCAGGTGCTACTGCCGTTGGTCTTGGACCACATCGATTGCGTGTCGAAACTGCAACAATGGCTCTTTTAGCAACTTTGATGTTATGGTCTGACTCACAGCAACTGCCCAACCCTTAAGCACTCCAGGAGGTAAGCCCTCTATGTTAGTCTCCCATAAAATTTTCCATCTAATTTCTTGCTGGATGCATGGAATGTTGTTGTAATAATAAGTTGGACAAGGAATTTTGTTGTTTTAGACTGCAAGATAAATGTTTTGGGGTGATTTTAAACCTTATTTATGTTCATTTCCAATTTGAACTATGATGTGTAATTTTGTCCAATTCTTGGCCATTTTCACTTCTTATTCATGCTCTGTCTAAGGACAGTGATGAGGCTGTCAATCATGTAGAACGACCGTCTGCCATTGCCCTGCCTATTCAGCTGCTGTACCTTATCATAATAGGGCTTGGGCTGGAGGTTTTGGCTGCTAGGTAGGCTTGGACCAATCTTTGCCCTGTCCCTTGGCCAAATTTATATTTAGTTGTATTATACTTCAAACTCAAAATTTTATCCCCACATAAAACTTATCTTTGGCATAAGCAATGACTTTAACTTGATTTGTGTTCGATCATAAGATCACCTTTTCTAGGCCAAGCTTGCGATGGTAAACTAAAATGCTGCTTATAAGAAGGTTTTAGATAAAATCCAGAGCCAAATAGCAGAACAATATCAAGATATTTCAGAACTTATTTTCTCAAGTTTGTCTATTCTACTCCGTATATTTGTGTTTTCAGTAAGTTTTGAACATTTATCTTTCC